>CM075854.1:70321580-70701580 GCA_037975125.1 Latrodectus hesperus
GGCATAGTGTTGAAGCTGCATGGATTGAGATCCCCGTACATGCCATACAATCGCTGTTTGACTCCATGCCTAGGCGAGATAAATGCTGTTATTGCAGCCAGAGGTGGCTGCTCTGGGTACTGATTTCTCAAGATCTATACATCCTAATTTCCTGTAAATCTAATCACTTGTTCTTTCCACTATAATGTATGTGTCCAATAAATATCGTTCTGTTATTTGCATTACTTCTTGGTGTAGCAATTTTAATGGCCAGTAGTGTAGTTCTTTATTTCTTTACTCTTTGTTCTGAATGATTCATGTTGTTCTTCATTTTTCTTAATTCCATTTTCAATGCCATTTAGTTTTACCTTTCAGATTCAGTTTACTTTTCCCTTTTCCATTAATTTCCACAAATTTCGACTACACTCATTCATTCCCTCAGTAATTACCATTTATGTATATGAGCTTCAGCTTTCTATCACAAGGTTTTCATTCTGGTTTCTACGCCGTTTGAATAGTAGCTTCTTGTTATTAAAATTACCTCATTTCCTTTTATTTTGAAGCTATTAATACAGTTAGTTACTGATTATTATATAGTACTAAAATAGTTATAGAACAAAATACAACTTTTTTTTACTCGCATTTCGCTACTATATTGTTTTTATGTTTTTCATTAGTCCTTATAGCGAATATTAAATTTCACAAACTGCTGTAACTCTTTAATATTATTAAGTTTTAGTTTTACGAAAATTACAGGGAAAAATTATACACTCTGAATATAAAACTAAATAAAATTGACTTAACCAACAACAATTCAAAATCTTAGCAACTTCCATAATCATTCGTAAATGATTTAACCATAACTATTTTCACATATCTTTCAAAAATCTTATTTAAAAATCGCATTAAAAACTTAGTTCAACATAAGCCATGCGATTTTTTTTCAAATCTGAATTTTAAAATTTACTATTTCTTAACTTTGCTCATATGTTCAGTTAAAAAAAATGTTAACTGCTAATTTTCAAGAACTGAATTTATTGATAAAAAATAAAAACACACGCAAATTCTTTGCTAAAGTAAAGATGTGCATCCAGCATACTGGTGAAAGAATTAGTTTAAATCTTTCTAGAAAAGGAACTTTTTATTAATCTGTTAATAGCTTACTTTCGTTTTCAAAAACCGTATTTGAACATTACAGTAAATGGTACAATGATCAAATAATAATGAAATATATTCTTAAAAAAACTCCTAACACACACACACTCTCTCTCTGTCTACCTAACTACATACATATCTATCTATCTATCTCAAAATATTTCTTGTTTTTAATTTAAAAAGTCTAGACTAACAGTGAAGGAAAACTTTTAGATTTCATGTGGAATTTTATTTTTCGTTCCACAAACTTCAAGAGTTACATATTTTAAATAATATTTTACAAATAAGCCTTTTTACCAAATACTACTTTCTAAATATTTATAAATTTGTATCTACAAAATTCATTTAGTTTTCTGTTAATATTAATTTTAGAAGAAATTGAAAACACTTGAGATAAGATTTGAAATTTGCAGAATCTTTCACAGAACTTATTTATTTTGTATTATCATATAAAAAAAATCTATAAAAGAAATATATTTTCAAAGTTGTCTCTTCCATTAAATAACTATTTGTTTTTCATATAATTAATTTTTCATAATTTGACTTACCAAACATTTCATTCAATTTTTTTCACTTATTTCGTATTAATAAAATCTCAGTAAAATTATTGATTCAAATATCATTTTGTATTCACTGATATTTTAAATTTTACATACGAGTTTATTTACATTTACATTTACATTTTGTACTAAATTTAGATTTTTATTTCTCATAACTTTATTTTATACACATAGCTGCTTACAATAACTTTGATACTTGTGTTTTCAATAGTTTTTCAATTTCAAATCCTCCTGGGTCTCTTTTCATGAATTTGGCTTACATTTTCCTGTAGCACTTAAACTATTTCGGGTTTAAATCAATATCCTTTGCTTCCGCCTAAGGAAGAGATTTTGTATCTGATTCCAAGTAGAAACAAAATAACAAAAGGAAGTAAATGAAATATCTCAACACCGAAAAACTAGTTTCGAAATCGTGATAGTACATTCTAGTTCACAGCAAGAATTCAATATACGATGAAATGTGAGATTTATATGCAATAAGAGGGCAGAAGACGTAAGAATCAGAGTTATACATCTAAATATAGAGTAAATCTAACACCTACAATGAGCACCTCCAACCAATTTATAAAGCAGCAAATTGAGAGCCTTGACAGCAATCAATTTAGAAGAAGTAAACAAACACGTGTTGAAAGGAAATGGGAAAAAATTCCTTTTGTGCAATTTGTTTGAGATAAAGAATTGAAATTTAATATCAATTCGGCATCTTTTGCATTTTGAAATCTTAGTTTATTTTCTTATGGCTTAAGATTTTTTTTTTGTAGATAAATAGATATTTACCAGTGATGTAAATGAATCATCGTGTTTAGTTTGTTTGGAATGGTATTAGGGGAAAAGATTTATAATTTACATTTTTATAGATGTATACCATTTAAAAACTATATATATATATATATATATATATATATATATATATATATATATATATATATATATATATATATATATATATATATATATATATATATTTGAATCTTATAAACCTACTTCCAAGTTATAAATCTTGTGCTATAATGCGTTTAGTGACGTAAGTTTACAGCATTTTTAACGGAATGCTTTCATATTCTATTTCAGTAAATAATACCAAAAAATATATCATTAGTCATTCTTAATGAAATATTATTGACATTAATTTGATAAATATTATTGAAGCATTATATTGAAAAAAATTAAACTCACAAGTAAAATAATAAGAAATGAGGTTTATATATATATATATATATATATATATATATATATATATATATTAATAAAATCCTTACAAATTTCATGTATCCATGCCTTCCATTCGCGGTCACAATTATCACATATAAATCAATCAATTCATTCAACAAAAAAAGATTACTTTAAAAGTCTAACTCTTATATGTTAGTTAATTCCGTATCTACGATGTCACTTATTTAATTGTTATTCATGTTAAGAAACCGAAATTTTTTTTTTTTTTTTTTTTATCAAATACTTTAAGAAGTCGTAGAAACTTACAAAATGTTAATGAAAAGATGCCGATTTCTTAATGTATTTAAAAAATATTTTTACAAAATTATAAATATCACGTGTGTGATGATGTTACATACATATTACTTTAATGTTAGTATACATATTGCTTTAATGTAACATTACTCAACTTTTATTTTCCCTAAACTTAACCAAATTATTATGTCATCAAATTTCATTCCAGTTCTAGGAAATCTAAACAAAGTAAAAATTACCTTATTAGTGAAATTAAACTCATAAAAACTAACAGAGATAATTGGCATATGCTTCTTAAAATGATATCTCTCACATGCTATTTATTTATATTTATTGTGTTGTACCTAATGTACACTACTGGCCACTAAAATTGCTACAAGAAGAAGGAATGCAAATAACAGAACGATATTTATTGGACACATACATTATAGTGGAAAGAACAAGTGATTAGATTTACAGGAAATTAGGATGTATAGATCTTGAGAAATCAGTACCCAGAGTAGCCACCTCTGGCTGCAATAACAGCATTTATTCGCCTAGGCATGGAGTCAAACAGCGATTGTATGGCATGTACGGGGATATCAATCCATGCAGCTTCAACACTATGCCACAGTTCATCGACAGTAGTTGATGGTGAGTGATGGCGTGTCAATCGCTCGGCAACCATTGACCACACGTTCTCAATTGGTGACATATCAGAAGAACGTGCTGGCCAGGGTAACAGTCGAACCTGTTCTGTATCAAGGATGTTCAGAACAGTACGGGCAACATGCGGTCGTGCATTATCTTGTTGAAACAAAGCATTAGGAAGGCCTCGAAGATAGGGCAGAGCCACGGGCCTTAATACATCGGAAATGTAACGGTTGCTGTTCAAAGTGCTGGTAATGCGAACAAGAGGTTATCAAGACGTGTATCCAATGGCACCCCATGCCATTACTCCAGCAGATGGGCCAGTATGGCGATGTCCAATTCAAGCTGGCAATGCGCATTCTCCACGATGCCTCCAAACATGGATGCGGCCATCATGGTCCTGTATACAGAACCGAGATTCATCTGTAAAGATGACGTGATGCCATTCCCGCTTCCAGGTTCATCGCTGATCACACCATTGAAGGCGCTTCTGTCTGTGACGTAGCGTCAATGGTAGCCGAAGCCATGGTCGCCGTGTAGACAATACATGCTGCTGCAAGCGTCGAACTGTTCGAGCAGAAACTTGGTGCCTTGCAAATTACTTCATTTCTCGACTCAGGGTTCGTGACGTGGCTGTACGATCCCTTGTGACCATGCGGATATGATGTCTGTCTTCTCTACTGTTAGTGATGGGGGTCGCTGAGATCCTGCATGATGTTCCGTATGATTGTCCTGAACCTATCGATTCTATATTCTGCTAACAGTCATGGGGTTTCGACCGACGCGAGCAGCAATATTGTGGTACGATAAACCGCAATCCCGGTAGGCTATATTCCTTCCTCGATCAAAGTCAGACACGTGCTGATAGGCATTTCTGCTTCTTGTACGAGGCATTACAACAACTTTCTTTGTCGAAAACAACGTTGAAACGGAAATTGAGTATGAGGAAACTGCTGCCAAATCTCTGGTTTTATACACATTGTAGATGTCGCTACTGTAGCCTGCTTTGTATGAATGCTCTGAAAATCTAATCATTTGCATATCACAGCACTTTCTACCTGTCATGCAAATTTCACGTGAGTGGTGTGCCGCTTTCCTGGTGTAGCAATTTTAATGGCCAGTAGTGTAATAAAATTTTGTTAAATTGATTTGTAAAATGTAATTTAATGCATGCCTTACTACCCTCGTAAAATCGTACCCAATATTATTTGTTTCTGGAGACTAACTGCTTATTCATTTGGCAACAAGTGCTTGTGTTAGTTGCTTCAAAGAAAAGTAAATGAAATTGTGCTAAATTTTAAGTATCTTAAGCTAATCCTTTTCTTGTTCAAAATTTATTAATTCGAAAATTGAAATTATATATAAGTAGAGAACATAAGCCAGTGTAAGTTGTGTGTGTGAAATCGCATAAAAGTATATTAAATAGTATTCTAGATGTGTATACGTGTGTCTTTAGCGTACACGTATACACACCTAGAATAGGAAATGACTAGTTTTCGGAAGGACTAGTATTATATACTTGATTTGCTATGTTATTTTTAAATCATTTTTCTTCTGGTTCAATGAATTTATAGTTGATATTATCCATCCTGTGAATGCCTATGCTTGATATTTGTTTTGATAACTGTTTTATTAATCCTGTTCTAAATTCGTTTTTTTTTTTTTTTGCATTAGATCACAACAAATATTAATTAATTACATTAACTGTTTTTACAATAGTTTCATAGCAGCTAAATATTGCAAGTAAAAAAATTTTAATTAATGTATAATTGATAGTTATTAATTCTAGATATACTAATCTTTCTCAATCGTAAAAAAGAGTTTAGTCCCATAAATATTCAAAAGCTTAACAAAATAGACTTTGATGAAACCATTGAATCTCACGGCAGCTATAATATAAAAAGTTTATTCCAATAATATCAGTTATTAGTTTCAGCATTTTGTAAATTTTGTAGCCTTAGATAAGTTGTCTGTATAGCAAACCACGAGCCTGCTTATTGCAAAAGGTAAAGTTTCGGAATAGTAAAACTAATATATCTCACACATGAATATATATTAAATCCACTTGAAATGAGGCACGCGACAGTTATTTTAAAAACACGATGATCAATATTGCAATAGAATTTCAAATATTACCAAGAGTTACTTTAAATAATTCTGACTAAGCGCTTTTTTAATTAATGATTCCTAATTAATTTGTTCCTTTACTTGTCTAAGCATTTACTTCAGTAAAGTTTTTCATACATAGTAGTCCGTATTCATAAATTTAAAGAAGGAAAGATGGAAAACTCCTTGGTATTTATATAGATTGGTATGAATACATGCATTAGATTATTAAACATCCAGCTCCCCTTGTTTAAATATTAAATCTCTAACATTTCACTCCGATAAACAGTCTCCTTTTTCAAGAATTGTTTTTATATGAATAATATAACTTGTAGAAATTTCTATAATTTTTTAGGCTCAATTTAACTCCAAAAGAGGAGATTTATGAATCCTAACAATTTTATAGAGAAATATTCTGCAGTTTCTATAAGTGCTGTTTGCAATTTCGATTAATTTGATTAATATTTTTAGAATTTTTAATGTTATATAAAAATAACAAATTAAGTTTGGGTACATCATATAATTAAGAATGAAAATTTTCAATACTAATAGAGCGTTGAGAATGAGTTATCGCGAGAAATCTTGATTACTCTTGGAAAGCTTCTAGAATCTGATTCAAAGCATGCATTGCTTTTATTATACTATCATAAATCTCATTCAATAGTTAGTTTGCCTTTTTAAAACTTTCATAAGTTTGAAAATTTAGAATTTTATTTTATTAAAAATTTTTACATTGAAATCTTACAAGAAAGTACATAACTAGGATTATTTTACTTCAACATTTTTTCCATATTTAACTATTAAAAATATACTTTATTTTGAAACTTTGCAATGCCTTAGTAATGTGTTGAAATTTATAATGTTTTTCTAAAGTCAAATACCTTGATAAATAACTCGAAACATATTAAATGTTATAGATGATTGTACTTTAATACTGATGCATGTGGATAATAATATCAAACAGTTATTTAACTTTTACTTTGTTACAATAAAATCAAATCCATAATAATTTTTTTAACTCAAACGCTAATGAAAAATTTGATGAATCTGCAAAATATTTACTATGAAATGTATTAAAATTAAACAGCAATTATTTTTCTACTTCTAGCGTACAATTTATTAAAGATCTCAAAGAAACTTTCACACACATTTTTAATTAATAATGCAATTTTAACTTCTAAAATGAAAGACTTGCTTACGTCTTCTCTAACAAATAAAATTGCAATAGATATAATTTGAATAATTTAAAGAATACTAACAATGATTACTACTGTAAAAGAAAATGCTCAATAATTGTTCTACAATGGCATGAGAGAATGAAATTTAAAAACATGAAAACATTTCGTTGACACACCCTCTATACAAATGAATTGTGTAAATATGCAAAATGCAAATAATCGGAATCAAATCCTTTTTACAACAATGTGTGAAATGGCATTTCAATTGTTGATAAAGTTTCATATGTTTTTTTATTATATTGCTCAAAAAATTGCTGTTTAATCTATAACAGATACTCGATTAAGTTGCTAATTCTTTAGTTGAAATATAAAACATGTTTGGAAGCTCATAATTTTCACTTTGCTCAATTCTATTCATTACTGAATAGAAGGACAGAGAGCAGAATCTATAAATATATCCATGAAAAGATAGAAATGTTCAGCTAATAAACCTCTCTCTTAATAAGTTTTTCTGAATTAAGTTTTATGAGAATCAAGTGATGTGAGACGGTAATACACCTTGCTTTGAAACCGAAGAATCAAGTTACTTACTCTGATATTAAGTAAATAGGGAGCTCATCTGCATAATTAATTCCATTAACAAAACATCTCACTGGTCATGACAATATGCTTTTTAACTTTTAAGAAACAAAGTCCATGACAAAATGATACTCCAAGATTTTACTTAATAATCATTTAATCAACTTGATCATATGTATTAAGCTATATATTTCAACTATGTTTTGAAGGATTTTAAAGACACTTCTCACCTTCAAATATATTCTCTTTGATTCACATAATAAGACACGACAAGGGAAACTATTTTTACAGTTGATGTTTTAATTTCCCTATTAGAGTCGCATTTTCTCTTCTCTGAAATGCAGTTCACGCTCGACATCATTCAGGTTTGGCTTAAAGTGTTTTTGTTTCTTCAAAGCACAATTTAGATTATTTACTGATTTTTTTAAAAATCAAGACAAAGTGTCTTATTTAGAAATTTCTTGGAGCTCCACAGAAATATTGTTCTATTCCTAGCTGAAAATTCCCAAATGCGCATTCTCGAACAATTGTGATAATAACCTTGCTTCTTCTTTACTTCTATAAAACAGAAAGATTTCTTATCTATGTTTAGATTTACTCTAATACTACGCATATCCATGCCGTTTTCATATCTGTCTTCAGAAACGTGAGCTTTTTAACAAATGAAACATAAAAGAAAATGTTATGAAACTAATATTTTCCATTACTCATTCATTAGTCAATTAATACTTTTTTATGGGCAGATTGTTATTTTTATAGGCCCAACACACATAAATGGAGTTGTCAGAATATCAAACATTTAATAAGTCGTTGAAGGTTATAATGATTTGGGAAAAGTAGGTTTAAATTTTTTTAACTTGTAAAGTGATTTTTTAAAATTATTTCTGTAGAAAAATGTTAACTAACCTTTTAAAAAACCTTTTGTTACTTGTGCATAAATTTTATAAATCAAAAGTAACTCGACGGCCAATTTTGAACCATGAAAATTTTTATTCCACACTGCCGAGAATAAATACATTTCAGCTAATAACTTATCTCCATATATTTAACATAAAAATATTAAATTTTTCTGAAAGGATAATTTTTTTTAAAATTTGTTATTAACATTTAATTGAGTTTTATTCATATTGAAAATTATATTCTACAAAGATATGTTTAATAAAATATTATATATATATATATATATATATATATATATATATATATATATATATATATATATATATATATATATATATATGTATATATATATATATATATATATATATATATATATATATATATATATATATATATATATATAGCATATATTTTGATAATAATCTTCAAATTTCTTTTAATTTTTCAAAAGTTGCTATAGTTTTGGATAATTTTTCTTCATTGAATAACTTTCTAACTTTCAATAAATACAATAAAAATCCTCATTGTATTATGACCTTGTTTTTATCAAATTTGCTGAAATATGAATAAAAATCTTGTCAAAAAATAAAATTTTAAATTGATTCAGAACATCTTGTACTTCACTTGCTTACAGAAATAGAAACAATTACATTTGCGTATTCATATTATGGGTGACAATACTGTATTCAATTTTAAACGTGATTGAATAAGCTGTTTCTGAAATCGTGATGACTGAGGAAAAAACGCATTCATTGAGTGTACCTTCAATTAGTCATTGTGGGAAGCTCACCTTCTGCGAAATTTCTGCCCAGACTAAAATAATTGAATAAGATTTCGAAAACTTTTCCCAACCGCTCTTGATATTTTGCAAAAAAAAAAAAAGGGGGGGAGATATTTTCGACTTAGACCAAGATCACACCAAACTGCTTTTTCGTGCTTCTTGTGTGGCCACGAAAAAAATCCTCATTTTTAAGTAGAGTCTAAAACTATAGTCACTCCGAATCAATGGAACTAAGTTGCTAAGACAATCAATGGAACTAAGTTGCCATTGATGCACAGCTGACATGGCTTCCATTGCTCATATTGTATTGTGATTAAATTTTATTAAGGATGAAGTCCTGCTGGACCCTCTTGTTTAATTGAGACATTTTGGATATTTTCAGATTCATGGAGATTGCCTATTCTGCTAGATAATCCAGACATTAGCATCAACAACATACATTCAAACCTCTATATATTTAATTATAAGAATATGATTATGTGAAATTGTTGTACTGAAATTCAGATATGTAGTTTCATATAAATTATAAATGAGAACAATAATCATACCAACTGAAGATGTTCATGAATTTAATAGCCAACATGTTATAAACGATTATATTAAGTATTGGTTCTATGGATTACAGCGGCAGAAGAACTTTTCACATTTCACAGCAGCAGAAGAACTTGGAGATTTTGCATTGCTAATTTATTTTATATTTTTATTTATTTCATTAAAAAATTGTAAACAAGAATTTACATTGTGAAAATGGATACATGTACACTTTCTCAAATGTTCAAAGAAAGTTTTCCAAATCATATCGAACCAATTTTATAGCAGAAAATTCAAATTATCAATTTTCCTAACAAATATCATTTGTATATTCTTTCAGAATTTACACAATGAATTAATATTCCTTCATTAATATGAGAATTTTCATTATCATGTTAAAAAACCCTATTTAGATATCATTGGTCTCATAAGTAATTAATGCTACCAGTTAATTATAGTTAAATTTTTTAATTATAGTTAATTGGTTACATTTCCATTGTTTCTGAGCAAAGGGCATTCTTCAATCTTAACAAACGTGAGAGTAAAAATGTTGGCTCTGAAGAAGAAAATCTCTCCTAAATTAATTCACTTGCTTATAAAAGTCAGTAAAAGCATTAGCATCTAGGGCAGTGGCTCCCAAAGTGTGCGCAGTGGCATTCTGGATTGCCACGCATTGTCATCAATAATGTCATGAAGTGACGATCAATCTAAGAAAGGGAAATAAGAGTCAAGGTAGCCCGCAAAAAACCAGTTTAACTCTAAAGTGGTTGGAGAGCACCTACTCAAAGAATTTCCACCTCATTTATGATCTTTGGACCTGCCTTACAGCTGTAGATGTTTCATAATAACGAATAATCAATAATGCATGAAGCATAAAGTGGAAATTTTCCTTTACACCTTACCTCTGACTGATCATTGCCTGAGTCAGGTATCTCGGTAGTAGTCGTTGTGAATGTCTTGTTTTAGAAAGCTGTAGATTTCATATGAATGAATAGAATTTTGATTAAAGGAAACTGACAAAAAATCACGCAAATAAGGATCACGCACATCACACCAGGACGTATAGAATGTGTGAAAAGAGGAAGAAATGCCGCAAATAAGAAAACAGCTACTTAGATTTTGGCTTCACTTCAATTGTGACGAAAAAACCACAGTGTATGATCTGTTCTAAAATTCTATCATCAGAAATTGTGACTCCAAGTAAGTTGATGCAGCACCTCCAAACAGTGCATCCTAACATGGTCGACAAACTACGTGAATATTATAGCAGAAAAATGAATGATTTACCCCTACAAAAAATGTTTTCGCTACAAGCGTTAGGGCAAAAAAAAGCCTTTTTAGCGTACACAGTAGCGAAGTGCAAAAATGCCTACATTATTGCTGAAGAATTAATTTTAAGGCTACTGTGAACAGGGCTAATACAATGATAGGAGTAAAGTAAACATAATTGGAAGTGTAACTGCCATAGATATGTTCCATATCCTTGACACATTTATGACAGAAAATGGTTTGGATTGGATAAAGTGCATCGGTATGTGAACTAATGATGTTTGATCAATGTCTGGTCAATATGGTGGCCTAATGGTGCTGAATATTTTTAAAGTTCTGAATTGTTTGTGGACTCATTGCTTCATTCACCGAAAAGTACTTGTATGGAAATTGCTGAGTCTTCCACTGAATCTCGTATAATGTGCAATAATTGTGGTAAACTACATAAAAACTAGGCCACTTAAAGCCAAATTTTTCTAGAACCAATGTGACGATTTGTTTGCTGAGCACACGATCTTTATATATTACTACACCTCGAGTTGGCTTTCACGTGGCAATCTACTATCTCAAACTTTTGAACTTCGAGAAGAAATTTACAACTTTTTGTAAGAAAATGATCATGTGAAAGGCAAAAATTTCCCGGATCCCAACTTCTTGCAAATACGAGCGTATGTGAGCGATATATTTGAAAAATTAAATGCTTTGTATACTAGTCTCCAGGGCCATAGCACCCACATATTGAAACTTAAAGAGAGAAATTTAGTATTAAAAAAACTACAGATGTGGAAAAGAAAAATGAATAATAATGAAGGCAAAGATTGTTTTTCTGTATTGTAGCAGTACATGGTCTGATGTGGAGGCAAATTTTCATATAGTATAGAGACACCATTCTAGGAACATTTATCACAACCAGCTGACTGGTTTTAAAGTATTTTCCACAAGACCAAACCGAGAAGTTTATGTGGATCCCAGATCCATTCCATGTTGAAGCTTTAACTCAATTAACTTTCAAGTAATCAAGTGGCAGAACCCTGAAAGCAGAATTCGCGTTTTTGGAATTGACTGAGTTTTAGATGTCTATAAAAAATTAGTACCCCATTCAAAGAGCAGAAACAATGATGGTTATTTTTCTCTTTGCAACTTCATATCTCTGTAAAATTAGATTCTCAGCAATTGCTGTTATAAAAAAGCAAATGTCATTCGAAAACTAATGTTGAAAGAGAAAGGAGAGTAGCTTAACAAGATGTATTTCATGATTTGAACAACTGTGCAGTGAAATGCAACTTCCCTCGTCATATTAAGACAAAACAGGCATAAAAGAAGAATTAATTAAATCATTTTACAATTAATAAAATTTTATTAATTACAATTAAAGTCCTTTCATGATTTTTAAATAAGAGTTTTAGTAATTATGTTTGTCCTTTACACTTCTTTAATTTCTTCTTCACAGTCGTAAACTTCACACGTACTATTTATAATTCATATAGTTTTCATATGAATGATAAATATTACATAATAATAAACTTAAACTAAATATTATATGACGAGAGTACCATCAGAAAATTCAAATTCTCTTAATGGTACCACGACTTGAAGAGTTTGGGGCCGCTGAGTATTATATCCTTTTTATTCATTTGTGATAACATTTTTGGCAGGAAAACATATAAAAAATCAAAATAACCTTAATTTATCTAAATTCTTTCTTAATAAATGTTTCTGCAAAAAATGCTAAATAAATAAATGTCTTCTTGTACAGCATTTTTCAATAAAATTGTCAAATACTATTATTTTGAAAGTATTTTAAGATAGTAAATACATTTATAATTTTTCAAAAAACTGCAACGTATCTTCCTATCTTATATCCTATCTCAAATTATTTTCCTATTCTATCTTTTCGCAGGAAAGCATACCAAAAAACAAAAATTTCTTAAATTTTTTAAAATGTTCTTTAAAAAATTTAATTTCTAAAAATGCATTTATCTCAATTCTTTCTCAATAAATGTTTTCACAAAATATACTATATAAACAAATATCTTTTTGTATAGCATTTTTCAATAAAATTCTGAAATACTGTGATTTTGAAATTATTAAGATAGTGAATACATTTAAAATTTCAAAACTGCAATTAGTTTCTCTATCTTTATAAAAAATTAATATATAGTTTAATACTATGAATTCTTATATGTTTTAAAGCAATTTCATTCGGATTTGTGTGATATCTATCTAATAATGACAGATTATCCTGTAGTTATTTATCTATATACATATATAAATACAATTTTCATGCAAAAGCATTTCACTATAGATTTTATAATAAAAAGAGTATAAACAAAAATAAGCCTAAAGATTTTATGATAAAGCCTTTCCTTTATTTAACATTTCTATCACACAAAATTCTTCAATTGTGTCTCTTTCCTGAAATTAGTACAAACCTTTATATAAGTAAACAAAATAACTTAAGTGAAATAAAATCAGTGTGATTTCATGTATTATAATAGAACAATTTTTAGAAACATTTATTCACAAGAAATAATAATATAGTGAATGAAATGGATGAGAATTTTTTATTTATTTATTCGATTTAATATTTACTAATCAATATTATTTGAACATTTGGGAGGGAATCAGTTTAACTTATGCAAAAAAAGTCTAAGGAAATAAATTTTAAAATTTCAGAAGTCCCGAGAATACGCAATTTGTTAGACACACTCGGTGAAAATGATAAGCACTTCTGAACTGAAATTACTACATTATTGGGAATTCAAGGAAAAAGACTTTAAAAATGCTTATTTTATCCCTACAGTTTTCTATAAGGTCATAAGATGCATTAAGCAATCATTTAAACCATTCTTTAATAAAGCAGTATAAAATTACCATAATACAATGAAAATCACTTAAAATGTAAAATAGTCTGCCTAAACTATTTGAAGAGTTCCAAATGCTAAATAATATTTTGAAATTTATTGATTTTTATTATGAGGTCCTCATGAAATTTTGTTTTTGTAAACAAAAATAAAAAGATATCGAAAATAAGCATTGAAAAACTATTTAGCTATTGGTTAACTCATTTTAATTTTTTAATCTGGATTTAATATACCAAAATTACAACTAACAGTACATTAAACTTCCGAAATTTATCAAAACTATTTTCATACCCTAAATAAGTTTAAAATTATGAGCCAGTAAAGTACAAAAAATAAGTTTAAGAATTCCATAAGCTGAATGACATCGATTTCCTATTCCAGGTCATATAAAAAAATGACAGCTTTCAAAAAAATCTTGAATTTTTGAAATGCGTTAAAAATGCTCCAGAGTAGTTATAAGAAAGGATTTCTTTGCCTAATATACCTATCTAAATTTTCATGATTGTGTTATCTCAATTTTTGAATATTTCTTTTCTTCTAATAACTTCATACTTTATAAAAGAAATACTATATTTGAAATTTGACTAGAAAAGGAAATATGTGAAATATTACTCCTTCTAGTTTATAGAGACTATTTCTTTCTTTCAAATCCTGGCATACAACTGATAGAGAATACCATATTTTACAGTGTTACTTCATAAATTTTTCACAAAACTGTGAAATTAACTACTCAAGAAATAATATAGAATAAAAAATATATTTTTATTTTTCATAAATGATAGTCATATAATGTCCCCTATCTAAAAATAGTTCTTTGTCAATAGCTTTATCGCAGCAGTTTTAAAATGGAAACTTTTGAAGAGGATAAATATTTTATCGTACGTGCCCACATACTTTGGTTAACTATTGGAATAAAATGAAATTGAAACACTTTTTGTGTTATATGTGTTCATAATTTTTTTATCTCATATTTATATCTTTTATCATTATAACTAATTCTTCATAATTTATCGTTAAAAATAAAAATTGAAATAGTCTAACTTTTTATTTGGAAAACGTGAAAATAAACTAATGACATAAAGATTAAAATGTTAAAATAGTACATAAAATTATGTAAGAAATATATTGTGTAACTTATTTTTTTCCAAATTTTAAAACACAGAACAAAGATCAAATGAACTTTTCTTCATTAAATTTGAACATGAAATTCAATGTTTGTCACTTTTATTTAAATCCATCGCATCAGCTTTTTCATTTCTCAGATATTTGCATGACAATATTTCTTATATCCTTTGGAAATATTCATAGTCCATCTTTCTTATATCCATTTTTATATCGATAAGAAATATTTATAGTTTTATATCCTTTGGAAAATCCATAAAACATTTCTAATTTTTTTTTTTTTTTGGTTTACTGACAAAAAGCGTACATATAAAAATATACGCAGACTAACGTAGTTTAATCATGTCAAAAGATTTTATTAAATAAAACAATTTAACCTGTCTTTCATGAAAAAAAACTGACATATTCACAACCGCATTCATAATCCAGATCCTTAATCTGCTTAATTCTGCAACAAGTATTATAACCAGGAAATAAACTCTGTTATACTTCATCTTTTCCGCGTTCCAGTATGAATATGATTGACATAATTTCAGAATAACAGGTTGCTTATGGTCATCATTTCCTTTCACAGCTCCTACTACTCTCTCTTATAGTGAAAACCCAAAAATAAATATTCAAAATCACAATACACATATTACGCTGTTAACAAGAAAATAAACAAAATAAAAAAAATGACGCTGTTATCACAAAGAGAATTAAAAATTAAGTTTATCAAGGTCTTCTATTTTTAAATATTTCTTTCAAAAATAAATTTTGACGGACGGATGACTATATTTATCTTAAAAGAAATTTTGTCCTTTGATATAATCGATAGTATCATTTCCATCAATTCATCGACATTTGGAAATATACAAATAAAATATAATATGATGACAAGTACCTTAAAAGAGAATACATAATATAGTTATAATTTAAAAAATTCTATTCCAATCTGAAGAATACTACACCCTTGATCAATTCCAGGGGTTTTCAGCATAAAATTTTCTTTTACCTTATATGAGAAAGGGCTGTTCTAAATCTTATTAAAATGGAATCAAGCCAGCTTTTTTAAATGATAATTTCCTTAAGATTGGTTGATATTTAAATTTAAATAAAAGAAACTTTCTCCGTTTGAAATAGATTCCACTCAATATTTTTAAGATTGTCACTAGGATAGCCGAGTTTGGATATATTTTGAAGACTTTTGCTTAGAATAAAGCTCACCTTAAATATCTGAATTTAAAAAAGTATCACTAACATCATCACTCATATTTCTGAGACAATAGTCTTGGCTCTAACTGATTTGAAAACACATTTTAACGAATATATTAAACATATTTTCAAAAGCAATTTGAAAATAAATTTCAACAATACCCAACCAAAGGTTGAATAACTCCTAAATTTCCTCGGATCTAATTATAAAAATGTTTCAAATCCTTAAAGCTTTTATATAAAACAATAACAATTAAAATAATTAAGAACTTATTAAATGCTATAAGTTCTTAGTTGAAATAGTATTAAAAATTTAAATACAACTGTATCTAGTAAAAAACTTACGAAAATACAGTTTGTGAATTCATTGAATGAGATTTGAAGTAAAAGTAAATAAAATTTTCAAAGTTTAAAACATTTGAATGCTATACAAAAAAGAATAAATAAGTTGAAAAAATTTTTGTTGAGTAAAAAGACTCAAAAACAGCAACAAACTTTCTAGGTTTTTGTTCTGCGATATTTTGCTACATATATATATATAATGTAATTGGCGCAAATACGTAAAAAAATCTGAAAAATTCTGTAATTTTAAATGTTTTAACTGTCAAATGCATCTAAATAGGTAAACTTTCAAGTAAATTTCGATTAGTACTTTTGCGAATGTAGGTTTAATTCACTTTGTGACATGAATCATTTATTATACTCTCTAATAATCTAAATTTTCATCTTTTTCTGGGTATTTTAGTTAACAAAACATAAAAATTATCTGTAAGTAGTTGTTGTTAAATTTAAAATTCTTGTTTTGCTTATGTATGTATGTATATGTGTGTGTGTATCGAATATTCTTATCGAAATAATCATTTTTTTAAATAAACAGCATATTTGAAAGCAAATTGTTTGGCCAATTTGAATTATTTTTGCAAGTTTAAAAATAAAATATTTTAATAACCTATATTTCTACGTAAATATCGCGAAATTATCATTCTTTTCTTTTGAGAAGCAAACATAAAACCTTATGCTAACGCAAAATATTTCACTTTCTTAATAACGTGAATGGTAGTCATTAATATATGTAAACATCACATATATAATAATATCACAACGCGCGTCGGAAAAATTCCATCAGTCAATATAAAAGATGTGTGGGTTGATTCTCTTTGAATCGACTAAACAAGCACTCTAAAAATTTATATGTTTCCAGAAATTTTCTTAAAAATAGCCTGCCCTTGTAAATTTAAAATGGGTTAAAAATATCTAAAAAATGTATTTTAATAAGTTTCTAAAATTTTTATTTTGTATGCAGATTTGAGTTTGGAAAATAGAATATGTGTGTCCCTTAGAAGTAAGTCTAGACTGGATGTGGGAGTATCATAAAATTCTGAAACCACTTTACAATTTAATATAAAATGCTTAATGAGACAATGATTGGGCAATGAGTTATTTTAATAGAAAATATATATGACTAAAAATATATTATTTATTTTATTTATTTATATATTTTTTGTGAATTCACACAGAAATTAAACTTTTATATTTAATTACATGATTTAATTAAATTAAACTTTTATATTTAATTACATGAAACAGAGTTTCAATCTGTATCTATAGACCTAATACGTATATGACTTCTGATAAATACATATGATTATTATGCCTGTTTCAAAGCATTTTCTTAAAATACAAAACAAAGCTGCAAAGCCCAATTTAGCTTAAAAATGTCAATCATTAGTGCTTAAGCCAATACTTCAAGGGCTCTCCAATACTTCTTGACAATGTCCTCATATTGAAAAAGTACGGTAAAATTATTTTAAATGCTCAAAAATCATTGGTTGGTTAGATTCGTCCAAAATACAATTTGAAGAATCCACCACTCTAATTCTATAGAGATGGTCCTGAAAAGAGCCATATCTAGTCAGTGCTCTAAATGGAGCCACCACACTCTTTCTTGGAAATAGCTCTCTAAAACTTTTGAGACCATTACCAAAAAGAAGACAGAGGAGAGCTGTTAAGTTATTATAGATTTAGTGTGACTCAAAATGCATCACGAGGAGATTTAATTTTTTACCACAAGGAGGATTTTGCAAAGCAAGAAAGACACAAAACTAAAACACTGCGAACAAAATTGAAGAAAATGTGGATAACTTTATACTCACAAATAATAGAGAGAATATAAAAAAACTGATTTCGCCAGAAGAGAGATTAATTATTAAACATGTAGACACAAAGAAAGTATTAGGAAGTGATAACATGTATCAAATTGTAAAATAAAACATCTAACAAATATTACTATTCACACAAAGATTTATTGCTATTGATAACTACTGCCTTAGAAATACTTACTGTCCAATGTTTTGAGAAAATGCAATAATATTTTTATTTCAAAAAACAAAGAAAATTTGCATTTTACATAAAAGCTACAGATCAATAGGTCTCTTATCCTCCAATCGGACTCTCTTTTCCTCTCTCCCTCTGATTTCTAGAAAGATTACCTTATTCATAGATAAAAAATTTACTGAGGCTTATACCCTAGAAAAGATAAAGATTAAGAAAATATCTATCAACGGTTAAAGAATTCAAAAGAATAATTGAATTTATTAGCCAAAACAAACCACTTCACAAACACTGCCATGCTTGATGGCTTCAGAGTTTTTATCGGATTTGTCATAACTGGTTAATTTAAAAACTAAGAGAATGAACTTTAACTCAGATATTCCTCTTAGATTTTTATTTAAAAAAGCATACTTTTACATTAAAATCAAAGATGTCACTTTTCTTCGAAACTGGAAATGTACTGGCAGACGTTTACCACAAAACTATGCACAAGGGACGATTCTCTTTCATATAATATATATATATATATATATATATATATATATATATATATATATATATATATATATATATATATATATATATATATATAAGATTTCTCAAAAGAAATGGAAAAATGATGCAATTATTATATCTTTTTTGCAGGCCGCATCATTTTATCTAATTCAGTAAATCCAGAAAATGTGATACATAATTTTCAAACCAGAAAACACATAGTAGAATAATAGAGCATAAAATTGAAAGCTAAACTTAATGATGAAACATAAATATTCAAAGAGTTTTTAAACATAAAAAGAGAAAAAATAAATATATAAATAATAATCTTCTGCTATTTAGAAATAAATACTTATTATGTTAGTTATGTGAAAATGTTTGTCATATAAATCATAAACTTAACTGTACCCACCAAATTAACAAAAATTTTTTAAACTCTCAAGGTGCTTATCAAACAAACAGATCCCCTATCAAAGGATTTTAAAAGTAACTCCTTTATTAAAAAAAAGACTGATATACAGATATTTTATTCTCTCCGTATTAGCTTATTACTCTCTTATAAGGATAAGCATGACTAACAACAGTATTCCTAAACTAAGTCTTGTGAAAATAAATTTCCGTATTTTATGCTGAATTTACCCCATTCCTGCCTGCTAGTGGTCTGAGAAGTGATTGGTTCAATTCCTATTGGGTATCTTGGATGTTTAATTTTCCTTTTGCTTGTAATACATGGTACCCTTACATCATGCCAGACGTTTTCACTAGTGTAATAGATTGTATCTTCTTGGAGCAAATCACTCCCGTTTATTACAGTATGTTCTGCACGTCATCCAGAGATAGATGTGGCTTACACACAATGGAACCCCACCACATTTTCCCCCGAAACTTCTTGAATTCTCCATATCTTGCACCACGCATCCAACATGGAGTACTTATGGCTTACCCTCCTCATTCCCTTGACCTCAATACAATTTTACTTCTAAGAGCACATGCAATTTTCAATCTACGAGATGTTTGTGAAATCAAGCAATTAATGCATGTGTGTTTGTTTGTGTGAACTTATGATTTAAGAAAAATTGAAAATTAAATTACATATTTGCCAATATAAATAATATTTAATTATTTAACAAATCAAATTTTTCTATTTAGTCATCCCTCAAAAGAGTTTTGCAAAATTTTCTTGCTGCTATTTGCTCAATGATAGTAATGTTAAAAGAAAATTATTTCCATTATTGATCGCTGACTTCATTATATTTGTCATTCTTCATCCGTAATATGCAGCTGTTGCCTTCATTAAATACAACAGCATAAGCCCAATATTATACTTAATTATTAGCTTTAATGTGGTATTTCCTTTTTATTAGATAATTGTATGTGAGAATATAACATTTATTAAACGACTCTCATATGTGAATCTCGATCATATATATGATATATGATCACGTACCAAATTTCAATGTTTACCAAAAACTAATTTGCATATTCGCCAATTAATTTAATGTGTACTGTTTAATACAAATAAGACGAAAAGGATTTAAATGATGTAAAATATCGTTAAATTATAAAAAAATTGGAATTCAGAAGTTAAAGTTTAAAAATTACACTTTCTTTTTATTTTTTAACAGTTAAAACATTTTCTTTTTTTGTAAAATACATTGAAAATACCACTGAAGTATGAGGCCTAATATTTTTAAAGCTTTTTGAATGTTAATAATACTTTTATAGCACAATTAGAAACCAAGAATGTATAGAATTAGTGAATTGATATTATATTTAAGTAACATTAGTTATGAGGCGGGAAATATTAAACAATAAGGGGTACAAATGATAACACAAAACAAATCCACGCAGTACTGGTTTAAGAACAAATATTTTGGGAAATAGCCTAAAATTAGTTTCTAACTAAAGAAAAGTAAAGAATATGAGTATAACTAATATTTGATTCTCAGTTTACTATCATTAACCCGTGTTCTATTCATTAATTGCATCGTGTGATTACGCAAACACGTACATTCTGTTGTCCTTTTCGCTAAGAGTGTGATTGCGCAGTTTTCTTTCATTTTCTCTATTGCTTTGTTGTAGCTTTTTTCATAGCTTTTCTTTTATCTAACCTTCTCCAGGAAGCAACTTTTTTTATTTTAGTAGCCTCTGAATCAACGTAAATTGAAAAAAAATCAAGGTATAAGGTTTCAACTCTTGATATCATTCACATTTTTTAAATGGGAAAAATCAATGCATTTGCTTTAACGACTGAAAATGTTACTAATACTTATTTACTGCTTTATGCTACAATCTCTTAGGCAATCCAATATTATTAGACCTAATAATATTTGTCAGGAAATATTGTAACATTTTATATAAGAATGTATTTAAGAAAAGTGAGGTAAAGAGGGATTTTTTATAAATGTTTCTGAATTATTAAATGTTCGTTAACAGTTACAAAAATGGAACACATTTAACTTAAATTTAATCAAAACTTTTTTTGAAAATAACATAAATAAATCCAATTATTCTTTAAATATATGGGTTATAACCACAAATTCTAAGTTCTTCATTGCCAACATATCTGATGATATGACACTTGTATTCAAATTATGAAAGGAATAATACATTTAAAAATCACTCACATAAAATTAGTTCTATATTTTAAATCATTACTTCATTTTGAAGACTTCAATAACTTATTCAGGGATCATTCAGGGAAATAATACGATAATTATCAACCTGTTTTAAAAAATTATTTGAAGAATTTTTCTCTATGGTATTTCTTTATATTTCTGGTAAAAATGAAGCAAACCGAAATTCCTAACAACTATTTCTTTCTCATTCCATGCTCTCAATTATATAACATAATTATTCTTGAAAGTCTTCTTTAACATTTTATTTGCTTTGAATCATCAGTATGTATTTGCAAGTATACAATAATCCTTCTAAATATCTAAGAAATATTTACAAATATTTATGTGATATCGCTTCATAATAGCATCGCACTAATTATCTAAATAATTTAACAGTATAGTTGTTTGATTAAGCTAAAAAATACCTGGAACCAGGGGGTACGCGTACCTTCCTGGGGCTTGAGCAAGCCACCAGGCACGTCGGCTGGTGGTGGATTGCCGAATGTCCTGTAGGAATTACAGGATAGCCTTGAATATTGAATCAGAGGCCGCGAACCAGCTCCCGCAAACCCTGGTGTTATGCGATCCGTGGCTAGGGCTAATTGGCACCGCGGTATTGGTGTCTTAACGGAGCCTCTAGTTGCCTGGCGAAATTCTAGAGTAAATTGCCTTGCCCAGTAACTCAGGCAATGCTGGGTGGACTGTCATATTACCTGAGCTTATTAACTGTTATTATATGGCTGAAAAGACATTAAAAATAACAAACTTTTCTGCATTTGCAGGAGAAACTTCTGAAGCAGACATTTCTGAAAAAGACAAGGGAACTCAGAGATAATCTAATGAAGACCCCTTCACAGGAGGTAGAAATGACCTCCAAACCATCTTCTGGTGAGAGTCAGGAAGCTATCTCTAGCATGACTGACTCTCTGACCAGAATCAAGCTTAAAAAGAGACTATCTAGTACCCAGAAAAAGAAGCTGAAGAAGGAGCGCAAAATTGCTGAGGGGACTTGGGTTGAAAAACCCAAGGCAGCCAAAGGCAAGAAGCATCCTGCCAACCGGATGAACCAGGGCAAGGTCGGAAAGGCTGCCAAAAGAGAAGGACCTGAGGGATTTACTTACAGGGCGGCTCTCACGGCGATCAAGATGGCTGTGCTCTTAGAAGGTCATCCGGAAAAACGGTTAACAGAGAAACAGGCCTTCCACCTGGAACTCTTGTTAACCAGGAAAATAGGAAGGAATGAGGAGGGTTTTGCCCCAACCTTCCTATCCTGTAAACTTGAGAATGGGGCTCTTATTATCAACTGTGCAGATCTGGAGAGCTCAAAGTGGCTGGAACAGAATGTCAGTGATATAAGCCCTTGGCAGCAACATAAACTCTTGATGGGTGAGGCAAGGAAACTTGTCAGAACCACCAAGATAATTGCAAAACTGCCAAAAATCTGTAGTGAACTGGAATCTAAAGAGCTCCTGAGAAAAATCGAGGCTCAGAACGGTGGGGTCACTCCAATGGAGTGGAATGTTCTTAACATTAAGAACGACCCATCTGGGCGGACCATCGTTCTTAGTGTGCCTGAATTAGATGCTGCCACACTTCGTGTAAGGGGATATAGGTTTCATATTGGACTTCACCAAGTGCAGGCTAAAGAACTTGACAAACCTGCTCATGCTGATGAGGGTGAAGGTAGTTCAAGCCAACCTCCACCACAGTAGAAGTGGTACTACTAACCTCAGTAAGAAGTTTCTTGCTGGGGATATACACCTGGCCCTGATTCAGGAACCCTGGTTGGTTAGGGGGAGAATCAGTGGTCTCAAAGGAACTAAAGGTAAGCTTATCTATTGTACTAATGGTAACGCTAGAACTTGTATACTCTTACATAAAAACATTGAGGTTCTTCCCCTCTCTGAATTTATTCTTAGGGACCTGACAGCTGTGAAAGTCAGACTCAACATAGAGGGTAGGGACAGGGAAATTGTTTTTGGCTCTGGATACCTGCCCTATGAAGAGAAGGCTCCACCTGACCATTCTCTGCACAAGCTCATGAACTTTTGCAGAAATAACAACTTACAGGTAGTCCTAGGACTGGACTGTAATGCTCATCATGTTGTCTGGGGAAGTACGGACACGAATAAAAGAGGTGAGTACCTTTTGGAATTTATTCTAAACTATGGGTTAGATATTCTAAATGAGGGCAACGAACCAACTTTTACTACTTCCAATCGATCTGATTAATAGAACAATAAATTGACATTACTATAGCGACAACGCTGATTAGTAAAAATATCAAATATTGGAAAGTAGATGACAGACCTTCTGGCTCAGATCATCAAAACATTCATTTTGAAATTCACTCTAATGTGTGTCTGGATCGCATATTCAGAGACCTAGTTAGGACGGACTGGAAGAAATTCCAAGAGGAACTGACTGGGTTGGTTGAGCTCGGGAACAGACCTATTAGAGACAACTACGATCTAGAAGTTACAGCAGATCTTCTGCAGAGAAGTATTCTAGATTCTTATCATAACAATTGCCCCATTCGCACTAGAAGAGCTAAACTCCAATGCCCTTGGTGGAATGACTCTCTAGCAGCCGAAAGAGCAAATGTTAGAAAACTTTTTAATAAAGCCAAGAAAAATGGTGAATTTGAGAACTATAAAACGGCCCTCACTAATTATAACAAACTTGTTAGAAAAAGCAAAATTAACTCCTGGAGGAAGTTCTGTGACGAGATAGATTCTATTTCTGAAGGAGCTAGACTCCAGAAACTCCTTAAAAGGGATGAACCTGTTTTGGTTGGTACCCTAAAAGACGAGGACGGTAATTTTGCTGCTTCCGGAAAAGGGGTTATGGAAATTATGACCAAGACCCACTTTCCGGAAGCTAGAGATATTTATAGCAACGAAGGGGAGCACTACAACGGCTCTTTGCAAAGAGTCAATAGCAATCAATGGACCATCGCTAAAAATATCATAAGCTACAACATTGCTAAATGGGCAATCTTTGCCTTTAAACCTCTAAAATGGCCTGGGCTTGATGGAATTATGCCCATCATGATCCAGAAGGCAGAGAAGGTTGTCATACCAGTGCTAACTATAATTTGCAGAACTAGCTTGGCCCTGGGATATATACCAAAGACATGGCAAAAGACTAAGATTTTCATTCCAAAACCTGGCGAGGACACTTATGACCAGGCCACGTCATGCAGACCAATCAGTCTTTCTTCATTCTTTCTTAAAATTATGGAGAAAATCATTGATTGGCATATTAGAGATTACTTGGGTAGAAATAGTCCCTTGCATGCTCTTCAATTTGCCTATCAACCCGGCAAATCTACTGAGACTGCTCTACATAAGCTAGTTTCCAAGATTGAAGCCACTCTGGATCAAAAGGATATTGCCTTGGCAACTTTCCTCGACATCCAGGGTGCTTTTGATAATACTTCCCATCCATTCATCCTCAATGCACTTAGAGGGATAGTGATTAATCAGACCCTGTGTACTTGGATTGAGGCCTTAATTGCGGATAGATATATACAAATGAACATCTTCGGTGAATCATTTGAAAAAAAGACTACTAGAGGTTGTCCTCAAGGCGGTGTTCTGTCACCATTACTTTGGAACCTAGTTGTAAATAGCCTTATAAAACATCTAAATGATAGGGGCTATTATACGCAGGGATATGCTGATGACATTGTCATCCTTATCCTTGGTTAAGATTTTGACATAACTTGTCATCTCATGCAGGATGCTCTAAGTTATGTAGGTCATTGGTGCATGGATAGGGACCTGATGGTTAATCCTCAGAAAACCTACCTTGTACCTTTTACATGCAAAAAGAAATGGAAAGGTTTTTTCATACCATGACTTTTTGATGTTGAAATCAATGTGGCTTCAGAGGTGAAGTATCTGGGCATCTATTCAGACCAGAAACTCAACTGGAATAAGCACATTGATGATAGGATCAACCGAGCAAAGAAAAGCATTATGATTTGCAGGCGAATGCTTGGTAAAAACTGAGGTTTACATCCAAAACTGATGTTGTGGATGTACACAGCTTTTGTCAGGCCCATTCTCACATAAGCCTGTGTGATTTGGTGGCGTAAGGTGGAACAGAAGACTGTGATTGACAGACTGGGAGGTCTACAAAGACTAGCCTGTCTCTGCATCACAGGAGCAATTTCCACCACGCCAACCAGAGCAGGTTGTGTTGGATCTGACTCCGTTGGACATCTTCATCTGCAGCGTTGCAAGAATGAATGCATACAGAATGAAGCTGCAAAACTACTGGTATGACCAGCCTGTTGCCAAAGGGCACAAGGGCATCACCAGGAAAATTCAAGATCCTACTTTCCTGATGCCCTCTGACATCATGGAAAAAACATACATGTTTGATAGGACATTTGATATAGTTTTTCCAACTAGAGACGAACGGGATAACAACATGTTTGAAACTAAAACAGGAGATCTAATCTGGTACACAGATGGATCACTGAAGAACAGCCTCTCAGGACCGGGAGTTTGTGGCGTGTCACCAAGAATCAGCTTGTCTGTAAGCCTTGGGTGATACGCTTCGGTCTTCCAGGCAGAAGTTTTGGCCATTATCCACTGTCTGCAACTAAATACGAAGAAGGGCTACTACGGTAAGCGGATTCTCATTTTCAGTGACAGTCAAGCCGCTTTAAAAGCGCTTAATTCCTTCGAAATCAAATCTAAAATGATTTTGGAGTGTAGAAACCTTCTTACAGAACTGGCAACTAGAAACAGGGTGATTCTTGTATGGGTGCCAGGGCACACAGGTATCGAAGGTAATGAAAGGGCTGATGAGCTTGCTAAACAAGGATTGTCTTTTGTTCCCATTGGTCCAGAACCTTTTTGTGGGATCAATTTGAAGACCGCAAAAACCAATGTTCTTAGATGGGAAAAACGGAAGATGTATGAAGCTTGGCTTAAATCTCCTGGTCAAACCCACGCTAAAAAGATGATCTGTAGATCATCAGCGAGGATTTCCTCTGAAATTCTAAGATGCTCTAGGCAGAAGATGCGTTTAATCGTATGCATCATAACTGGGCACTACTATTTCAGAAAACATCTCCATAAAATGGGACTGTTTCAGCAAGACCCTATCTGCAGGAAATGTCATATGCAAGAGGAAACGGCCAAGCATATCATTTACGAATGCAAGGCTCTTGCCCTCCCTAGATTAACTTCTTTAGGCATCATCCATACTAGAGAGTTACACCTAGATTCCATTAAAGGGTTATCGAACTATATTAATAAAGTGGTTGACCCGAGTAACTGGAACTAAGAAACATTGGATTTGGAGTTAGTGGAACAAAATGCTGATTAAAGCAGAGGTGCCAATAACATACAAACCCAACCTCTAGAAAAAGAAGAAGAAGAAGAAGCTAAAAAATAACATTTAAAAAAATTTATTGCATGTTTTTATTGAAAATACACAAAACAAAAATTTTTCGTAAAAATGAAAAAACATTTACTATAGTAAGCATTACTTATAAATTTTATTAAATTGAAAAAAATTGCTTAAATTTTGCAAATATATTTAAGATTTATTCTTATTGATATTGATAAAAGTAAAATACTAATTTTTAACCTAAAACAAACTCTTATTTTTCAGTTACTCTTTCTTAAGAAATTAAAATATCGCTGATCATTTAAGA
Organism: Latrodectus hesperus; assembly: GCA_037975125.1. NCBI lineage: Eukaryota > Metazoa > Arthropoda > Arachnida > Araneae > Theridiidae > Latrodectus > Latrodectus hesperus. The sequence continues at coordinate 70,349,017 of CM075854.1, forward strand.
TTGCTTTGTAATTTATCAACGCTTATTTAAAATATACAGAAAATTATGTGCAAAAATACATTGAATAACAAACCAAATCTTTCCAAAAGAGTAACACATTTAAAAACAAAAGAATTTTCGAATTTTAAAAGCAAATTTGCTGTATCTAATTAGTGAAAAGTTCAGTTAATGTCCCTTACTCCAACCATAATTGCTTCAATTTAGTTTGTTGTTTTGTTGCCGCATTTTGTATGAATAAACGTATTTCCAGTAAAAAATAATATTCAAAATATATTCCACTCACGAATCATTTCTAACAATTATATTTGAAGTGGAATTTAAATTCAGAAGCTATTGCTTTAAATAGGGGTTATAACGTTAACCATTCAATTACCATTTCAGTTTCCATATGTTAATATGAGTATTTGTCAAAAACATTTACTTTAACACTAGCTGTTGAGTCTAATTATAAAAAATGTATTGTATAAATATAATTATTAAGTAAGAAGTTCTGCTATTTTGTAAATAAAATGGCTTTGAAATTGCATTTACATTACTTAGAACAATAAATGTCTAAGTTCTAAGAGAAATCTTTATTATCTAGATGAATTTTAGTTGTCCTGGTACGATTTATGAAAAGAGCTATATTTTTTAACGTAAGGTTATCGAATTTCTTCAGAATATACATATGAACTCTAACTCATAACCTAGTTAAATATCTGAAACTTTCCACATTAAGTACTTCAGTGGTGAAACTGATTAAAATTTGAACAAAACAAGAATTTGAAAAAAATATCTTCCTCAAAAACTGTCGCCAAGATCCTTTGAGTTGCTCTGAATACACAATAATTAACACGAGACTTTTACTTAATAAATTTTTATTTGACACATTTATGTGCGCAGACCTTAGTTTCTCAGGGCTCTATATAAGAGAAACACGCTGGTGCAGCAACGACAGACCTCAGTTCAAAATAAAATTTCAAGTGTGCTCTCTAATTTTTTCAAAAGCACTAATAGTGGTATCGAAAGTTTCTTTTTATACTAAATTCTATAATTTTGCACAATCAATATTGTAGTATATTAAGAACACGTTTACAAATTTAAATAAATATTTTTATCTATTGAATACATATTTGTGAAATATTCTTGAGATTGAAATATTAAAATCCTCTATTTGTAACATTTCTATTTAATTCAGTCTTATGTATTTTAAGCATATTTGGTCTTCGATTAAAATTTTATCTATTTTGTGGCTACTTATAAAGCTTCAATAAATTTTAATTTGCATAAGCTAAATCTTAATTTAAACCTATGAATTGTACATGAAATTTTTAAAAGAGTTGAATCTTGTATATGAATACGATGACGCTACTTAAGTCAAATTTCAGATCAAGTTTGCAGCCATATTCGCCGAGCTGGCAGCCGAATTGTTAGCGCTCTTGCCTTCGGTTCAACAGTTCGTGGGTTCGAATCCCACCTTTGGGCATGGATGTTTGTAGTGGTTCGGAATCCACTTTAAACCGTAAGTCCCGGTCTAATTAGCCCTCGTGTGCAAAAAATGACCGTTGAGCGACAAACAAACCATATTCACCAAATCTTAAAGTTTTTAATTTTTCTTCTATGATATATTAAACCTCATTATATTTCTCAAGGGAAAATGTTAAGTGAAATTGATAACTTATTTAAAATTTCGCAAGACTTTCTATTAGCTGTGTTATAATTTTTCATTGAAATCATGACTTCAAAAGGTAGTAAATGTGAATAAATTACTGATTGAAAACGATTTGAAAACAAATTGCAAATATCAAATTTTCTTAGAATGTGTGCATTGTAGATTCGCACAGCTTTAAAATTTATTGAGGAAGTGTTTACTACGTTAATTATGAAATGCTCGGTAAATCCAATAAGTAATTTTAATATACCTAAAATAAAGGGAAAACGAAGTACATAATAATTTTATAAATATCACGTATCTCCAGAGAGTTAATGGCTTCATTTTGAAATTTGAATAAAGTTAATTTTTCATTTGATATATGAATAAAAACAAACCATTATTATAACTTTCCACAGAGCATTAAGGGAGTCATTTGCGTTAAGATTGCTTTCTTTTTCTCAGCAAGTGACTACTTTTGAAAATACTTTAATTACCAGATTTTAACCACGTTTGGTTGCTAATCTAACTATCTAAAATAATCGCAACAAAATAAATTCTTCCACCTCGTAAAATGTTGCAGAAGCCTGCGATAGAATAGGATAAAAATAATATATAAAATAATAAAATAATGCAAATATAGAATAACAAAAAAAAATATTTAGAAATGTAGGAAAAAGTATTCCTTTACACGTATAATTTAAATACTTTAAAATTACAACAGTTACTATTAGTTACAATTATGAAAAACTAAATTTTCATGCTTTAATAAATTTTTATACTCAATTTTGTTGTTATATCAACATACAACAGTTATGTGATTGGATATATTGAACACAAGCTATAGTAAGTCTGCGTTTTGTTGAATACAGCATATTAATAAGCCTCTGTCATGCTAGTAAAGTCAGAATGTACAGTTATTTTTACTTAAAACACACAATGTGAAATTTTTTAACAAAACTCACATATATTTGTCCTTCAGTAAATTATTGAAAAAATACAAAGGTCAGTTTATAATTTGAATTATTATTTCTTTCAAAAAATTTTCGCTATAGGTATATAAATTATTATGTCTGTTGAAAGAATAAAGTTAAAATGATTTACAAATCACGCTTAAAATTAGAATTTTGTCAAATCAATGACTGGCATAAATTATGAAAGAGCTATAATATGTTATCAGGAAACAAGAAGTAAAAACTCTTCTTATAAATAAAAAAATTAAATTTTTATTATCTCCTTGATTTCAGTATAATAATTTCAGTAAAGTGGTATAATGTTTTATATGAATTCATATAAATAGAATTTTTATGGATACAATTTTTTTTGGTATTACCTACTTATTATTTCCTAAACATCAGATTGGTTTTTAATTATTTAAGATATTATTATAATTATCCAATGGACTTGCAAATTTCTTAAAGATCTATCATTTTTTTTAAAAAATAAATATGAGCACCTGCTTGTTCTAAAATATTTTCATTCAAAAAGAATAAAACTTTGCTTAAATGATTCATACTTTATCTTTAAATGATTCATACTTACTATCCATTTAATTCAAATATATTTAAACGGAAAAATTTATCTGTGATTAACCATTTAATTAAGAAACACTTTTGTGGCATTCAAATGACGTTTCTTAATTTCGTATAGACTTCGTTGTTCTTTATTTATGGAAATGATATTATATAATGATTATTTCAATAAAATGCAGTTTTTTATTATTTTTATGAGTTTTTTAATATTAAATTATAAGTTATGTCATTTATTATAATAGAATTGCTCATGTTGACGAATATATTAGAGACAATGGCCGTCATCATGAACAATATGCCAAACGTTGTTTCCACATCAAATATAACTTTTCTCAATTCCAAGACAAAATATTTTAATTTTCGAAAGATGGATGGAAATAATAAGTATTTAAACAAATATGTCACTTTATTATTTTATAAAACTTTTATTAACCATAAGTTTTATTATTATTTTTTTTTAATCGGGCGCGTTTTCCCTTATTTCTTTTCATTTTTGGAGTGTACAATCATGTTTAGATTCTACAAAAAATACCAAAATAAATAGCAAATTTAAGACATTGTGCATTGTGCCGATGCACAATACTTAAAAACTTTCTTGTAATAATTTTGGCTGTTTTATTCATCATTAGCATGAAAAATGGGTAGTTGCATTTCCAGCCTCTTAGAAAACTTTTTAAAGGTATACGTGTGCTTTGTGCTGCTATCTATTGGCAGATAAATAAAGTATGATGTGAATTCTTTAAAAATGTGTGATTCTGTTTTTGTTTCATAAAATTACTCAATTAACTGATTGTATCAGGTGAAGTTTATTGAAAATATTTCACCTTGCTATGTGCAAAATTTAGTAAATTCACAATGGGCGTGCTTTGTTTGACACTTTATTAGAAAAGAATTTCTTTTGATTTGATTTTTCGGAAGACTTACTACAGTTATAAGAAAATAAATAAATAAATGATAATAAACTAATAATATATCTTTAATATCTTCTTATTAAAAATATTTGATTATGTAGTTAGATCACTTTCTTTTGAATTTTTATGTGCATTACAAAATGTTTTGAATGAATAAGTTAAGAATAGAGTTCGTTCGCATGTAAATTATTCTTTTTTATATTTTTATTTTTAACTGAGTTGTATTTATTATTATTTATGATATAATACTCTTTACATATCTTTTTAATAATTAATTGTAACATTTATTTTTAATTCTTCTGAATTATTTTCTTACATTATTTTCAAAATTTACCCACATTTGCAAATCTAATTTTTTAGGTTTGTTTTGATTTTTGAATCCCATGCGGCTATAATGCTGATTTTGAGGACTTAATTTAGATTTAACTATCATTTATTGAATTTTAATTATGAATTTGCTTTTAATTAACAGTGTTTATTTTTTAGTGAAAAGTTATTTTGGAAAGAAATTGTATATTTTATTATCTTTTTATTTAATTCATTAGACAACTATTATAAAGAACAGATAAGTATATATAAATTAAAATAAGTATATTCAAGGGTGTAGTAAACAAAAAATACCCGAAGATAGATAAGCAAAATATTTGTCATATTGTTATAAAAACTAACTATAAAACATTTCTTATATCGTTATAAAAATTTTTGTTATAATGTGAAAATTAAAAAATAGTGAAATGGAAAATAAAAAATATATACCCTTTATTATATTAACATTATAAAACACTTAGAAAACCATTATAAAGTATAAGAGCAAAGAAATGTTCTATAGAGCAAGATTTAAACAGGAAATTTATGGATTTCATATAAAGATTCAAAATCAAATATGTCCTTATTTTTCAGTAAGTTATAATAATGTTGACAAGATGCAAAATTGTTAATATCTAGAGTTATATTAATATTTTCAAGAAATAATAAAAAGCATCAAAATTTTAAGAGAAGTATTAGAAAATATAGCTTATTTATTAATTACGAAAAGTTGATTTCGTTATGTCGTAATTGTAGTAACTATTTGAAGAAATAAAACTATATATTTATATTTTTAAATTATTTGTTTAAAGTAATTTTATCTATTAAATAACTAAAGAATATTAGAAAAACTTGTAAATTTAAAATTCATAATTTTGTTCATTTTGAGGTCCTTAAATTTATTCTTAAAAAGCTTAAAATTTTCATCTTGAATACTTTCTGCGTAAAAATGAAATATTTAAAGAAAAGGTCTTAAGCGCAATTCTTGCCATCCCATTCCGCATCTAACTAATGAATTAAAGAGAGAGTTGAAACAACTTTAAGAATCTAGAAAATTTTGTGTTTTCATAAACCATACAATTTACGATTACACTTTTAATGCGTATTCTAAATTAAATGTCTGAATAGATATATAATTCCGCAATCTTTAACACAACTTTTCTAAGAATATCTTTAGTTTTACTTGTACTTACATGCGAAAGAAATATCAGTAATTCTTGCAAGGCTTGATAAGTATATTAAACTACTGAGATCAGTTTGTAAGAAAATGAAATTATAAATGCTATTAATTTGTTGTTGTAATTATAAATCGTCAGCGATAGAAGTATTAGCAAACTTAGACATCCACATATATCATTAATAAATAAAATAACTTATTAAGTCCTTATTTAAACACTGTTCTATTCGAGGTATATCAGAAATTTCATTTGACAGAACAGAAGAATTTAGTGAAAAAATTTTGTCCTTGATGTCTTTGACTGATTTATTAATTGCGACCAGAAAGGACCGATTTTGAGATTGAGCAAGTCATCACAAAAACAACAACATTAAAGTAAATACATTAATGTAGGAAGTACATTAATGAAGTTCCACCATTAATGATAATTTAACGGTTCAATTAAGAGATTAATTTTCTTCATTTCTAAAATTTTGCTTTTTGAAAGCTCTCTTCAATATAACAGGAAGATTCAGATTTTTTTAAAAAAATCTTTTGAACATTTTTAATAGTTTCTTCTGCCTATTAAGGAGTATAAAATGTATTTAATGGTAAATAAATTTCCCTCTGAATTATTTGTGATGATTCCTAAAAAATAGAAGAAGTTAGATCATTATTATTTTTGTTACCTTATTGTAACATCTCATTGTGGAGAATCTAACTGTAAGAAAATCGCGTTTATACATTCGATACAAATCGTCAACTTAGTATCTCTTGTTTACAGATGGCGCTCTCAGCGCTGCGTTGGCATTATTTCACACTCCACACCGAACTCTGTTAAGAGTTCTCATCTGATATCAAATTCAAAGAAAAGCATATGAATTACAAACAATAAATTCTAAAAACTTCAGCAATAAATGTAAATCAGGTTGAATTACTTATCGAAGAGTTAAATGAGAAAAAAAACTTACTTAATTACAGGTTTCCATAAAAGCAAATAAATCAAATAAACAAATGTTATTCTACTAGATAAAGGGAGAAAAAACATATTAACACATATCAAACTAGCATGTATAATTTTTAAACTTTGAGCACAAAATCAAATGTTAGAGTTCTAGAATGAATAATTAGAATCTTATTTAATTTTAGTTAGAATTTAATTTTAGTTCCTTTGCTCCAAGGGGAAAAAGAGTTGTATGGGTATTCTGAGCTTATCCGTTTTTGCAGTTTTGATTATAGCAGCGTTCAGACGTCCATCTCTGCCTTTTATAAGTTGTTCCGCTGGATGATATTTATCAAATTCTTCTCTGCATCTTGCAAGTCATCTATAGTGAGGATTCTTTTATCATCAGTTCTTTTTCTTGCTTTGTCAATGAAGTGCTTCTATAATGCAATGATTCTAATGACCCTCAGGAGATTACTGTAATTTTCCAACTTTAATAATTCAGAATTTTCTGTTATACAATCATTGTTCACCACGTTTTTCCTAAGTTCTAAATCTTCCTTATTAAATGTATTGAATTCCTGTGAAGGTCAATTATCTTTCGGTTGTAGAAGCCAAGATAGTCCATGACACCATAGTTCATTTTCTCTCAGCTCTTCTACCTTCAGTCCCCTTGAAATTAAATCAGCAGGATTACTGTGTCCTAAACAGTGTGACTAAAACGTATTATTTTGAGTGAGCTTTTAAATTTCATCAATACTGTTTTTTACAAATATCTTAAATCTGTCTGAAGAACCTGTGATCCAAAAATATGTTACGGTCGAGTCAGTCCATATCTTAATCAACTTCTATTTCAGACTATTGGCAACTTTAGTACGCAGTCTAGCAGCCAGAAGCGCCACCAATAGTTCAAGTATTGGAAGAGAAAGCAACTTATGCGGTGCTAATCAGCTTTTCAAAGCTTTAAAAGCCGTTTCGATTTGACCAGTGTCTGTACACAATTTTAGATTGATCACTAAGCCATAAGTATTCAAACTGGCATCGAAGAAGCAATGCAGCTCAGTCTATGTTATTCTACCATCGAAAAATATTCCAGTAAAATAAAAACGAGGAATTTTCAGCTCTTCTAATTTTTGTATCTCATGATACCACTTTTCCCACTTCTCATAAATAAGATACAGCAATTTGCCATCCTAGTCTATATTAGAAGACCAAATTTCTTGCATAAGACATTTAGCTCTGACAGTAAACGGTCCATAAAATCACACAGGGTCAATGAGACGGCTTAAAGTTTGCAACACAAAGCGTTTAGAATTTACTGGCTTCAAAAGGAGTGATGTCAGTTATTTTATTTTAAAATAAAAGTTGTCATCTTCAGTACTCCATGAAATACCCAATACTTTTATTGGTGTAATTTCAGCATCAGAATCGTATGCAGAATTATTGGCGTTCTTCCACAGATTCCGCAGTTCATTGAAATTATTTTGCAGCTTATGTAGTTGCATACCAGCTTCTTCAAAAATTTTAAAACACTTTCCACATCCACGTTGCTTGCGATGACGTCGTCACCGTAACATGAACGTTCAAGGAGTTTTGACGTGCAAGAATATGTGGAAGAAATTTTACTCAAATGATGTCGAATCGTAGCACAGAGGAGAAATGGTGAACTATTGATCCCAAATAACACGCATTTAAATCTGAATATATTTGGTAAACTATTATTGTTTGGGTCATCAATCCAAAAGAAACGAGTAACATCCCTGTTACTAGAATCTAACTCTATCTGTAAAGAGGCTTGTTTAATATCACCTACAAATGCTACAGGATGTTCGCGAAATGACAATAAAATTTCACACAAATTGCTATACAGGTAAGGACCCGTATGCAAACGATCATTAAGTGATAATTTTCCTTCGGCGAGAGACGAATCATCGAAAATAATTGGCAATTTACTTGTAGCTTTATCTTCTCTTAGGACAGCATGATGAAGTAAATAGAAAACTGCTTGGTCACTCTTTTCTTAGTCTCTGGTTCAATAATGCCTTCACTGAAATAGTCATCAATTACACTTTCGTAAGAGAAAACAGTTGGGGGTTATTTCTAAATTTAATACTAGGTTTTTGAAACCTTTCTAATGCATCTTCATAGTTTTCATACAGTAAATCTTTAAGTTCCAGTTTCCAAGGCAATTTTACCGTATAGCGTTTGTATTCATATTGAATACTTTTTACAAACTCATCTACGATTACGTCAGTGTTTTCTGTTTTAGATTCAATCCCCAAAGTTTCCAATTCCCAAAAATTTGTAATTTGCTTTGAAATGTCTTTTTCTTCAATTAAAACGTTCATTGCCAGATTAATTTTGATCATTTGTACCCAGCATGCACCTATCAAACAGCGTTTCAATAGCCACAAAGTTATTTTTTAAGCGTTTAATTTTTCCAATCACGATTTCGTTATAATAATCCATACCAAATAATACGTTAATGGCATTTGAACAATTTACTTCAGAGTCTTTAATTTGCAGATATTTCAGTATCTTATTTGATTTAAATATGCTAGAATCTAGGGCAAATAATTTTCCATCAGAAATGTGATCTGTTACCAAGATTTCTGCATCGATATTCGCCGAGGGATCTCCTCCGTTCAAGTCTCACGCTAACAACATCAAAGGTTTTCGTGAGAGAAGTTTCCATACCAAAGGAAAAGACGGACAGGCATTCTTGTCTAACAACAGGAAAATTGAATTTGTTTTGCAAATCTGTTGAAATATAGGAGCGTGATGATCCTGTATCTAATAGAATTCTAACTACTTCTGATTTTTTTATATTTAACAAATGGTGAACATGTTTGCAAAAAAGTAGTTCTGTTCTTATCTTTACACAGTGAAATCGATGCAACAACTTCATCTTCATTTTTGTTTTCGATTTTGTTATTCTTTATTTTATTACTTTGAAAACAGAGAGTTCGGTTATGTTTTTTATGACAGATTTCACACAGATTGAATCACACACAGATTGATGACAGATTATGTTTTTTTTATGACAGATTTCACACAGATTGATGACAGATTTGAACCACACTCATTAATTCGATGTTTGGGACGAAGACATAAATTATAACCTTGATTTCGTTGTAATTGCTTCTTCTCTTCTACTGTAAATGAGTCATATAATTCACTAGAATATTTACCTTTAACATTGCAAAATAGACAATCATTTTCGGTTGTTGGTGGCAATTACTGATGGTTGGTTGGGTTTTATGGCGCAAGGTCTAAAAATGGATATGCACCAACTAGTTACTGATGAGCAGATGATTAAAAGTTTTTCTACTGTTACGTTTTTCGTGTTTCCACTCATTTTTTCTAACTGGGGGATTAGTTTTATTTACACTGTAGAGAGAGTTAGCGCGTTCACGATTCGAAAATTCTTCTTGTAGTAGCTTCAAAAGTTTATCTAAATCCCACGTTTCATTGTTATTTTCTCTATTGAAGAGCAAAGTAATATCATGTGGGAGAAGTTTTAGTAATATGGGACTCAAAAGATTTCCGTAACTGTTAGATTCAATACCTAAAGATTTTAAATTTCAGATTTGCATTTCTGCTCTATCATGCATTTTTCTTTAAGAATACAAATCGTTTGAATTATTTAGAGGCTTAGTGTCGAAAAAATTACTCATATGCGTATTAGTTAAAACATCATTTTTGCCAAATCCTTCCTTTAAAATGTCAATCGCGGCATCATAATTTTAATTTGTCAACATTATGCCGCTTAGGGATGCAGCTGCATTACCAGAAAGAGAACTTTTCAGACTACTGAATTTCTCGATTTTTGAGAGTATCGGGTTGTTATGAATAACGTTTTCAAATTGCGAATAAAATTCAAGAAACTGGGGAGGATTTCCATAAAACTTTTCAATTTCCTATCGCGGAAGCTTTACAGTTTGGTTTTGTTTTCAAACGCATTTACTGCAATTCTCGAAGTCTGGTCGATATTTGTTTTTTCTTCTAACTGTGTCACTTTCATACTCAATTCATAAATTTTACGCAATAGTTTAAATTTCCAAAGGACTATATGTTTTCCTGGTATTCATCACAAGTTTTAGTTATGGTTTCAATTTTTTCTAGATTCGACAAATTTTCAGTCTCATTATTAAGTGCCTATAAGCTTTCCTCTTTATCCAACAATTTATAGAGAAAATTTCAGTTTAGTATTTTCAGAATGTTGTTCTTGGTTTATAACAGACTGCAAATGAAACATGTTGAAAAACTTAGGTTATTTTAGTTAACGTATAACATTATTACAAGTGAAAATTATTCCGTTATATTTTACACTTAGTATATTTATTTATTGGCAGTTTAATACCCAATTCTTTCTCTTCAAATATTTATATTATTTATCAACAGAGGGCGCCATCACATTAAGTTTGTTCTTTTAAAAAAAGGATGTTTGTAGATCGTATGCTTTAACTCTTCAATCAATAGATTTTCAAATACTAAAATTCATTTACTTATTAAAAAAATATAAAAATAATGGGAAAAGAAAAAAACTGAGCAATTTGTGTGCACTATATTGTGAGAAAATTAAACATTTATAAGTTTTAGTTAATTAACATTTTATATACATACATATATATATATATATATATATATATATATATATATATATATATATATATATATATATATATATATATATATATATATATATATATATATATATATATATATATATTTATGGAATTTATGTTTCATTCATTTTTGATTTTAATCATAAAATTTTTATCAATTATGTTCTGTTATTTAAAGATTTGTAGGCTGCCTTCATTTCTGCAAAACAAAATCAATTTCTATTTTTTAATTACTCTAGATCTTAGAATAAAGAATAGCAAAATGGACTAAATTCTTATGCACAAATAAGCATTTAGCATTTATTGCCGAAATAGTTTAGCATTGCATTTAGCGTAAAAATTAACCGCATATAAATATCAGAAAAGGAAAATATATATATATAGATAGATGTATATATACATGAACGAATTACTTGTTTGTGTTGATTTATTATAATTTATTATAATTATCCTATATAAATTAAATACATTAGTTTTCACTGATTCATTTATTGAAGTAAACTCAGTAATAATTTTCTAATAATTTCATAAATATTTGCATAGGTTAGCAAATAAATAGTTAAAAATTATGCATACAATTTTAAAATCATACTATCTTGCATTCAAAAAGAATATTAAGTATTTTAAAATTTAATCGTAAATTCAAATATACAGTAACATAGTCACATTTTCTTAAATAGTAGTCCTTCAAGCATGTACATGTCAAAACGTGATTGAAATTCAGTATCTTCGCAGATGAACAAAGAGGAGATTTAGGTGTATTGACCAAACCTATGCTGTTCAAGTGAAAGAATAAAGAATTTCAGATTTCATTATCCTGAAGTTCGCTGTAAAACAATGCGAGGCAATTCCTTCAATACCAGATTGCCTAACTGCTGATACCGCTTCCTTCCACTGGAAATAAAATTATAAATTTTAAAACTTAAATTTCTTATTTCATAACTTTTTGGTAAAACAGATCTGATTTATATTGACCACTTAGAGAGCAGTGGTCTTTAAAATGTCTCTCGACAAAACAAAACTTTTTTTTATGCAATTTCTATTAATTCGGGTGTTTTACACCAGACATTTTTTATTATCTAATACATTTAAAACTTTAATATAAAAGTAAAGTTCACACATTTATTAATGATCTCTTTTTATGTTTATCTTTATGAAATTGTTGTTGTTGTTACTAATGACACTTGGACACGCCAAGCTCGCTATGCCTTGGCTATGTGAATTTAAGTCAATTGGGAGCGTCTTTCGTTTTAATCAGAGCACCATGAAGGTGAAAGTACAACTTTGCTCTACACACATGCCCTAGGTACCTGTTTATAGGGTAGGCAACCATTCACACCTCATTCATACAACGAAAGGACAAAGACAGGTTATATATAGAGAGAAAGTACATCCATGCCCGAACCGGGATTCGAACACAGGACCTCCTTATCTGCAATCAGGCACGCTGACCACCAGACAAGTTGGGCGGCTCTTTATGAAATGAAATATATATATATATATATATATATATATATATATATATATATATATATATATATATATATATATATATATATATATATATATATATATATATATATATATATATATATATATATATATATATATATATATATATATATATATATATATATATATATATATATATATATATATATATATATATATATATATACATAATACTGCCTATAAATAGTTATGTTGTCGACTCCCAATTTCACGAATATCAATTTGTCTCAAAATCAAAAAAACATTTTGTTTGAAACGTCGGTATTCGAAAGGTTTATTTGAGCTTAAATAAAATTTATTGTGAATTTTGAATCTATTTTCTTATTCTAGAAGTCAAAGTTCAAAAAATTTCAGACCGGAAAATGTATTTGATATTAAATTTTTATTTATTTGTTATTTTCTGTTCTTCATTGATTTTTCAAAGAAAAAATATTTTTTTTGCACTGCTTAAGTTATTTTAAAAGTAAGAATAAGTGACTGTTGAAAGTAGAAATTCTTTCGTGACTGAATTCAGTGTTTATTAAAAAAAAACTGGGAAAAGAGAGAGAGAGAGGAATGCATTATATGATAAATAAATCATATTTTTTTAACCATCTTAATATTTCATTCTCAATAACCAAAAATGTTATTCAAACTGAAGAAAAAAAAGGGGAGGAATATTTTTATTAATACTTATATATTATATATTATTACTTATTAGTTAAAATGAATTATTAATAATTATTCAGCTATATTAAATATTTAAAAAACTTGAAAGTATTATTAAAAATAATATTGTTAAAATGGCAGTGGAAGCTGAATGCTAGCTTTTAGACTTATGAAATAACATTAAAATTGTATTTTAAGTGTGACATATGGTCTCCCTACTGGTGATTTCTAAATTTTTTGAAATAATAAATCCGACATTCAATAAGTTTATAAAAAATATTTTTTATCTCACATAAACATAAATCACGATAAAAATCTAATTCCTTAACCAATCATTTTCAGGTATGCTTTTCAGTATCTAGTAATGAACAGCTATTCAAAGTTGTGAATGCCGGAATTTTTAATGTCTTTATACTTTCCTCCAGAAAACTTCTCACCAATAGTTTTGTAATTTTTGTTAAAACTCAGTTGTAAATTAAACTTATATTGAATTCAAATTTTCAATTATATATTTATCCATAAACAATTAACTTATCAAATTTTAAGTTTATGTGTGAAATGCCTATGTTAAAAGAATACTGTTTACTGAAAGTTTCAGAATTATTCGTACAAACCGAGGGGTATTAGGTGACACAGATATGAATCACACACCGTACCTACAGAAAAATATGGCAGAAAGCCAATGTTTTCATGAGGAATCACTCATTGTCAGTACGTACAAATTTCTTATTAAAGACTTCTATAAAGTTATGAAATATACAATATTTTACCATTATTCTGATTCTGTACTGTAAAGAACCATCATTCGAATAAATTTTAAAGTGCATTAATAAACAGTATGTGATATGCTGCTAGGGAAGTTTCACATGAGGTAATCGTACAGTGAATATTAATTTTGTAATAAGCCATTCACGAAAAAAAAATATCCGTTAAGTCAGAATTTATATGCGCAAGCGATCGATCAGTCGCACAAGCTGAAAACAGCGCCTCCTGCGAACCTTTGGCATACTTTTCTATGAGATTCTTATTTATACCATTGTTCTCTGAGTTTTTTTTTTAATTTATCACTAGATTTCTGAAATTATTCATGATTAAAAAAATAAAAACCAAAAAACCTTACAGATGAGATTTTTTAAAAAAAGTAGAAATTACTTCAGAAAATATTCTTTCTAAAAATAAGTTATCTGACACTAATAATACTAATAGTCAATAAGACCAAAAAATATTGATCCATTGTAATGAATAATGAAAAATAACATACATTTTTATGTGTATATACACATGTGTTGAATAGATATTGTGAAATAATCCCATCGCAGTGCTGAGAGCGCCATCTGTAAACAAAAGATACTTAGTTGATGATTTGCATGGATTGTGAAAACAAGATTATTCAATTCTCTTACAGATATAAACGTACTTATAAAAACCCAAATTCAGAAACAAATGCTTGAACCATATGTGATAGTTAATTAAGAAATAAAGTAAACATTTTTAGATGACAATATACCTCTGAAAATGTTGTTTTTTTGTTTCACAATCGGAACGCCATCTTTTAAATAAAAAATATATCGTACAACTCTCGTTGTCTTATTTACTTTGTATCGAAGGTTTTTCATTTCGTGGCAGTTGCAATATTGGTTCAATATTTCACATGCAATTTTGATGCAAATATATTTACAAAATTAAAAAAAAAATATTCCTTATTATACAAACTTTTCTCATTAAAGGGAATATGATATTTGTGACTAAATAGCTAAAATTTAATTTTTATATATACTTGACTGTGCTTATCAGATTATATAATGTGAAAAAAAATGTTTTAAATTATCTTTTTTAAATAAAATTTTAAGTCCTACATACATTACACGTATTTTAATATATCTTTTGATTTTTAGTAGTTCTAGAAAGCATAGCAAAACGAAGAAAAAACAAAATGCAACAAACTATTATGATTAAAAACATTTTCTTGAAACTGAAATTGTAATTATTCATAATGAATAAGGTATAACGCAATGAGTTTCTTATGATACATTCCTAAAATAACAATAATCTATTTCAAATACATTTATGTTGAACTATTTGAGTGATTATTAAGCTTTATACTCGTATTGAAAGCAATTTTTGTGAATTAATTTTCAACCTTATATCAAAGTTTTATCATTTGAATTTTGATGTCATTATAAATATGATATACTTAAAATGAAAAAAATATTTGTTTTCAAGAGATACTGGTAAATTACAACTCATCTATTTTCAAACAGAAAAGCAGTTCCAAGAATAGTTTATTGTAATGCGTTTTCCAAATTTTTTTTCATTATTGGATCTCATTAGATATCGCATCAAATGCTTGCTGAAAGAAACTTCATATACAAATATATTTTGGATCATTAAAATTAATGACCTGTTTTTTGGAATCAAAGATCCTATTAAATTATAGAGATTAATTAAGGGTAAAAATAAAATTTTCAAAAATATTCTGCTTCTTAAGACAAGGCGACATTTTTTATGAACATTTTTATAAATTATTACACGTGGCAAGATTATGTAAGCTGAAAAATATTTTTTAATGTGTATATATGAGTGTGTGAGTGGGTTGTTGCTCTTTTTTATTATCTAGCTAAAGAACCAAACTTCTCTTAGGCTAATAATGCTTATGATAGTACTAAAAGTATATTTATCAGAAATGCATAATTTTTTCTTTTATCAGTAAAAAACAATGCTCGCGTTTTATAAAGTGTTAAAGCTTAGTTTGTAAAAAATTCTAACATTGCTTAAATTTCGGGAAGTTATTATACCAACTAAAAAATGCTTGATAAAAAAAATAAATACATAATATTCAATATGAGCATGTGTCTCTAAATACGATGATGTGTACAGAATATGTCAAACTTCAACGATAATATAGATCGAATAATCAAATGAATATCTTTTAATCCCCATAATATTGAACCCATTGTGTGTGTTCTTATTCTTCATACTCTATTAACATTTTCAAATTGAAAATTTATTGGTGAACTGTAAATAACTTAAAAATCCATTGATGGTGTGAATACTTACCATGAAACACACACTCCATATCCACAGCACACCTTTTCTGAAGATTTGACGTTTAGTTATCACAATAATTGAAACACCTGCAAATAAAAGTTATGTTTTTAATATCCTTCGTAAGCATTAAAATAAAATAATAGATACCAGCTTTTTTAAAAATAGAAATTTATATATTCTAGTCGTATGTGGTAACCTAATTGATGTTACATAAGCCTTGAATTTTAAAATCATAAAACTCCCTTCGATTCTGATATTCAAAGAAGTTGGAGCCTGTCTAGTTATAGCAAGGAATTAGGATGCTGTATATTTAGCTAGTTACCTAAAATATACAGCATCCTAATTCTTGGGCATTTCTAGAAGATAAAACAAGCTCAGAAGAGTGGACGATAAAAGAAACTCAGTGAAAAAGACCGACTGTTATTGAAGGAAATTGTAATGTGTCTAAAAAGCAAACAACTGAAGCAAAAATGACTGAAATGCATAATCAACATCTGGAATTTCCAGTGTTAATTATTACAGTTAGAAAACATTTCAATAAACACGACATTTAGGGCAGAACACAAGGTCAAAAACAAGTTTCATAAATTTTAATACCAACCGTCTTCTACAATGTTGTCATTCTCACAAAACCTGGTCATTGATAAGTGAAAAAAAGAAATATAGTCTGGAGAATCAATTTTCACACTATTCCCTGCAAAATAACGGATACAAGTTTAGGGGACATCTGCACAAGGGTATAATCATGATTGTTTCCTTTCAACTGTCAACCATGGACGTGGGTTTGTCATAATATGGACAGCCGTGTCATATTTTTCTGCTAGACCACTCTTAATTCTGAAAGGAAGTGTCCCAAGAGAGAAGCATAAGCAAATTTTAGCTAACCAAGTCCATTGTTTTATGCAAACTTTGTTTGCTGCAGGAAGTGGAGTTTTTCAGGATGGTCCATGCACCGGAACTTGTCCAATCACAGTTTGATAAAGACCAGTATGTTACCTAATCGTGGTATAATAAAACGAGGATGAAATTAAATGTCTACCTTGGTCTGCATCATTCGAAATCAATATAATTGAACAGTTATAGTCTATTTTAAAGTGTTCAATGCGGAATCAATATCCTCTACTGAAACTTTAATAATATCTCCATGAAAAAAAATGGTTCAATATTCCTCTAAGACAATTCAACACATGTATAATTGATTCCTAAGCAAAATCAAGCTATTACATCTCAAAGACAGTCCTACACCAAATACAGTTTTTTTATAAATCTAATATTTTTCCAATAATTTAATAACCACTTGCATATAGATTATGAATTGAGTTCACATATTCAATGATAAGAAATTAAAAAGCGTCAAGCACCCATCCGAAAAATGAGGCGCACACATATGCCCTCTCAGCACGATGATCTTCATTTGGGCTAAGTCTTTTCACATACATATGCCGTCTCAGCACGGTGCTCTTCCTTTCAGTTAGGTCTTTTCACACTCATATGCTCTCTCAGTTTTATGCTCATTTGTATTAGGTAGCAGTTTGTTACCTAACCCAAATAAAGATCGTTTCAATCAAGATAATGCTGCCCTTCTCATCTAGGCTATTCCTGGAAGTTCATTGAAAAAGTACACATATCTCAGAAACTCATATCCAGTTAAGTGTAACCTACAAAAATTTCAACAATTAGTGCAAGGCTTCTATTGGTACTATCAAACTGATTCATACAGAGCATAATCACAGTCATGGTAACCAACACTTAAAAAGTTTATAACTGATATAAATGTAATGAATAAATGTCACTGCTATACCCTTAAGAACATTTTATGAATTCATTGGTGGTAATCAGTAGAAACAGAGGTGTAAAGAAAAAGAATAAAAATAAGTAAATTAAATGTATTTATCCCAAGGAAAAAAATCATATATTTTATTTTGTAGGTTAATATTTTTAAGCAATAATATTTTTGTACCATTGGATGAGAATGCTGAAGAAAAGTTTTTCTTTATTATGGTATTTTCAAAAAATAAAATGTTTCACACATCTGTCAATGAAATAGACTTCTGTGGAATTCATGTGAATTTCGAATAGCTGAAATTTGATGGCTTTAAATAATTTGGGTATCTATGTTTTATGATGAAAGTTGTTTTATCTTTGTTGAAAAATCTGGCCGAATATCATTATATTATGTTATTCGAAAAAGAGATGATTAATCTGCAATAAGTTGGCAGTATTTTCATCAATTTGGATTTTAGCAAAAAATTCTCAATATAAAAAATGTTTCAACCATTATGTAGCTTTCTTAGCTGATTTGTATTTACATCCAATGCGAATTAAAAGTTTCTCAGTGAAATTTGAAACTCCTGACAATTGTTTCGTGATTATTTAAAAGTAAAATTTGGTTTTTATTCATCACTAAATCTATAATTCTCGATACTTCTGAAATAAACTTACATTTACTGAATCCTTGTAAATTCAAAGGTGAGTTATTTATTCTTAAATGCAACCATGGAATTAGAAAAGTAAGTTTCAAAATTAAAAGGAATATATTTTAATGGAGAAACAACATAAGATATTCACATTTTAAAATTAACTAATTTTCATTCAAAGGAAAATTAATCTCCATGAATTACATGAATTAAAATTGACAGGTTTACAGACTTCATTTAATGAGAGCTTTATTTAGCATTCCAACAAATTTAATAATCATTCATAAGGAAAAATTTCGATCAGACTGTAAATATAATAAAAACGAGACATAGAAGAATGACAATTTTAGTCCGCTTTCAATTGAATTTGAAATTCACACACAAAACTTTAGTGAATAAAAAATACATAATCAATAATAGATTAGGAATAAAATTTTCATTTTAAATTATCAATGTTTATTCGAGAATAAAAATTCGACAGTTTGATTTGAGTGTGGGTGGTTGTAAATTACATTTTTTAATTAATTTCCTTTCCTTTTAATTTTTTAATTAAAATCCATTTTTTAATTAATTCTATGTATAAAGTTTTGTCTACATGAAAAACTTAGGCTTACTTTTGTTATAATATAAAAATTATTTATTATGATATTTATTTAATGAAGGGCTCTTTTTAAGGAAAAGACTTACAAATGATTTTTTTAATAATTATTTGGTTTACAATATTTTTATAACTAAAATATAAAATAATTTAAGTCTATCTGTCTGGTTCCAACTAATTTCAAAAAAAATAAGTAAAACCACTAATGGGGTTATCAAATAAAAATCATCAAATAAACTTAGAGAGGTTTTTAAATTTCAAAATTCGTAACAAAACGGAACCAGTATACTATTCTCATAGTTTACTTCAAGCTGTGAAATTTCTTTAGGATGCTAAATCAATCAAAAACAAAAAATGATCTATTATTTATATTAATATTTAATGTCATTATTTTTTATAATAATGCACAATTTTATTTTTCAAAAATGTTATGTTTATGAATCACATCATTTGGAATCACCCTTCACATTTTTGTATACTTTTTGAGATTAAATGAGTAATGCTACGACATTTTACTGGCATTTTTAAACTGAAAATTATAGAAAGAGACTACTAAAATTATTTAACTTTACAACTTAATCAAAAAATTTTATATAATTAGCATTGCTACAGTAAAGTCGTTGGTATAAATTGTCAAAGTATATTATTTTTCTAGCCATATCACTTCAATTATTTTTTAATTGATTTTTAACTGTATTCATATTTCATTAGTAACAATACCATAAAATATTATAAAAGATTAAAATTTATTTCTGATTTAGTGGAAAATAATTGAAGAAGAGTTTATTCAAATTTTATTTCCTCTTCAGAAAATATTTTCAGTATATTAAAATAGATGGCAGCACTAACTTAAGCTTTTAATAGAAATAAGTGAATGCCATTTTTAGGAACGCAATGTATTTAACTCTTTGGTACTGCTAATATTTAATGCAAATTAAGCATAAAATAAAATTTTATTTTTCGTAGCATATTACATTATTGATATTTTATGGGTACTTTAGCATATTTCAGAGTTTTATGTTGTTTAAGAAAATGTTGAATGCTGTAGTAACTAGAATACATAATTCAGTATTTATTTCTGAAAATATAGTAATATTGTTATCAGAAATGTTATAATAAAGTAAATTATTTTATTATATAAAAGTAATATAGTTGATAATATACACATCAATTATTTTATTATAAATGTATTGTAGTTAATAACATACACATTAGTGTTATAAAAAATTATGTTTCATTAATAAAATTTCTTATAAATGTACAGTAAGTATTGGTTTTTCTTCTATATTTAATGTAAAAGGACATCCAATTTTAAATTATTTATTATTTCTTCCAGCAGGAATATTAAACGATACTTTCTCAATATATTCTGAGTTATCTTAAAATTCATTTTATTAAATCTTTAGTACTACTCAGATTTGTTTTGTTTTTTTTTCATCCAAAATAAATATATCAATAAAAATTATTCTTTTAAAATATAACTAAGTAAGCATTAAATTAGTGGTATATCTTACTGAGATGATCAAAAATTGACCAGTGTTTTACTTTTAATTATTTGTTTCTCTATTTATTTTGAATTTAATCGTTTAATCCACGGTAATTATTTCAAAAATATTTTCATAAGACTGAAATTTCAGGAACATACATTGGATGCTGAAATTATTTACAAAAGTAATAAATTATAATTATCAGAATAGAAATATTTATTATTCAATGCTAAAGTATTGAACAATATTTAAGTTTATAAAAACTGCAAGTGAGGAAAATCTTTATAAAAATGCTTTGCGTTTTCTATCAGTTTTAAAATTCAATCAGCGGTAATATTTACGCTCTTCTATTTAATATTTATTCAATTTTATTACACACATATTCATGAAATATTGCTTAGTAATTCAATCTGAATGTATCAAAAAGCGTGGTTTAAAAAAGAATATTTCTAAACTCTTAACATGTACAAGATTCTTGAGTATGAATTTTATAGTCTTACAATATTTTTAAATAAAATTAAATTTCATTTCAATTGCGATGGAAATTTCAGCAAAGTTTTTAAATTAGTATTTTATACAAAATGTAAATTTAGTTTGCACAGTTCAAAAATTACATAAAAATAATTAAAATTTAGTTTTTCAAACTAAGCTCTAATGATTTGAGATTTTTTTAGATTTATTGATGATTTTAATAGAGTAATTTTTCAAACATCAACAACAGATTCGCTTGAATATTTTTGGAGAATGAATTTTTTGTGGTAACAATTCATTATTATCATTATAACAATCATTATGACTGTTGCAAATTTGAAAATTATTTAATTATGGAGAGCAAGAGGAAAATTATACTTGTTTATATTTAGAAGTAAACTAATTTCGTTATACACTGCTGGTTATTAAAATTGACATACAAGGAAAGAATAATCTTAAAACAGTCAAAATCATTTAAAAGGTTAGATTATGCAAATGATTTGCATTTCATGGAATTCGGTTGACGCTAAAGGGACAAATGACATCCGAAAAATTGCATAAAAAAAGTTGTGAAGAAGATTGCTCATTCATAAATCCCTTTGTGAGGTCGAAATTTTCTTAGAATAAACTGTTATGCCCCTCACATATAAAAAGAAATACTTTTACCAAGAGTCGAAATTAGATAGACCTACTGAAAGTGTAAATTATCGATTCGTCATACTTCCACACGACAAATCAGAATCCATCCAGTATTATGCGAATGTGAAAGTGATGGATTATTGGGGGTCATAATGAACATCGTACTGAGTCTCAACATCCTTTCATGATTAATGTCAGAAAAAACAGTCATATTCTGAATTCGTTCTTGTGAAAATGTAAAACTACATCACGAATTATTATTCAGGAAATGAAATTGTTTTCAGTACTTTCAATATAGTGACGCTTACACTTACAGAATCATTGACAATAACGCATAGCAACAAACAGCGACTCTGGTGTTCCTTGCTACAAAGATGGATACAGGAGTGACAAAAAACTTTATCTTTTTAAGCAAATCCCTTTTTTGAGTACAGCATTCTAAAGTCCGGTTACGAGTCTAGAGGCTCCAAAGAGAACGCTCGTCACTTAGTTGCATTCGATTTTGTCATAATGGCCCTGCACTTAGTGTGAAGGTAAGGGCAGCCATTGGGCACAAGACACGTGCATCTCTAATTCAGGTGAACAATAATTTGAATGACAATATGTACAATGACATCTTAAAGCTAATAGTTGCTTAACTTTGAAACGCCTCTTCCAAAAGAATGATGGAAAAGCACATGTTGCATGATGTATTCTGACCTTGCTCGATACAGAGCTTATTGGAATGCTGTACTGGACTGTTTACTGGATAAGGAATATTTACTAGATATAGGCCATTTTAACAGCCATGTCCGGCAACTGTTTTTACAAATTTTGTACCTGCAAATCTCTAAGATACTTGCAAATTTAATTGCACTGCTGGACAATTGCTAAGGACGGATAACACAATCATCCACAGCAACCACAAAATAAAAGGAAGCAAAATGTGGAAAATTAAAATAAGTGCGGGATAGAGTAAGAAGAAGTATGCGTATGCAAATTTTTTTTCCACGTCTGTTCATAACGTGATAGCGTTCATAAGAGCTTTAAAGGTTTTGACGCGTGTGGACAGTTGTTGTTTCACGTCAAAGTTTTACTGGAAAGATTTATTAGACGAATTTGAAATTTTGGCATGTCTTCCCGACATTATTTAGATCATTTAATGGGTGGCCGAATTATCGGAAAGATCGAAGAAGGGCGAAAAATAACAGATGTTGCCAGGGAGTTCGACATCGCTCACAGAGTTGTTTCACGGCTGTGGAAGTCATTTAAAACTACTGGAATGTGTAGTAGGCGGCACAGGGGAGGTCGTGTTAGAAGTACGACGCCTGCAGAAGACAGATATATCGTCCTATCAGCAAAAAGGAACAGGCGCACCACAGCTCATCAGGTGGCAAATCAGTTTTTTGCTGCCGCAGGAAAGCAGATCTCCCGAAAAACAGTTGCCAGACGTTTGGGGGAGGAGGACTATACGCCCGCAGACCTGTTGTGTGTGTCCCATTGACCAGACAGCACCATACTGCCCGTTTGCAATGGTGTCGTGAGCATCGCAATTGGACTGAAAAGGTCAGGCCATGCTTACTGTTCTCAGTTGAGAGTAGTTTCAGTCTGTCATCGGATTGTAGACGCCAACTGATCTGGCGCGAGAGTGGTACTGCTTATCGTCCAGAAAATATCCAGGAAAGGGACCGATATCCGACATGCAGTGTCATGGTGTGGGCCGGCATCATGATCAATTGCCTCACGCCCCTACATGTGGTTGAGGATGGGACTATGACGGGCCAACGATACATTAATGAAGTTCTACTTCCTCATGTTCGTCTTTTCCCTGGTGCTGTCGGTGATAAATTTGTTTTTATGGACGACAATGCAACATGTCATCGAACACTCACTGTTCAGTATTATCTAGACAGCGAGAGTATTCAACGCCTCGTATGGCCATCACGTTCTCCAGATCGAAACCCCATTGAAAATGTGTGGGATGCTTTGGGGAGGCAAGTTGCTGGTCGAAACTCTCCTCCGACAAACAAGAACATCCTCATCCGTGCACTCCCAGAGGAATGGGATAAATTGCCTCTACAGCTGCTGGATAATATTGTGCAAAGTATGATACGACGTGTGGAATGTTGCATCACACTCCACGGTGTACATATCCCGTACTGATGCCTTTCTTCAAGGTGCCTGCTGACTTTCAGATGCATTGTTCCATTTTTCCGTCTGCAGCATCAAATGAACATTTTTTTTCTTTCAGATGTTTCACAGCTTTTGTACTTTCCAGAACAATAAATATTCTTTATTCTAATGTCTGAGCAGTGTGGCAACTATATTTTATCCTATTAGGCCTCATGTGCCTCGCTTAATGTTATGCTACATTGCAATTTGTGATCCGTGCTTAGCAGTTGTCCAGCAGTGTATTTGGTCATCATGCCGTACCGCTTAAGAAATAAATGTATATGATTTCCTTTATGGCATTGCAATTTTAATAGCAAGCAGTGTATGAACAAATTTTAACATTTGGAGCAAAATATCTTAGATTACCGCATTGAAAGAGATTGTATTATCGTTTAAGTAGACTTTGGAGATTCTTTCAAAACTTTCAAAAAGCTAAATTACAGGGTGACAACTTCATGCTGTTGACAAAATTGTACTGCTTTTGAATGGTTTAATTCATGACCACCACTTTTTATAGTAACTTCATTAGCTTCAGAGATCTTAATGCTAGTAAAACAAATATATAGTTTTTATTTCCTTGTTTGAAATAATATGTCAAACCAACGACGACAAATAATTGCTTTATTTGAGGCTGACTTAAAGCAAATTCAGAATGAAAGAAAGCTGAATATCCTCAGTATCGCGTACTATAAAACGATTCTTGTAGCGTGGCCATGATGGTGATTGACTCCGAAAACCAAAAAAAAAGCTGTGAATACAAATGAAATTTGCAAAATTATCAAGAAACGAATTAACCAAAATCCAAGAAAATCAATGAGGAAAATAGTTAAAGAAATAGGGGTTCATAAGTAATGAGACAAATTGCAAAAAAGAACTTGGACTTAAGCCATTTAAACTTTGAAAAGTTCAGAAACAAACTGAACAAAATAAGCTTACACGATTGTAAAGATGTCGATCTCTCCTTCGAAAGTCCGCAAAAGGCGCATGGAAGCATTTCATCTTCACGAACGAAAGTCTTTTCACAATCCTATAATTGATAAAATGACCGTTACCGGTCATTTGATCGTCCTGGAACTTCCACAAGATTAGAACGTCAGTCAAAACCACATCTAGTTACGGTTTGGGAAGACACTTGTGAATCTGGAAAAACTCCTTTGGTTTTCATAGATCAAGGTGTCAAAATGAACAAGACCATGTACTCCAATGAGATTTTACAGTCAGTTTTAATTCCTTGGGCCTAAAACATTTTAAAAACAGTATCTGGACATTTCAACAAGATTCTGCCCCTTCTCATAGAGCAAAAGCAACGCAAGACTGGTGTCAAGCAAATCTTCCAGATTTCATATTCACCTAACTTAAATCCAATGGACTATAGTGTTTGGTCTTTTCTGCAATCAAGAGTATGCTCTAAGCCACATCGAAGTTTGGAATGCCTAAAGGTTACTCTTATGAAGGAATGGGCTAAATTAACGCCTGATGAACTGCGGCCCATTGCAGAAAATTTTACGCAACGTTTAAGGCTCTGTATCGATGCCCAAGGGGGCCATTTTTAAAATACTTAAATATGTTGTATCTAAGTAACAAATGACTTAAATAAAGTTAGTTTTTTTTTTTTAAATAAATTCCATGTTTTTAGTTTAATAAAATATTTTTTGGTCAACAGGATAAAGCTGTATTTCATCATGTCATTAATTATAACTTTGCTTCCCTTTCCTATTTTAGACATATATTTTAAATTAAAATTGATCCCTTACCATGTTTAATTTATCCTCTCATATTAATATTTGTTTAAGACCATTGTTAACTTTTCATACACTAAATATTTTTAGTTGTTTTCCTTTATGGTGTAACACAATGGCAAACAGTATATCTCAATAGTAAAGCTCTCTTATATAAAATTCTTATAAGAAATCGCTTTTTCTTATTAGGAATTAAAATAAAAATTTTAGTTTTTCCTACTTTTAATGTACTAAATTTTTATTTTCCTTTATTATTAATAGTTTTTTAAAATATGATAGTTTTGCAATCAATAATGCTTTGTAGATAAAAATTAGTTATTAAAATTAAAAATGTGAACAATAATTTCTGACCTGTGTCTTTATAAGAAATCATTCATAAAACGTATTTAATCAACTAACCTTACGTGCAACAAAGTGTATAAAATGTTTCATGAACATTATATCATAATATGCCGTATATTTTAATATTAAAAAAATGAATAAAATATTCATACTATTTGCCCATGTTTAGAATTTGAAACATGATTAAACTTTTGTATTTTAAGTTAAGTTTTGACCATATTATCAGAAGTTATTATAATATTTTACAATTTCTCGGCCTTGCCTTTTTTATTGCTGATAAACCTATCTCCATTTTTCTTTTAGCCATTTATAATGAAGTGTGTAAAAATTGTTTTGAATATATCACACATTGGATTAAATTAAATTTATATATATTAAATACAAAATATCAAAGAAATCAGCTGCTTTCTATCAAATTCCTAGACTGTTACAAGCTATAATTTTATTAATTATTTAACATAAAAACACATACATATGTACATTGCTTTTTGTGTCATTAAATTTTAAATAATAAAAGGATTTTTGTTTCATTTTCTTTTATTTATCTTAGTGTAATGTTTCATTTAATATCATGATTAAAATTTTCCGATATTTATTAATTGCTTCAAATAAATTTCGCGCATCAAAAGTAAAACTGCATTGAAATTTACTTCCATAGTTATTATTCAGTGGTAAAGAAAGATTGTTGTACAGTTTCAAAGTGTTGTAGTGTGGTGCAAGATATTTATAAAATATATAGTTTCTCCCTACATGCTGCAAAATATTTTCTGTTGTCATCATACAGTGAGTTACTTTCTTCTGTGTCATTGTGACTTCTCAGAAGTGTCTTGTTATATTCGTTATATCAATACATTTTATCGTATCCACTAAAGTACATTCAAGTGACATGTGGAATTAATTATATAATTAAATGTTTTATTTCACCACCTGTTGCCGCATAATTTAACAAAAAAACAACTACTTCACCTTTCATTTCCCAGTTTAAAACTTAAATTATGAATTCTAACTTGTAAAATTATGTTATTAGAAATTTATTTGCAGCCATAATAAAAATTTAATATAATAATATAAAACTAAATTTTAAAAAATACTAAATTCTTCATTTACAAAATAAAATGTATCCAATTTTGTAATTATTTGAAATGAAATTGCAAAGAAATCAAGGAAAAAATAACAATAGTCTTTTATTAAAGTAATGCTAGGATAAATTCACAATAAATCTTTATAAATGGGCATTCGATTCTGAATATTATGAAAGTGTGAATTTAAAAATATAGACAGCGAGAGTGAAATTCTTGATTTATAAACATTATTTAAGAAAATTTTCTTTGCTTCCTTCAACTGGTTCTCACCTGTATCCTACATCTAAACAGTTCACATTCAAACTTCCTCTAAGTCATTTTCGATATTTGACTTTTTTATTTGAATTGATTGTATAAATCTGTATTTAGTGAAATCCATTAACATACTTAAAATGTTAAATGTTAGAATCTTAAAATGTTTCCTTCATCTAAGTTACTACCAATGTAAATTAAGATTACCAAACACTGTATAAAACAGACTAATAATAAATAAAATGTATTCTATTAAATCAGGCTAATAATAAATAAATTAAATTCTACTTTACGTACTTAATTTCTAATATTTAATTGAACACTGAATATTTAAAAATGACCAAGGTTTATATGTGAGAATTAAAATGCAATTTCCGCAAAGTAAATTTATTTTATATACTTTTTTAATTTAAAAGCACGAGTTGATAATCAGTGATTAATATCAAATTGCTCTTATAATTTTAATCAAAAGGTTCATGAAAATTTTAATTACTTGAGGGAAAGCTAATGTAATACTTTGTGAAAAAGTAACTTTCTCGGTGGAAAAAAATTATTTTGATTTCCATCCTTCTATTAGTTTTTCCGCTCTTAGAAAGACTTTTAAAGCATCACGTAGTAAAAATCTCATAAATATTATAGATTCACCAATTTTTATTCCACAAAAGCATTAAATTTAACCCAACAATCTCCCTAGTTTTGCGTTGAAAAAAACAAACATGAAATAAATACCAAAAAACTGAAGTAAATACATTTTGTATACGACATACCAAAGTTAATAAAAACCGAAAAAATTAAAAAAGCGACATTTGATTTAAGTTTCATTTTCAATGGGAAAATTCGCAGTTCCTTAGTTTAACACAGTGATTCTCAACCTGTGGGGCATGCCCCCCTAGGGGTGCGCGAGCATATTCAAGAGAAAATGTTATTTAAAAACATTGATTAATGGCTGAAAAGAAAGAACACACACATACAAAACAAATTCATTTTTGACATATTTAATATAATTAACTTATTAGATTAAAACAACTTACTAAATTAAAAACAAATTTAATAATTATTAGTGACTTCTTTAGGCCTGGCTTTCAGAGCAAAGTTTTTCGAAGGAGGATTTAATATAAGAAATAGACACTCTCAGTTCTTTTTCTATATTTAGCTGAGATATAAATATTGTGTCTTCAAAGAAGCCACCGCAGAAAATCCAGTTTCACAAAGGTAAGATGTTAAAAATGTTAGTATGTGAAATGTCCTTGTTTTTAGTACAGAAAACTCATCATCCACTCTTGCCCAAAATTTAAAGAGTGATTTATTACTCAATTGTCTTTTGGTTTCACTGCTTGCCGTGAAGTCTATGAAGGTTTCTTCCTCTTCATTTGAGAGTCCTTCGGGAATATTTTGAAACGGATCCCTCACCCACTTGTAACTTGATAACAGTTTGTCGTCAGCAAGAAAGTACTTTTTAAAATTCTTTGCTGCATTGCTAAATGATTTTCAATGGTTATAAAAACAACTTTTACATGTTATTCTTCAGTCTTGTAAGTTTTAATACAGTCATTCAAATTTGCAAACATTGTTAAGTTTTCTTGCTTTAAATTTCTGCTCCATATATAATTCCAATTTCCTACAAAAAGCATTAACTTTATCACTTGTATCCAATATATGTGTATTTGCTCCTTGCAGTTGAAGATTCAAGTTATTTAATTTCTCGAATATCTCGACCACACATGTAGCTCAATTTCATCACAAATAAACTACCGCGAAAATTCTCAGCTTCCGGTTTGTTTTCATCTTTTAGGAAAACGGCGATTCAAACCAGGACTCATTTCTTTGGAAGCCAAAGCTTCTCTGTGAATCACGCAATGTGTCCAGACGCATTGTGGTGATTTTTGTTTCACAAGTGCTTGAATACTTTGGAATCTTCGTGACATACAACGAGCACCATCGGTGCATATTCCGACGCAGTTTTTCCATTCTACGTTTGCCTCGTTCATAAAATCATTTAAGATAGCAAATAATGCGAGTGCTGTTGCTTTGAGTTCTATTGGTTTGCAGAAAAGTAATTCTTCTACTACTGACAAATCATCACAAAATCTAACATAGGCAATGAAATGAGCATCTTTATTACTATCTGTTGCCTCGTCGAGTTGTATTGAAAACAATTTGTCACGCAACTTCGACAAAAGCTGACACTCTACATCTTCAGCTATATCAGCAATTCGACGGGCAACAGTATCATTTGAAAGATGTATAGACTGTAATTGTTTTGCAAAATTATCTCCAAACATAATTTCTACAATCTCAATTGCGGTTGGCAAAATAAGATCTTTACCAATGGTGTGAGGCTTTTTACATCTGGCTATTTTATATGAAAGTTTGTAAGAGGCAATTAAAGCTTTTTCATTCACAGATAAAGTTTTTTTAAACAATGATTTTTGCTTTTCATATGATTTTAATTTTAATTCGAAGAATTCTCTGGGTTTGTTTACGTACTCACTATGAAGCGTTTCCAAATGTCGTTTAAGTTTATTAGGTTTCATGCTGTCTGCCGCCAACATTTTTGAGCAAATGATACACAGGGGCGTTTCTTCTTCATTTACTTCAGTACTAGTGAACCCAAAATTTAAGTATTCTTGAGAATATTTTCTTGATTTTATTTTCGGAACCACGCTCGTCTGTGTACTTGTTGATGCTTGTCTATCATCTAATGCTCGCTTACGCCCGCTTAAAAATTTATCCATGATTCTGCATAAGTCTGCTGCCGTGAATATTTAATACGGTGAATTGCAATTACACGAAAATATATATAACATACACATTCAGAATTGATTCAATAGCGATAGAAGGATCGACTCGAATGAGATTGTCTGGAATTGAAATTGGCGTCATAGAACTTTCTCCTTCTCCCTATGAGAAAACATTTGTTCACATCTGCGGACGCTCCTAAGTTAACTTTTAAGCTGACCAGACAAATCGAAACTTCTCGCGAAACCGTGAGAATGCCCAACATGGCGGGACGCAAGAGCAATAAAAAGGCATAGGATTCTTGTTTCTTCAATGCTGAGGATCGGTGTTCCACAATGTCAATAAATTTCTGTATTCTTGGTAATTTGTAAAGTTTAAAATTAAGGTTGCAGGGCAGGTTTAGCGCCAATATACTCAAAATACGTTATTATATACATTTTATTGTATGCAGTGTTGAGGGGGGCGTGATGAAAATTATGATTGCAAAGTGGGCCGTGAATACTAAAAGGTTGAGAAACACTGGTTTAACATAAAAAAGAGCACAAATTACAAAATGATTTATTATTAACACCTTCTGAAAGCAGTGTTTATTCAATAATAATTATACAATAATTGTTAGAATTACATCACGAAAGGAAGTTTCATTTATAGATTAGATAAGAAAATAATCAAATGTGGTGATTAGTCCTTAAAAACTCTCTTTAGTTATGAAATTATTAAATATTGAAATCAAGAACTTATTTTTTATCAGAGTTCCAATAAATTTCCGATAGGTGACGCAATGGGAAAGGAGGAAACACATCTGATGAGAAGGACGGAAACTTTGCAAAAAAACAAAAAATTTTAAAAATGATAAATAATATAATTTTTTAAAAAAAATTGCCTCGTATAAATATAGAATGAAGACACTTCTTTGTCATGAATATTTTTTCTCTAATCTTAGCAGTAATGCATAAATGACAATTTTAAAAAAAGCAACGTACGCTTCTCTTTTGAAGTGAGGAAAATTCCAAAAGGAAATTTTACATCACCTAAAATAATTATATTAATAACTTTTAAATGGAGTTCAAATCAGCGTTAGTTATTTTTTAACTTAATTACAAGCGATGTGATCAAAATTTCGAAAGGAAACTCGTTTTTATTTCACTTCATCAAGAGACCGATCTTGTGATGTAGGTTTTACTCCATTCTCTGAAAAAATTCTCAATTCAACCTTTGAAAAAATTTCGGTACACTAACAGAATCGAAATTTTATTTATGTAGATTACTCATATAGATAGATCAACATACTCATACATATAGATCAACATAAATCAAAATTAATGTTATTAGTTATCCATATTGCCGTCTTTCATTTCCAAAGAGCTTTAGTACACTTTTAGTCTGATTCAGAGTGCTATTCAAAAGTTAATCAGTAATCTCTCCTTCTTCATAGCTGTTAAATTGAATATCAAAATTCTGCTCTGAAGAATTTGAATTTATTCACTATATTGCTGGTAGATAACTGATTTTTTAACATATCACACGCAAACTGGAAATTCATCAAAAAGCTTAAAAATAATTTGCATAATATTAGTTTCACATTTCATTAAAAACACATATCACAAAGAATTAAAAACTTCTAAAAACCAACGTACTGTAAGACTTTAATATCACAGGATAAGTTTCCAATTTCAAAAATAATGAAAGAACTTTTTAACAATTCGCCAGATGATCGCCAAACATTTATGAAATTATGAACCAAATGCACTGTGAGAATTTATTGCATATTAATTCAAAATTAGCCTGAGATTTTAAATCTATTCTCACTTTAAACTTTCCATCATTATTTGAACTCTTACTTATAAAATATTAATCATAGTTCCCTTACATATCTAAAGTAGTCAGAGCTACTTTTCCCTAACACAAGCTTTAAATACCCAAAGACACTTAAGATTCGGAAAGCTGCAGCAAAGGGATTATTCCAAACTTCCGAAGCTTTAATTTATGAGAGGAATAATTAATCACGCTTGCCCCCTAAATCATATTTAATTTATGGGGCTCCACACAATGGAATGATCCGTCAATCAAATAGTTGGTAAACAAACTGGGGAATGCAAACACTTGTTGCTTAGTTTTACTTGCAAAAGTTTTCGTATATTGAATTACTGATTGCAGTAACAAGCATGAAATTGACTTGTAAAGTTAGGGAAGGAAAATGAGTTTTACTCATGTTTGTTCGTTATAGCCTATGGCAAAACGTGACTGAGTGATGCCATAAATTAGAAGAAGATAATATTTATTTGAGATCCTATTATGGTATTGACGCTTTTATCAATAGAATTTACTAGGAAACAGAAAAAAATTGTTGTCTTAAATAATCAGCTTCGATAATTGGTAAAAAAGTAAAAAAAAGAGTAATAATGAATATATTCTGCTTTCTAGTGTTTATCAAAAGTCTGATATTTAATAATTTCTTATTATTATCTGCAGTTGCGTTTTGATTTCTATTATATAAAAAAATTCCAATTTCTGATAGCTGCAACCAATTCTAAGATCACTTTAAAAAATCTTTTATTTAAAAAATGGCTTGTAATTAATTTATTGAACACAAAGGTAATGTGTTTTTGTTTCCACTGACAAACATGTTTTAAATCTACAGTTTATTAATCAGTTTTCAAAAATAAAAGTTTGATAACGTTATTGAGTATGATTTATAGTTAGATGATAGTTTTCTTTTTATATAAGAAAATTTTGCATCTATGAAATAATAAAATATTGCGTATGAGAGAATAATAGTTGAAAAAATGCTTCCTAAACAGAGGAATGAATCAATTTATCTTGATATTTATCTGGCACTACAATTAAATATGAATATGTCTGAATTGCTTTAGATATTCACTGTTTGAGATGAATTCTATAACTATGGTACAACAATGAAATTATTATAATAATTACTGCAGTGCTTTTACATGAGTTCAGTTCACTACTTCTATTTATTTGCTTCAGCAATCATTAAGGCATTCGGCTTTAATCAGTTGTTCCATTACTTTGTTATCTATGTTTACCTAATAGACCATTTCAGGATTTCGAAGTTTACCGTCGATACCTATATTTACCGACATTAGATATATTCGACGGAGGTAAACATTTATTTTGGGTAAAGTGAAGGCATGGAAATGCATTCACTAAACAACGTCATTTGTGTTTGAGTGATTATATTATTTATAAGAACGTAAATTTCAGATGCCCACTAAGGATCAAACTATATGAAAGTGAAATCTAGTAAAATAGTGAAAGCAAATTTATAGAAATAAATTTTGAAGAGTATATGTATCTAAACAAAACAAGTTACTATATTGATATTGTATCATTCAGGAAATAAGAACAAATATGTTTAGCAAGACATTTTTCATGTTAAAGTAAAGTGTATCATAGAGTTGGTTATTAGAATAATTTGATTAGGTATTTTTGATATTAAGCAAATGGGGCTCACTTTCCAAAATTATGTTTATCGAGTACTTTAAGATATTAACCGCACTTCGACTTATTTCATATCTGAAGTAAATAAATGCTAAAATATTAGTTGTCAGAGTTGTTTGAAGTGTGGGTGGTCCGTTGTAAGAAGTGACGCTTAATTATTGCCGCAGTTTATTATGGAAAATATTAAACAAAGAGAAACTGTTTGCTAATGCATTTACATCATTCAATGTAGAAATTGTTGTCTATCAAGCTGGCTGCAAAAGTAAAGCTTTCTTATGCTTGTTTACAATAAGAGTGGACATAAAAATGTAATCAATATAATGTTGTCGCTTGAAGATATGACATTCAGGGACTATTATGTCAAAGTGACAGTAAATAAAACTTTCATATTATTCTTTAGGGATTTACCACAGTTTATTAATAACTATTTTTTTAATAAACTGCGTGTATGAAAGAGATACTAATAAATTAAAATTAAGTCATAGTTTGTTATTGGGGAATTCATTATGTTTTACGCACTTTTGAAAATTTCCTTTTAAAGAATACAATAAAATTCTGTCTTTACTGCAAAAATATTGTTTTTTTAATGAATATCTGAGTATTATTAATTATACTTATTTTATATTTTGATTTTTTAATCAGGAATGAGATGGCTACAAATGATATTCGAATGAAGAAAAGTTGGTAAAGCCTGTTATTATTACTATTATTTAAAGTAATTTGGTTTGAATAATATATTTTCATTGTTTCAACACTTTTCATTTAGATTTAATGGATTTGGGTTTTTTGATAAGTAAACAATAATTAGACATAACGAATTTCAAATTATTAAAGCTTCTAAATCACAAAAATAGCTCTTGTAACTAAACTTTTTTTTGGGGGGAGGTATCATAATTATAAATACATAGGTAAAGTTTCAAAGCTTAATGTTTGAATGAGTATAAAGCTTGAGTTAATTATATATCAATGAATTTTCCTCAAATCAAAACAAATTTTAATCAATATATATATCCATTATTGCTATCACAAATTACCTGATATATATAAGGAAGAACGTAAAAGTTTTTTTAATAAAAAATGATAATGACTATTTTTTAATATTACTATTTTAATTTATTGTTAATTTTTAATTTGTCACCATATATTTTATTGTAATACAGTTTTATTTATGGTCATATAAACTGTATTTCTTATTCAAGAGGGAAAATTATACTTGAAAGCTAGAAAATTATTTTATTTCCTGTAAAATAAAACAAGTGAAAAAAAATTTATGAAAACTTTATTATTTTCACAATAAACTTTTAGAGTATTCATATTTAAATAGCATAAAACTTCAGTGCTCATCTTTCAAACATTATTTTCTACAAAGTCATTTCCAAATTATATTAATTAAAATAAGTTGAATCGAAAGAAAAGTTTAAAATGCATCAATGCATGAAAAAATTGAAAAGACGTAAATGCAGTATTGGTAGCATTAAGAAGCAGCTATATTTTTTCCCAAAAAGTTTAACTCAATTATTTTAAATCGCCCTTCAAAACCCATTGTAATTTCGAAGCATTAATTAGATGATACGACCTACCATTCTGTTATTAAAGCGATCGATCCCCTTTTAGATCGCTTCTTAAATTCAGATCAGTCTTTGCATAAACAATGCGTAACTTAGCAATGCCAAGACGTTTTAAAGCATCTCGTGCATATTCACGCAGAGCAAAACAATACATCGCCTAGCAACGTAGTAGGATTGTTTTTCTTCCTCAAAAAAGTTTATTTCTTTTAGGAGAAAGAAATTAACAACTGAATTTGTCAATCAACACAGTACGTAACAAGCTACGAGATTGTACTGCAAAAACATTTATGATGTTTTCTTTTTCCTCTACATATTTTCTTTACTGGAACTACGTAGGGTTAAAAAAAATATGCATCATTTTCTCCTTCCACACTGACAAGTGTCACTTAACTCCCTGGCGAAAGATTTGTACATATGTTTAGACGCCATATTTTTCTGAAATCATTAAAAATCACTTTAAGAGTCTGAGTAATTTATTCAGAGAATGAAAAATGACTAGTATCAAACATTTGTAGAAAATCTTGAATCTCGAACCCCGCTTGTGAAAAAGCGTGTCACTTTTGGTGTTAGTAACTCATCTTGGCGCTTTGTGCCAAGTTCGTGTTGTCACATTCTTTGAAAGTATTAATCTTTTAGTGCCAAAAAGAGTGACAGTTTGATTTGCAACTATCTTGGCGAGGAAAAAGTGACACACTGTTTTAAAGAATTTTTTTTTATTTTTAATAAAATAAACAACTCTTAAATCTTACTCTGCCAACATCTGAGAGCATTTTCTCGGTACAACTACCAGGTGGAGAATATGTAAAATATTCATAGATAACTAGAAATTTAATATTTTTATTTAAAATAGCATTTATTTAAGTTATTTTGCTATTTCTAACGTCAGCATATCTTAAAAAGACTTATATGAACAATGGAATTTTAATTAACTAAATTTAAATTAATATGTGGACATTTGGATGCACTTCAAATCGTACACAATAATTCCAAAGATTGTATACTTTTACATACGTTGACTTCTTAGAAATTACTAATAGAACTAATAATTTTAAAACAGGAAGAATTAAAAGCTTTTTCCTTGAAATCTCAAGAATGTGTCACGTTATAATTAAGCTTTAATTAATGTTGTATAAAAATTAAGCCCTGATACCTTTATTATCTCTAAGAAAAGAAAAAGTCTAATACGTCGCGGAATATAAGAATTTCACTTTAGCTAACAAAACTTGAGTGTAATGAAATATTTTAATACAGCTTTAAAAATTATAAAAATAAAACTTCCCCGGGAAACTTAATAAGAATTATAAAGACGTAAAATAAATACAAGTATGTATATATATATATATATATATATATATATATATATATATATATATATATATATATATATATATAAATTTGATATTTATTAATTTCTTCAAAGGGAAAAATTTATAATAATAGTAATATCATCTGTGCATTTAATAAATTTAATAATGGGAGAATTCCTACAAACTGGAATATAAAAGCAACCCATATCAGAAAATACAGACACTTCAAACTTAAATTACTTCAAGAATTTTATCTGAGATTGTTTTATTTGAAAATGGAATACAGCACATAGAATTTAAAAGAAAAACTTAACTATATATTTGTCGCTAGATATACTTAAATTTTATATTTTGATGTTCAAAATATATATAATCATATTTAAAAAATAACAGTTAATCATAGCTAAATAAATAATAATAAATACACAGTAACTAAATAAAGACTTTATTTAGTTATTGTATTTATATTTTATTATTTAACTAAATAAGTTTTTATTTTATATTAGTTTGAATTTCTTCTTCATCTTTTTAAATATGACATAAAATTAATTCTTCAATGAAGAATAAGCATTCATATTGAATAAATAAACAACTTTTTTCGAAAATTTCTACAGACATTTACCCCTGGTAAATAAATTATTCTTTACTGTTCACTTTTGAAAGACATTTTTGCATTAGACAATGCGTAATTACTTAGGAGTTACAACTTCATAAAGGAATTCATGTAAATGGTAAGACTTATCATAAGTTTTCTTTGTCATTTTTTTACATTCAATGTAGCATTCAACATAGCACAACAATTTTAAAAACTAAACCAACAAATTCTTGATTTATGAAGCGAAAAATATCTGTTACTGAGAGATTTTTTTCCCGATTTGATTTTAATAAAAATAAACACTTCGAGATAAGCTTTTAGTTTTTGCTTCAAATTTGCATTTTTGAATGTGTTATGTTACTGACCAAGCATATATTTCATAAATGAAATTTTTAAGGATTTAAAAAAACAATACATAAAATATAAAGCAGTATACATAATTAATGAATAATATCTAGCAAATTACCTGAACCTAGCATGTGCGAAATTTTTTTGCATATCTATTTTAATAAGTATTATTATTAGTTACGTATATTTATAAACACACTCTTAATCCTATATTTTAAATTAATCTCCGTTTCCCCGACGTAGTTTAAGATAAAGTAGCTGAAAAGGTATCAGTAAAGTGTGAAAATATGCCAATGGAAGCATTTTTAAATAAAATGTGAAAATAAACTAAACACTTCAAAATTGAATTGATTGCATCCTTCAGTTTTTTGAGAGCCTAATTTTCACATATTATTGGGCTTTATATGTTCTGTTTGAATAAAATACCTATTATTCTATTTTAATTTATATTTATGCATTTTACTCAATTATTTTTACGGGATGAAAACGTAAAATAAGCATAAGAAAAGTAAGTCAAAGTATATGCTTCATATTCATGATATTTTTCAAAATATTCCCTCAAACAATTTTCTTAATTTTTGTTAATTATTTACTTAAGCAAGAATTCATCAAATTTCTTTAATGTTTAAAATTTTTAATCTCTTAATGACGAAACAGATAAGATTTTACCATGATTAAATATATAGTAAAATAATGTAATGATTATTAATAAATATGATTGATTTAATTTAAATTTTTAAATGTTAATGTTTTCGTAAGAATTTTACAATCCCTTTAATTTTATTTACTAACTTACAAAAATTTCTGGAAAACTGAAATAATTTAGATTTTAGCTTATATATTAATAGAATTAAACACTGAAACATTTATTATCCTAAAAATTGCATTTAACTAAACTGTCTACATTTTATTTTATAACTTTCATTTTGTTTCTTATATTTGTAAATACAAATGTTCTGCTCTTAAATAATGAAATTATAACTAGATATTTTTAATTTATTTTCAATTGTAATATGAAAAAATTCAAGTTAGTTCTTTATATAAGAAGAAAACCTGGTTAGTTTAGAAATTTAAAGTATTTTTCAACTATATTAACTATATACTTAAAATTGTGCAAGTTTCCATTTCCTCATTTGTGTCAGAAAGAAACATTTAACTTACATATGAGTATTTCTATAAATAGATTAAGAAAATTAAGATTTCACATATAAATAATTCATGTTATAAAAACTGTGAAAAGTGTATATTATTTGTATGTCTTATTTAAATGATTTATTTACATTATTTACATGAGTTAGTAATTGAGCATCTAATTATTGTAAGTGATTAGAAGAGAGATAGATTTCATAAAATTGTTTCTATGTGTATCATCTATTAAGAAATATGTAAGATTAAACAGCATTAATTCCTTTCGTTTGTCGATTAACAGAAAGTAATAATAATTTATGATTTTAGTATATTCCTCAAAATTTTAATTAAATAAATTCTTCATACAAGTTATTATTCAACAATCTTTTAACAGTTATTATTAATTAGTTTTTAGAATAATAATTGCTCTGAGAAACATCTTATGTGTATTTTAGATTATATATATTACCTTATTTTTAAAATAAAGGAGTGTAAATACACGTGTGCGAACTGATTTATACACATTGTGCATGTAAAAGTCCATGTTAACATTGATAATTTGCTGTTCATGTCAATTGTTAATTTATAAACTCCAAATCCTCCAATAATTCCTCATAGAATAATTTTTAACATTTCTGAAGAAGTGATCTTTAGATATTTCAATGAAAAATCAAAATACTTGATGAATATCTTGTGATGTAGATTTTATTAATAAGTATAAGAAAAATTTTAAGCAACATTTATACACTTTATTGTAAATTAAACGTAAAAAATGTTATTTTTTATTAAGTAAAATTAATTACTTTAAATACTGACTTATTTCTGTTGAGGTTTATTAATCGTTTCATAGATAGCCTGCTCTGTTCCTTATTTTTAAAATAATCTTTATAATTTTTAATTAACTAACTGTAAAGTCGAAGCAATGAAAATATCACTAAATAAAAGGAACAAGTATTCAACAATTTTTATATTTTTCTATAAAAAAATAAATGAGCGAACATATATATGCTTCTGAGAATATCATTCAATAAATATTCTGAATGCTTGAAAATATTTCCATTATTGAATTCTACGTAGCTGCATTCAACTTTTAACAATTTCGTCAGTGTTTTGTTAAAAGGAAACCTTCTTTCAAAGAATTACAGATAACTAGACACAAGAAGCATCTGTTAAGTATCACAATATTTTTTTATAAAAGCAAACGATTTTGTTTTGATGTATATGAGTACAATTAATTGAGCAGCGTATGTTATAAGTGAATGATGGGCGTAATTTAAAAAGTTTTCTCATTTGTGTGACATATTGCTGCTTATGCTCCATAAGTTTGACTAATCAAGTGTCCAGAGGGCGGTTTTTGGCCTCTTAAGTGCCCATGTCTCTCATTCATTGATTTCGCAGCGAAACATCAGTAAAATATATCATTTGTTGTTCTATTGGGAGTATCTAAGATGAAAAAGAAGCAAACCTTAGGCGTAACAGATGTCGGGAGTTATCAAGGACATTTATCATTACAAGCAACTGACACTAATAAGGCTTGAGAATCATCTGTTTTTCGATAATCTATATATCCCGCTGCGTATTGCCTATGAAGTTTATAGGCAACCTGTTCCACCTAAATAAGTACTTCAACCTTAACAACTCTAACAGAGTTTAAAAAAAACGAGTTTCGAAGAATTCTTTATTTTAATAGGAAATTCTCTGAACTCCCTAAACTTGATTTCCGATGACATTTTAAAATGAATATTTCCTTATTGCAATTAACGTATGTTTAATATAACAAATAAAGAAAAATCCCAATTTAAAATTGCTTCAAATGAAAATCAAGGCAGAAGAAAATGAATGTTTACATTTTTTTGCTGTTAAATAATTGTTCTGAATACTAAAAATTATATTATTTAACTAATTCTTAAAGTTAAGCAAAAATTTAATTGCGTAAAAAACAAATAATTCATAGAGATTTAAGGTCCTTTATTTAGTTATCCAGTTATAGTATATGCAATTCTAAATAATTTTGCTGCTAAACGCAATTAAATAGTTAAATTAACTATTTTGTAATGAATTATTTTTACCTTACAGAAATTCATTTTTATTTCAGACAGTTGACTATTAAGACATGCAAGGTAAAAGTTGTGTAAACAAATATAATACAGAAAATCCCTAAAGAAATTCCAGTTAACTTTATAAAAATAAAATTTATCGTAAAAAGTAATCTTAAGACTATATATCACATGTTGTTTTAGATTGTATATATAAATTATCTTCTAAAAGTTATTATACCCTAATATTATTTACGAATACCAAAATATCACTTCAAACATTTTCACGAAACTGCAATTTCATTTGGATATATGTCATTAAGAAATTGCATCTACTAACGTTCATGATCTAAAACCAAGCAATAAGCAAATATTAGAAGAAATTGTTCATGGACAAATTGATGTCACGAAAAACTTATAATTATTAAACACGAGAAATTCTAAACTATTTTTTTATACTTACAAAGATAATTACAATACTTTTATAGAAATATATTGAGGTTTATATTAATTAAAGGAAAAACAATTTAGCTGCTAAATTTTTAAAGAAAAGGTGACTGGTTTGTATTTGTACAATCACTTGTTTTAAAATATAGAACTATACTTTCAGAAAGCCCTACGATTTATATAAAGTGGATTCTAAATCATTACAGCACCCACACATCGGAGATAGAAACTAAAACCACTATGTAATGAACAGAAAGTTTCAGTGAAGAGTGCATTAAAGGGTTGTTAACAATTTGCAGAAATAATGTCGAATTGTGTATAATATTATACTTCATTAAACATTGTATTTAAATACTTTACAAACTGTAATGATAAAAAAACATAAAAATTATATAAAACATAACTTAAGTAATATAAAATGGCATGATATTGTTAAAAAACTGAGAATTTCTTTGCATATTATAATTTTAGCCTTACTTAAATATAAGACAAATTGCTTACATATTGGTATTTAATAAACTTTAAAAAATAATTATTTGTCCCATTAAAAGACCCATTTTTTATTCAGTTTCAATTCCACAATTATTACTTTAACATATTATAGTTCATTCTACAAACAACTTGAAATGGAAATAGAGTGTTGATTGCATTATTTCTATATTTAATATCGTTTTTAGATTTTCAAAAATAAGTCTTTCATTACTTATTTATAGTAATTTAACTCAAAAAACTTTTCGGAGGTAAAGTAGTAGTCAGCATTTTGCCACAAAAGCAATTCTCACAAATAGTTTTAGTGACAGTGATAAATTTAAATAAAATAAAACGAGTAAAGAGACAATACTAAAGAAACTGATGCTATTCATAAATTAATTTACTTTCAAACCATTCTGAAAAAGAATTGGTAAAAGACAATTCAAGCTTCACATACTTTAAAACTGTTTAACTATATAAGTTTTCATTCAAAGGATCCACGTACTATAAGGGGGCTAGCCATTTA
The DNA here is from genome assembly GCA_037975125.1 of Latrodectus hesperus. Taxonomy (NCBI): domain Eukaryota; kingdom Metazoa; phylum Arthropoda; class Arachnida; order Araneae; family Theridiidae; genus Latrodectus; species Latrodectus hesperus. The sequence continues at coordinate 70,391,136 of CM075854.1, forward strand.
TTTTGAGAAAAAAAGGGAGCGGAAGAGTGTTCAATGTAGAAATGGTTTTATTTGAAACTATTCTCAACACAAATTGAAAACTTAATTTAATGCCGATTTTGAAATGAATTTTAAATATGGTTTTAGATAGTCTCTTTGAATTTGAAGGTAATGTTGTACAAATATTACTTTTAAACTAGATCCAATTCATTCCAGCCCATTGTAACAGTGAAATGTTTTGAATTTATGGGCAAAGGAAGACCTGAAGCACTGGCTAAGAAGGGAGCTTTGATAGTACAGTCCGTTGTAACAGTGAAATGTTTTAAATTTATGGGCAAAGGAAGACCTGAAGCACTGGCTAAGAAGGGAGCTTTGATAGTACAGTCCGTTGTAACAGTGAAATGTTTTAAATTTATGGGCAAAGAAAGAGCTGAAGTACTGGCTAAGAAGGGAGCTTTGATAGTACAACTCATCCTCTTTCTTTTCACACAACTAATATGCTTATTATCCTTACTCTTCAAGAAACTCTTAAAGAGGGTAGGAATCAAGGCGCAAGGCATAGAAGATGGAAGATTTTGGGGGAGGACAGAATTGTTCTCCAAAAAAGGCTGCGGTGGCTCTATTTAGAAGACTGATTGGGTATGACTGATTGCAGAAGAGGTTCATCTCTATATAATCTATCACTGATTCCAGAATTAGAGGAGGGATTCTTCAAACTGTGTGTTGTGTGGCTCCAATCAACCAATGATGTTTGAACATTTAAATAACTGCACTGTATTTTCTCAGTATGATGGCATTGTCAAGAAATATATATTGAAGCGCTCGTGAACTAATTGCTTAAGATGTTCAGCATTTGTAAAATAAAATAAATGAAACTTTTTATTTTGGAGATGTGGAGCATTAATTGCTGAAGTTAACAAGTTTTGGCACTCACTGACACTGCTGAATCTTTAGTGATTCAGGTGATTAGTAAAGGGAGATCATTGAATGATTGAAGAGGGATTACTAAAGTATTTTATTTACAATGATTCAAAAAGCAGAACTTGAAAAAAAATAAAAACTACATTGAATTTATTAATTCATTTGCTTAAGTTTCTTCAATTGCGTATTGATTTCAGTGTTTACTATATAATCGTATAAAATCAAGCCCATTCGAGAATTTGAGTTCTGTCAAAGTTAACAAATTATAGTAATATTTAATGTAAATAGTACGTACCTTAAATATATAAGAGATTTATTATACACAAAGTTATTTTAGTTTGGCTTACAAATTTCTACCCTGTTATATCAGAATTTTATTTGCAGTTTTAAAATTCCTTTTTCCTTTCACTCGTAATTTATTTTGACACTTCCTTTAGAAAAATATAGGAAATATTTAAACACAATACCCACACACAATCTACAGATTTGTAAACGTTTTGAAGTATTCATATCAATAAACACAAAGATATGTGTTTACATGTCTCTGTATATCATATAATGTTACATGTTTATCTTTAATCTAAGATAAAAGTTTTAGCAATTTTCTGAAAGTAACTTTACATTATCAGACTAACATATAATGAAGACGTTCTCAGTGTATATTATCCCATTTTTTAGTTTATACGAATAAATGCGAATATATATTAAAGTATATTTAGGTCAAACCATAGCGAAACAAAGTTACTGGGCAATGGATTCCTTTAAATTTATGACTCAATAAATTAGAGAAATTTTCAACTAAACCAATAAAATTCAACATTCAACATAACTCATTGATATATATATATATATATATATATATATATATATATATATATATATATATATATATATATATATATATATATATATATATATATATATATATATATATATATATATATATATATATATATATATATATATATATATATATATATATATATATATATATATATATATATATATATATATATATATATATATATATATATATATATATATATATATAAATCTTTAAATGTCAAGACAAGGCCTTATTATATAGTCTCTGGAATTCTTGTCTACCGTCATCTGTTAATGTTAAAAAGTTCTATATCAATTCTTTTTTATTCTACACTGATTTTCTTAATCATATTTTTATAGGCAAGAAATCAAGCTAAAATGGTTGAAAAATTTTTTAAAATAACAAAATACCCAAATTTAATTCAGAAATATTTCTATTTTCGATTATTTTATGATCAGCAGCATTAGATTTGAAAGTTCATAACTTTTAAATGTTTTTATGAACACCGGGTAAATACTCTCTGAATATTCAAAAACAATATCATAATTCCTTTTCATGGAATTAGGAAAATTAAAAAGAAAATAAATAAATTGACATTAGTTTTTGAGATTAAAATTTACAAACGTTTTTTTTTATTTATGTTTCAAAATATGTATACTTAAATTAAATTACATTTTTATCTTTCCAGTGTCCTTTGAATTCCTATATATTTGATTTTTTATCTTAAATAATTGTCTTCCGTTTTTGGTAAAGATCTTTCTAAAATTTGGCTCATTTAATATAGCAAAATATTGTACATACGTCAAATATTACAAAACAGTGAATTTATTGTAAAAAAATGCAATATGAAAATGTGAGGAATGATTATTTTCTTATTTAAATTTATCTATGAACTTCTAATACTTATTTGATTTTCGTTGTTTAATATCGATTAGTAACTTTAATTAAAACAATTAAGAGATGTATTTAAAATTTGTGAATAGCAGCTATGGGAATTAACAATTTAAGACTTATATCATAATGAATGATGATAACAAAATGTTAACTCATTTCCTTGAAAGAAATTTTAAATTCATTTATTCATTCTCTTCTATTAATCATTTAGGCTATATAAACTAAATCGAATGCAACAAACATTACAAATTTAATATATTCTGACTTAATTTTAGGAGAGCTTATTAACTCTGATAATTAATCTATCATGCTTATGCTAATATTACCACATACACAAGTAGAAAGGAATGACATCTATCATGAAGTTGGAAGGGATCCAGAGGATCACCCTGGAAGTTATGGGGAAGTTTTATGAAACATTCCCTCTGGGGAGTGAATCGCGGCCATAATATTTTACGATCCCCTTTTCAAGTTAGTCTGTTTATGTCCGGCAAAGAATTTTTTCTTCTCTTATTGATATCAATCCTTTACTTTAGTGCTTCCGTGTCTCTTTTATACGCACTCTTTCATCACAGGTCGAAGAATGGACGCATGAAACACTCTTAAATCTTATCAAGCTTGCGAGAATTATTCTATATTTCCATCTTTCGAGTTTTAACCCTTTCCCTTGTCTGTGAACAGTAAAATCTTCTAAAAAAGAAGTCTTCATGTGTGTGTTGTTATCATAGGTTGAATTTCAAAAGTTTTTTTTGAGACACAGAATCATGTGTAGATAAATAATGCTAAATATGATTTTAAATTTATAACATTCTTGTTTTTCAGCTTTACTGCAATGAAGACGAATCTGCTTTCAAATATGTAAAATTATGCAGATTGTTTTTATTGAAATCAGTATACATCAGGAAGAAAGATTTTATTTCTATAAAGCTCTTGAAGATGCCAGAGCTCAATATAAGGTACTAAAACATAACATCTTAAATCATTTGAATATATTAATTCTCTCTCTCTCTCTCTCTCTCCCTTTCACCCAGATGTGTCGTGACTACACTTCAACATCATTCAGTCAATCAATATATCTATCTCAAAACATAAATTTTCTTTTTTTTCTCAAACATAAAATAAAAAGTATAATTTAGTGTTATTGATTTAAAAGCATTTCTTGAAGATTTATTAATTTACGACAGGACATATATATATTACATTGCACTGTGCATTCAAGATTATATACAATGACTGATACTTGTACTGAAAATACTTTTTAAGTTTTAGGCAGTATCAAACAGTTTGTTAACAAAAATTCCATATCGAGGTCTGTATTGAGGAAATTAAACTGAAACAATTTTCATAATAATTGATATATATATAGTTTATTTAGTCTGAATATAGATTAATGATACAAATTTCTTTAAATAATAGGTATGTTTTATAAGTGCTTATGCTTATATCATATTGAAAATCTTTATTTACAAACAATATTTTAGAGAACATACAATAGAAAATCCCATAATCATTCAATTCAACCATAAAATTAATTCCCAATTTCTCTAATAAGCTTAAGCTGTCTGAAATGTTAAATACAGAAATTAAATACCTGTTCATTGTACGATGAGGCCAAAATTTTGGAAAATTCAGTGTCAGAACTTAATCAAGAAGAAATGGCTTAACTGGATCAAGAAATGAAGGACAGTTCCATAACGCTTAAATGGTTAAAATAATTTATTAATGAAAATATAAAAGAATGTCGTTTTAATCAGTACAGATTTTCATTCACTCAAACGGCTAAAGAACTCCTTTTCCATTTGTGGGATTACAAAATATATTATTCGACGTTTCATTGGATATTTTTCCTGAATTCATTACAGCTGTATTTATTAGTTGAATTCAACCCTGAAAATGTAAAATGTTTTAAATTTAATAATAACCTTAATGATTTAAATATTATTTGTAGAATTACTTTTACAAAAATATTCGAACAAATTTTGCCTTATTTGTATACATCGATCCAAGGAATAATGAGAACATTTACAAACTATATTCCATAAAAAGATAATTAATTCTTTTTAATTTCCTAAATATTACTTAAATATTAAAAAATAACAAAATTTAGTTTAATAAAAATATAATAAAAATCAAACCTATATTGATATCTACAATAAGAATAAAAATAGAACTGCTTAAAAATTATTGATTAAGATTTTTAATATTTTTGCCTATTTAGATATATGTGAATTGTGGTTACATGATGATGTTTGCAGTTCATGCGAATAAATATATTTGAAACAAATTTTATTAAAATCCTTTTCTACTTCACATATATGAATAAAAATGTTGTGCAAAATATTCAATAATTTTTTAAGGTATAACCTATTCCTATTAACTTATTTAACTTATTTCTCATTTGCAACCCTTTATGTTTATTTATAAAAAGAAAATTTTACAATTTATACATACATATATAGTAAGAATATAAGTATGATTTTAAGTCAACAAAAATTATATAAATGAATTGCTTTCAAAACAGTTTTATAGCTCAATCCCAGTTGTAAATAAATTGAGTTTATAAATAAAATTTGAAATAATTGCTTTAAATTTTAAGTGAATTTATATCTCATTGTTACATCAAATATTTTTATTCATGTTAAATGTAATTCTTTTGATTTGTTAATTTATAAAGAATATTTTTGTGGAAAATAAAGTTGAACAGATGAACAGATAAAATTGAGTAAAATCGAAATCATTAAAAATTTCCATTTTCAATTACTTTCTTTTTACAAATGAATAACAGCATTGCAATTTAAATGCCTTGTCATGTCTGTATAACTATAATAATAATTAGTAAAATAAAACTTACACAAGCATTTTTCACTAACTTGTCAAAATATTGGTTTGAAAAAAACAAAACTGTCTATACTATTCCCGAAGTATTTTTTTTTTTGTCATTTTCACCAAGTATATTTTTCTTACCTAAAAAAAACTCTACTTCATGTCAAAACAGCTAAAATTTATTATAAATGATGCTAAAAATAAATTATTGTCTGCAATATAGAAACTTATTTTTATATGAAATCTAATTATTTTCAGTGTATGATAAATGTATATAATATATCATTTTCATTAGAGAATTTTTAATGTGGACGAAACTATTTTGAGTTAATCATTTTATTCCAACTAATCGATCATATTAATAATGTATTAGCTCATTAGATTTGTACAAATAAATTTCCATAAAAATGGCATTTAGCATTCACTGATTATGATTAAAAAGGAAAATCAAAGTAATGATTTTAAGAGTTATTGTAGATAAAATTGAAGCACATTAAGCAATTTAGCAAATTTAGCAACATTTATTAAATTAAAAAAAGAACTGTTAATTATTTTCTTAAAAATGCATATGGAATTCTATAATTACTTAGCGTGCTTAGATTATATGATTTAAATATATCAATAATATGTTGTATTTCAAATTACTAATGAATAAATTTGTATTTAGATGTGTTTTATTAGTCTTCGCAATACCAAGGTAAAGCACGATTTAGTTTCCTTTTATTATAACTATCATTTGCGGGAATAGTGACTTCATACGAAATCAGTAACGAAATTAATTAGATTCATTAACAAATTTATTCATATAGTTTAAAATTATATTCAGTTAAATTTTTTTGCAAAATAGAAAAATTATATAAAATATTGTTCGATTTAAGGAATACAATGGTTTGAGATATTGACATTTATTTTTAGAAAATGAAATTTTCTTTTTCAATAGCGTCAAAATGTATAAAAAATTCTCTTGAATTTGAAACTAATAGTTGTTTTCAGTTACACCTATTTACATGTTATTAAAATTAGTTACAGAAAAACAATTTGAAATTTTACACTTCATATTCAAACATAGGATTAAAATAAAATGGGACATTTAAATTTAGTGACAATTGTTTAGAGTAATTATTTAAAGAATATTAGTTCTTGAGAATAATGTAGTATTCTTGAGATTATATTGTATATTACTTAATACTTTTACGAGAAATAATTAATAAAAATTTTTAAATTTGCCATTTTATAAAATATACTACATGCAAGCTTCATTTTCTTCTTTTTCGATCAACAATCATATAAAATATTGAATTTTTTCTGATATTTATATCATCACACAACTTATATATAAGGTAAAATCTAAAACTTTTTTCTGTATAGTATAGTGTTGGTACATTTTAAAATTATTTGATTTTGTCTGTGTATGGTATACCTAAGTACATTATACATTTTAATAAGAAAATAAAATAAAACCTATAGATAAAAATATATTTTATTAATGAATATTAATTATTAGACAATATAAACCTTTTTATTTTCTTAGAATTCAAACTTAGATTATATTAATAGGAAAGTAGAGCACTTTGCGCAATAGACATTCAACAAACGATTTTTCATAAATTTCTCCAAAAATTTCTTACTATTCAAAGAAATTTTAGAAAGTCACCTAATCTCTATTTATAAATAACAAGAAATTTCAATAATTCTTAAAAAAAACAAATTACACTGCTTGAAAATAAATTTTATAAATTTCTGAAATTTTGAAAATTTAAAAATCTTATATTTCAAGTAATTTTAATTTATTAAACAAAAATTTGAAATTTTAATGTTAGATTTTACAAATTGTAGAACTGATATCTTTTGTTATCTAACATATATAGTTTTCATTCAAATTCTCCACCCAATATAAAATGTCGAATTTCTAAATAAATGCATATTTAAAATTATGTTAAAATATATCTCTGAAAAGGACAACCTACACATAAAAATCATATCTTAATGAATATATTTTATCAGTATCAAAAATTATCTAAAAATTATTAAAATATACATAAAAAGTTTATCTTTCTTGAATAGTAATATCATATTAAACATATTGAATGCGAGGCGAATCCAGTTTAAATTTGCAAAAGGATTATTTAATTCAATTTTTTTTAATTGAATTTCAAATTAAATGGGAATTAAGAAACATTTTTTTTAATTTTAGACATAATTTGAAATAAATATCTTCTTTGAATTTTACAAGTTTATCCTACTTTTATTTGAGAATATTTGAATAAAGTGTAATGCGCAATCAATTTTACGAATTACTAACTGAACTTACAATTTAAAGTTATATCTTATTGATAATATAAATGAAAGCTCAGGATTTTAAATACTATAATAATTTTTTTAATTCATTGAAACGAAATATACAAAGGGAATATCAATGTAAGTTATATATTTCATTAAACAATTGCATTAATATATTATAATTAAAATGTTTACAAGTAATAGCCTAGCAAGCAAAATGATGCAGCAACATGTGTGTTGGGTATATCCATATTTCAATAGATTATATACAAACTTCAATAGATGTATTAAATATTGATAAAACCCTCATGCTAAATGTAAAAAAAATTTTTTAATTATAATAGAAACACTACTGTATTTAGCAGTATTTAGAAAATAAAGACAATAAATATGTTTGATTTGAGTTAATATTCTTTAAGCAATAACTAATAAATGAAAAAAAATTATACTAATAATATGAAAAATAAATTAAAATTTGAAAATGATTTTGATGTTTTTTAGTCAAGAATATTTCAAATACAATTTAAATAAATAATTTAATTTCATATATATGAATAAAATTATTATTTTAAATTCTCAATATAAAGTACTTAATGGTTTCTTTGCCGAGGATATAAAATACATCATACAAAAAAAATTCTCACAAAATTTAATTTTTCTAAATAGTTTTCTAGACTTTAAGAATCTATATGCGCGATTTTTTGATAAATTAATATATCTCTAATTAAATTAGCTTACATGCAAGTATTTTTATGTTTCTTTTACCTTTTTTGCGTTGAGTCTACATTGTTACGTGAAAGCATTTTAAAGTTTCCTTATTTAATTACTTTCTTAAGAACTCGAATCACTAATCACTTTCTAAATTCTTGAGTATTAATAGTTATCGTGTAACGCTTTTTCCTCTAAAATTATTTTATTTAATAATTATAAAGTGATCACTAATCACTTTCTAAATTCTTAAGTATTAATAGTTATCGTGTGACACTTTTTCCTATAAAATTATTTTATTTAATAATTATAAAGTGATCACTAATCACTTTCTAAATTCTTAAGTATTAATAGTTATCGTGTGACACTTTTTCCTCTAAAAAATATTTTATTTAATAATCATAAAGTGATCACAAATCACTTTCTAAATTCTAAGTATTAATAGATATCGTGTAACACTTTTTCCTCTAAAATTATTTTATTAAATAATTATAAAGTGATCACTAATCACTTTCTAAATTGTTAAGTATTAATAGTTATCGTGTAACACTTTTTCCTCTAAAAATATTTTGGGAGCATGACAAATATACAGAGTAACCAAATCTGGGTATCTTTCTCTGTTTAACTTCTCTTTCGTGTAAACATAATCTAGAGAGTCTTCCCAACCTTATTTATCGCCATGGCACGGTTCCTCCAGTTATGTAACAAAGTTCTGAAAGAAAAAAAAATAAATTCATTCAGGGAAACAAGAACCGAAAAGTAAGCTCGATGACCCCATCTACAAATCGACCTTGAGCGTCTACATACCATCCTGCCTTTCGTTTCGCGTTAATAACATAAATAAAAATTCGATAAATATTACACATTTGAGCATTTCGTTTTGAACAGTGTTATTACTTTCAAACTGATTTTTTCTCAGGGGGAATTTCTCTTCGTAATTACACCTAGTGTATCCCCCATTACTGTAAATCTTACAAAAAAATTAAAAGAAAAAATAACGATTTATCAAACAACATAAAAAAACTATCATCTTATTATATCCCAGAATCACAAGTAATTGAGGTCAAAACCTTTCATTAAAGATTCACTTTATTATCAAGGAACCGAAAGGATTTCAATTCAGTTGTTGTTCATGTAAATGATATTTGTTTTTGAAGATTTCAATTTTTTCATGATCAAAGCAAACAATGTTCAGAATGTCAAAGACAATGATCGTTGCTTAAGCAATTACAATGCAGATCTTAAAGGCTCATTCATCATTCTTCCGGTAAAATGTTTAATCTTTCTCTTCAAAAGAGTAACCTCCCAGGAAAAATAAATTCAATCTGTTGTAAGAAAATATTTTCAATCTGTTGTTACGTCAATCATAGTTATTTTATTCCATCATTCAGAGTCAGGCTTGGCATAAGAAATAATATTATGAGTATTACATTATTTATATAGTAAATTTTCTCTCCTGTAATACTAATAAACAAACCATGAATTAAAATATATTAATATTATATTTAACAAGCATTTAAATTATTTTTAAATATTTGTACATGTATAAAAATAATTAATATCAGCTTTGTGCAATAATTAAAGAATAAAAATTATATTTGTAAAATATATTTAAATTCTTTTATTAGAGATCATTACATTTTTAATGCATTACTAAAATTGGCCCTGTTATAAATATTTAGTGACTTCGAAAAATAATTTCTTTTTACATAATTTCTTTTTACATCTTGTGATAAAAATTATGCTAGTTTTTATCATAAGATATTATTTTACTGTAGAATTTGTGTTTTGTATGTTGTTAATAAATCTCATAGAGAGAAATGAGCTAAACACGAATAACACTGTGATATTGATCAAAAAACCCTCATTGTTATTCGGTATAAAGAAAGTAACAAAATAATAAATATTAAAAATATTGAGCTCAGTAGCATAAAATATCACCTTTAAGTTTACTTGAGAAATTTAAGAAATTTATGCTAAATATTTAATGTGCATATATTTTAGATATTAATGAAAAATAATTATGTAAAAGTACACGTATGGATTATTATTTTAAATTTAATATATAATGTTGCAACGTTTCACAATATATCTCTGGATACACATCAAAAGGAAAATTGTCAAATAATTGCTTACAGAGATATACCATTACTACTCTGGTATTTCTAAAAATCAATCGTAGATATTAATTTTAAATGAAAATATTTTTAATCAATTTATGAAAAGTGTACATTTTTTGTATCACCCACATTTTTATATTTTTTTCTATTTGTTAAAGTATTTTAAATGAGTTGTATTAAATACTATAACATATTCTTATAAATGTGTTAAATATTTTGAAAGATATTCACATTACATAAAAAACCATTATAGCATTTATTACCAAATAAATTATTCATTCGTAAAACTTTATATTTAGAATAAATTTTTAGAACAATGCATTTACTAAAGTGATATAACTGTTTAATGTTCTTTTAGCATTGACTTGGATCACTTGTTGTTTTAGATATTGAAGAGAGTGTGAGTTCTTTATTATTTCTTATCAAAACTCCAGCTTGATTTTCTAACAATACATTTATGTTTTACAAAAATACCAGTAAGTAATATAATTTACATGCTTAAAGAAACACCAGCGATATTTATTAGCATTTAAATACAACGTAACTTCTGACACTATGTTTACTATTTAGAATCATTAAGTAAGCAAAGGCCTTTTGCTACATTATTTAAATACATCTAACTCGCTATTTTTTATGAAAAAATTAATTCTGGTTACACAGAAATTACTCTGGGAATAGCAAGAATTTGACATGAAAGACTGTTTTGTCTTATCTCACTTCTGAATGTTGGAACATTTGAATAAAATTTACGTTAAGCATCAGAGAACGAAAAAAATGGAAAACCTGTAGATAATCGTACATCTCTTTGAAGGAAAAAGTGTAAAGCTACTTGTCATTGCGAAGGGAACGTGTTAAAATAAATATGCATCAAATTTCTACAATTGAAATTAATTACAACAAATTGACAAACTAGTAATGATATGTAATCAAATTCGTACTATGCATGTCTTGTTTATGCAGAATGTCATTTTAAAACATACACACACAATATATATACATACATATATATATATATATATATATATATATATATATATATATATATATATATATATATATATATATATATATATATATATATATATATATATATATATATATATATATGATGAAGAAAAAGGCCTTTTGCTTTAAGATTAGTGGATGATACAAAATTTTAATCAATTTATTTATATAAAATTTTTAGTAACAACTCATTCCATTTCTAGTTGTATAAATAGCAAGAACAGAACATTTTAAATACTCTCAAATTCCTATGTTGAGAGATCAGTTACTCGTCAAATGTTTAATAACATTTGAGCCAGTCTGGGAAGTTGCCATTGACCCAATATAGTTTCTGATTTTGCTCGCAATATTATTGTTTAAAAGTTACCTATGTAACAAAAGAAAACAATTTTATGAACAATTGAGAGTCATTTTTTTAATTATAACATTCAACTTATACGAATTTCCAACTAACATGGTAAAAGGTACAGTTAGATTTCAGTAAATTTCTAATTGCACTGACATAAACTCACAGTTTGAAGCACTGATACCTAAGACAGATTTTACTTTTGATCACTTATGGTGATACTATGATAGCTCTCTCAACGACATTAAGGTAACATATTGTTGACATCGGTTTTACTGTACTTTTAGAAAGAGCAGTGACATTTATCAGAAAGATAACGCAACCGTACATGACTCATATATAAGTTGCGTTTTTAATTTACAACCTTTGAGATTTGATTGCTCTTTCATTAAGCACTATTGAGATGAATTTGGTCATCGTCATTTCTGGAACTGCCACCGTGGTTGTTAGCTATGAAAAATAGTTAATTGCAAATAATTAATAATTTTACAGATTGCTCTCTGTAATTTTATTAAGCCTCTTCAGTTGGTGTTTCTCATCCCCTTGAACAGCAGAGCTAGACCAAGTTTATGAGTCCATCCACCTTGAAGAAGTTTATTATCAATAGGGGATATCGAATCAGGTCCTCTCCAGACAAGATAAAATGTGGCCAGGGGAGGCCTGTGCAGGAGAACATATAGTGAAAATTTTTAAGTGCTTATAACCATCAGCAAAAGTTATTGATGACAGATGACTACTAAGGTATGTAAGGACAGTTTGATCTTGTCTGCTGGTACCCCCAGTCAAGCAGCCGCTAGGGCACTTACTGTCATATCATGATACCCCTCAAATGGCCTTATTCTTTGCCTGATATTTAGAAAACAGCTCCATATATCATTAAGCCTCTGCTTAGATGTTTTGCTGTCATTCACGCATCTTTTAACTATCAATATATTTCAAATATGAATGTATATATTTCAATAAGAACTCTTTTCACAAACTAATTTTTAGAAGTTTATGATCATACGTTAGTGGATATTATCACATAATACACTTTAAGGAATATAAGTAACTTTAATTGTTTAAACTAATAACTTACCATTAGTAAGATACTTGTTTTTACTACGTAAGAAAATTTAAAAAATTTTAATAACGTTATTACCTTATAAAAATGCATAATATAATGTCATCCTATTGGTGATGCAAGTAAAAGTAATAAATTAGTCTTGAGCTAAGTTTTTTGCATAAACTGCTTTAGAAAATATTTAGAAATTGTTTTAAATTATAAAACATTTTAATAAATTTATTAATGTTTTAGAAAATAAATCAAATTAGATTGAAAAAAAATAAAATTTTTGAAAAGTATTTTTATTTTCTTAAAGTTAGAAAAGTTTCTTTTTTCAAAGCTTAAAATCTTTCCTATAAATTAATCATCAAAACTTTAATGTTTAAACATAAATAAGTTAGAATTTTAACTCATAAAAAGTGCTCTATATCAATTTATTTATCATACTATATGTAATGAACATTCTTCTATTCTGCAAGTTAAGCTGTAGAGGAAACCAAGTATTAAAGTTTGATTTTTTAGCAGTCTACAATGTCCTTAAGCCGTTATGTTTAAAAAGATGTAATTTTTACCGTCTTTCTGCAGTAGCGTTTCTAAGAGAATTTATTACCAGTAATTTGGTGCAGACAGGCCCTAATTATTACCTCAATAGGTGATAAGTGAATTTAAGACGAGAAATTGACTCATTATTCTTACAGCTTTGAAAGCTAAAGTTACACGACCACTCGAGACACTGGTAGTTAAGTAAATTAAAGGTTCTCGAATCCCTCCCATTAAGTCTTCTAAAATTTTATTTCTTTTGCCTCTGATTCCATACACATCCTACATTTTCTAATAAGAATTTTATCCCCGCCAAAAACTTTTTAAGAATTTTGATCTGTCTTCCTTTAAAATTATTGTATTTACTGTTATTACAGTTGTTATAAATTATTTACATGTATAGTATTAGTTTCTTATTAATTATATATAAATTATTGTTAAAGATAATAAAATATGTGCAAGTTTTGTAATAAAATTTCTGATTTTAAATATAAATTTATTTGGTACTGTTTTAAAAATGCTACTTTTTAAACATATAAATAATGTAACTCCAATTCATAAATGTCGCAAATTTTTTCTTCATAAAAAACAATCCAATTTTATGTAAAACTCCAAAATTAAATTATGTATGATAATATATAGTAACAAGGAAGATATAGTTTATAAAAGTTTTTATTTTTTCTTTGAGAAGAAAATCTTCAAAAGTTTCCGTTAAGAAATTCTCCACACAAATTTTAACAAAGATATTTTTATATATACAATATAAGAATATAAATTTCGTATTTTTGCTTACTTTGATTCACTTTATTAGGAATATTTATTCGCTAGCTGGAATATCTTATGCTGCTGGAATATCTTATTTTATTTTTAGGTAATTTTCAAAAGTTTTCTCATATTCATTTTAGAAATTTTTCGTTTTTAATATTTGACTTTACACACAACTCTATTTAGCAAACAAGCAGTTGAACTTATTATCATCTTGTAAATAATTAATAATAAAATATGAAACATTATTTCTTAAACAGCCTAGTTGTATTAGTTTTGTTACTCAAATTGGTTGATATCAAATATGATACATCATAACTTTCATAAGCAAACACTTTAAGCTTGATGTACTACGTGATACTATTCATTTTTGTAATATGTATAATATATATATTAAAGTAAATATTAATTACAATTGCTTATGAACATAATTATTATTTATCATGTTTAATGCTAAAATGAATTAAAAATAAGGTGAAATTCCTTACTTAAGTTGTTAATAACGATGTAAATTTTAAATTGTATTCACCTTGTAACAGTTAAGGTTGTTTATTTCACATCCTAATTAGTTGCTTTCCTGCATTGCTAGTTACTAGTTTTTTCCTTCTTAGATAGTTTAATCGTCTTAATAATTTCCCTCTCCTAAGAAAATAGTTATAAACTAATTAAATGTATCAAAAAATGAAAAACACTCATTTCTCATATTCTTCTTCACAAATTCTTATTTATTAGAAAGTTAACTGTTTTCTTTTAAATAAAAAAAATTTTAATATTCTTTATAATCTAGTGATATATGTTGCACAATATCATGTCAAAAGATAATAGATTTTTTCAAAATAAAATGCCAGGTATAATGCATTTTAAATTAAAATTTTATTTAAAGTGAATCTTGTTTTTTTATAAGATGATCTCTTTCGTAGAAGTGACCAAACTTATACTTTAATTTAAAATTTCTTTCAAATAATGTATTAAAACATATTTATTTAATTTATGTTTTAATTTTTATAATTAAACATAATATAAATTTGATTAAAACGTGAAATTATTGACTGAAACTATATAGACATTGGCAATTATTGAGATACTTTTATTGAGTTAAGCCTTTAATTATCAAAACAAAAACACGTTATCCCAGTTTATGAGATGATTAATTTTTTTTCAAATATATGTAATATTTTAAAATTTAAAAATTCTTTCAAGTAATGCCTTGGACTTTCCAGTTTCTTAAAGAAACATAATATAATATTTTCTTGATAAAATGCATGTAACTTTAGAAACAGACATCTCCTGTTTATCTTTTAAGTCTCTCAAATAAAATCGCAAATTTTAATCAAATAAAATAGATGCATTTTCATACATCAATAATTACTCCAAATTGGGTCAAATAACAGTTTGTAGCACTTCCCACGATTATTTGACCTGCCAAGTTTAATTTTCATAAAAATGAAATCGTAAGAGGTGAGATTTCTTTGCTTATGGCTTGGTTTCTGTGACACTTTTAAAACCATTGGGAATCACTTTGAATCTTTCCAATGCAATGATACATGTGCCCACTTCCTGCTTTTGAATTTTTATTTAATCGGGATAGAAAATAATGCGATTGGTGTCTCCCAAATACATACATTATGCATGAAAAGAAACCAGTGGCGGTGAGAAGACACTTTCAAGCTTCCTGTAAGGACACATTTTTATTTCAGTTTCAGAAGAAACCCAGATATTTAGAAAGGAAAAAAAATCATTGTCTATACATTTGCTTATAGACAAATTTTCTGCTTAAACTGAGTAAATTTTATGAATGTTCGAATAATTTAAAATTGATATTTATATTTTCAATGAACCAAGATTTATATTTTCATTCTTTGCCTCTATTTTTTTCCAGTTCAACATTAGCGAATTTTCAATCAAACTAAAACATAACATATTTTGCATTAGAAAATTAAAATTATCAGAATTAAATTATCAGATTTAAAATTTGTTAAAGTTATTAAAAATTATCTTAGTTCATTATTACATTCGTTATTGGTTCGTTAAAGTTTTTAGCGGTCTGTTATATACCTTCAAACCGAATAATTTATTATCATGCGTCCTCTCTAAATGTGGATATTTTAATCTTTTATTTAGTAGAAAATAATTTGTTTCATACACATAAAAATATTATATTTATTTACTTAATATATTTTTATTTTCTTAACATTATTAATATTTTTAGACGTAACCTTACCTTCATTGAATAGTAATATATTTGAGCTCTTCATCATTTGAATAAGAGTTGCAAATTTTATTACTTTGAATGTTTATCGTAATATGAGCTCTTATTTTTATTGAAAT
Organism: Latrodectus hesperus; assembly: GCA_037975125.1. Taxonomy (NCBI): domain Eukaryota; kingdom Metazoa; phylum Arthropoda; class Arachnida; order Araneae; family Theridiidae; genus Latrodectus; species Latrodectus hesperus. Next base: position 70,407,716 of record CM075854.1, read on the forward strand.
TGTGCTTTCCAAAAAAATTTTAAGAAGGATGATAACTGTTAGATACATTTTCTATCATATTTTTAATTGCAGGTTACGATACAGTCGAAAATACATAAAAAATATTAACTCGTTTCATAACACACAAAGAAAGTTTCGGTGCTTAATTCCATTACTTGAAATAAAACTGAATACAGGAATTAATTTAATTCAAAAAGTTTTCAAAAGTCTTTTTTTAATGTAAGGAAAGTTGTTTATTTAAATTATTAAATATTATAAGAAATTCTATTGATATTATTAGCAGTTATGAATCTGATTTTTTTTAAAAAAATTAAGAGTATTTCTGATTTTGTATAAAATTATTATTATTATTTTGCCTTAACTGATTGTGATTTTAAAAAGAAAATATATAACATACATAAGTGTACATTTTGCAACTTAAATTGATTTTAAAAAAGTTTTAGTTAAGTTTTTTAAAAATATTTCTTCAAATGTAACACCAATAAAACTTTAAAATTATTTATTTTCACGAATTGAGTGGTTAAAAAGATTTTCGATAAAATGGTATAGTAAATTAAATAAAATAATTATTGCATATTAAAATAAATTAACTTTTATTTTGTAAACAAAATGTTTTCACTTGAAATTTTCAAGAAGCTTATCAGTGTAATTTAATTCTTATATTCTGTAATTTAATTCCACACATTATACTTTTATAAACACATTCTGATAATTTGAGATAACTTCTGTATTTTCTGATATTTTCTCTAAACATTTCTAACACGGTTTAAAAGAACATAATCTTAATTCACTAACTAAAACAATGAGTAAATTTCTGGAAGTAAACCGATGTATTACTCATGTACAAGCGAATAAGGGTAACCAAAGATTACAAAACGTTGAATTATGAGAAGTTGTTGAACCTCTTAAGCAAAAAATATCAGTTCAATCTAGAATATATATATTTTATCCTATCTAGGATAAAAATAATATAAACATATATTTCTTGCCAAAATTCTGAGCGATCGAATTTTAAAAAAGAATTTAGTTCCATGTATGGAAAAAATCGAAAAATGTAATGTCAGCAGAAGTTTAAAATTTTCCTTTTTGAGTATCTTTTTTTACGATGATGATTTATGCTCTAAAACTAAAAAAGAGTAAACAAATAATACGTACGAACTCCACTTTCTTGAAATAGAGTTAATTCAGCTTCTAGTTTAAGGGAACTCGAGAATTCTTACTGAAGGAGACAGATTAATCAAACTTTTTTACCTTAATCATTACAACAGCTCTTTGGGGAGTTAGAAGGTGAAAGAACGACCTTAAACTTTTTTTTCTCTAACTCTTGCTCGGTCTTTAATCGATGGAGCAAAATCTTGTCGAGCACAGAAGAATTAATGGTCTCCTTTTTTTTTTGTTAATTCTTAATTACGTTTAACAGTTCTTGGGCGTAATAAAATTTAAAGCAACATCATCAGATATCGCTGTTCATCATCAACTTTTGTGGAGTAATGAAAACTATCAGCATTAAAAAACTGACGTTTTGTAAGTAATTTATTGATAAGTCGACAACCAGTCAGTATGTTAACACACATATGGTGTCTTACTAACATTTTCATTTAAAAGATTAATTCTACTCATGCTTACAGCTCACGATTTTTTTTGTATTTATATACAGACAATATAATTTCAGCATTATAGTTATTTTATCGCTTATAAGCAAAAACATATATTATAAATCACTTTAAGGGATGACTTAATACCTTTTATCTTAATTTTAAAAAAATAGCCGAGCAGTTTCTGATGTATGTTATAAAAATATATTTTCAAATTAAACTTGATTAAACTTTTATTTAATAAAAAAATTTTAATTTATTTTTTTAATAATGCAACTACTAAAACAAAATAAACTTTAAAAAATTAAAGTTTTTAATTTTATTTGATTTAAAACAAAAATAATGATAAGCACATATCGCTTCAGAAATTTAAATAATTTTTATGCTTTGCGTAATATCCAACAAAGTCATTTTAAGTTCAAAATTTTAAATTCTTGTTATTAAATAGAATTTATACTACTAAATATGCAAGTAATGCTGCTTAGCTAAAAAGTTAAAAGAATATAATACTTATATATTCTCTTACGTACATGATTTATCAACAAAAATGCAACATGCTTTGGATTCGATGGATAAAAACATCATCCATTTTTAAAAACTAAATAAAGGACTTTTTGCATGCTTAAATTCAAGCCCAAATTATCATACAGTGAATATTGTATTGTGAAGTAGATAGTTTCTTTTTAAAATGTGAATATATATATATATATATATATATATATATATATATATATATATATATATATATATATATATATATATATATATATATATATATATATATATATATATATATATATATATATATATATATATATATATATATATATATATATATATATATATATATATGTATGTATATATATATATATATATATATATATATATATATATATATATATATATTGTTAAAAGGCTTAATGAGACAGTATTTATTATAAAAAAAAACTAATGTCAGTAAATTATATAAACAAAGCTAATATGTAAAAATCATTATGTTTTTACGTTAATCTTTTATTTGTTATCAGTACATATTTTAACAGGAATAATTCTTAAGTAATACCATAATAATAATAATAATAATTAATACCAAAGAAACAGAATGATTTGATTATATTTTACAAGAAATAGAAATACACTTTACGCGATAAAAACTTAATAATAATATACTTTACACTATAAAGAAAATTAATATTCATAAAGCCACAAGTAGCATCCTCATCAGAAAAGATATCTGACCAATTGCTTTTACCAACTTTTAGAAATGAGTAATTAAGATTTTTTTTTATACATTTAACAGTAATTTTCTGTGCTTTCCTTCTTAAATACTTTAACAGTGTTATACATTTGTGCTTTAAATAATGACAAACTAATTTTAGTTCTACATTCAACAGCTAAATTCATATAAATGAAGCATATTTAATAAGTCTTACTATCATTAATCAAAGTATTTAAAGAACTCTTGTAATTAACTATGTACATCATGATTGGTTCGTAATTAAAAGAACTCAAAAATGCAAAATGTTGCCTGTTTACCCAAAAAAAAGATCAGACTAATGCATTCATTTCAAATTCAAACTTCTAAATTCTTTAAAAGCTCAAAATAGAACTTATTAACCTTATTAACTGATTAGAAAACTCAGTTATTGTCATGTAATCATTATTTATATATTTTACAGGACAAACAAGCCTTTTTTTAAACATGTTAGCTAGTATTTTTATACATATATATAACAGTAAATTTGATTAATGATCCATAATAACTGGTTAATATATATATGTATATATATATATATATATTTATATATATATATATATATATATATATATATATATATATATATATATATATATATATATATATATATATATATATATATATATATATATATATATATATATATATATATATATATATATATATATATATATATATATATATATATATATATATATATATATATATATATATATATATATATATATATATATATATATATATATATATATATATATATATATATATATATATATATATAAGTTTTGGGGCTCATTCCAAATTTGAAAGTTATTAAATTAATGTGAAAATATCCAATTTTTGAGGTAGTTAACGAAAGTATTTAAATCATCAGGCTTAATTATTGATCAAAAGAAATTTGTTTATAAAGCTTAAACAATACAGAGCTTTCATTTGAATATTTTATTACTCTTAAGTAAAAAGACCAATTTAGCTGGATGGAATCTAATAAAATTTATATTATCTGCTACTTTCTAATTCTATTAAGTAGGAAGAATAGATTTTGTATCCATTAACTTCAGAACATTATACGGAATACTAATGTATTCAAAGTACAGGTAGTACTTAATTCCCGGATAATGACAGTTCAAGTTTTAGTGAACAAAGTACGTGGGCGATAATTGTATTAGGCTGTTTTAGGCTTCTCAATTTTTAGAACCAATGTAAGGATATCAGTTTAAATTTCTTGTTTTTCTGAGCCCTAATAAAACTGAAGTATCTAAAGTTTACCAAGCACAAATAATTAACAACAAAATAATTAAAAACATTCATCTTTCATTAAGGGTCAGAATTACTTTAAAAAATACTTATATTTATTTATGCAAAATGAATATAAAAGGTTCCCTAATATTATATGACATATGAGCTGATGTTAAATATAAAATACTGTAAAAAGGCCCATATAGCATGGTGGAAAAAAGTTCCATCCTCGGGACCAGAGGAAGTTGGTTCTCTACCTGACCCAGCCAAAGAACCGTCTTGTTGGCGATGATGATAGTACATAAACATTAAAAGTTCCATAGGGCTCAGTGGTCTTCCACTCGTGTAACTTAGCTTACAGAGGAAAGTGCTAGCTCGGGTATCGATTTCAATACCTTACTGTGGTTCAACAAGATGATTGGCTGTATTAAACGTATTGCAAACATATAATATACACATTTTAAGATGATAAAATTACTGGTATCATAGTGGATAATCACTGTCATTATGTTTCAAAAAGCAGCTAAAATCCAAAGCCATTGTCATAAATATAAGAGTTTAGTACAATATTTCTAAGGTTCGACATCTATTTCAGGGACGGATGTTTGTAGGGGCATAAAATCTACTTTATAAAGCAAGTCTCGGTGAAATTAAACTTGGTGTTCAAGCCATGATTTTAGAAAAATAAATAAAACATATTTATTTAAAATTTTGATTTTTTTAATATTCCTGCATCGGCCTTCCATCCGGAAGGGCTGAGTTCGATTTCCAGTGCCACCAAAGACTCACTGAGTACATGTGATATGCGTGCTCGTTGAATCTGTGGAATTGAAAGTCCTGTGGTAGGTCGTTGAGCAATAACTATGGGTGTAATGTGGTCTGGAGAAAATTTCGTTCCCCTATAGATTAAATTGAAAATTGAGAGAGTGGATTCCCTGGTGGTGCCATCTATTGGAGGAGTCTTAGAGGAAAGTCGTACTTTCAACTTTATGGTTCTTTGGTTAAACGAAAGGCGCACCCTTCTGATTTAATTCCGCATAGCCATCGGCTAGCGAGCTTGGCTTCTCCAAGTGTCCTAAGTTACAACAACAACAAGAACATGATATAATAAATGTTTAAAAAATACTATAAATATATTTGATTAACTAAAGATGGAGGGTTTGTCTTAACTACGATATTTATAAAAAAAATAATTATCATGGAAAAAATGAAAAATTGTAAATAGGTAGGTTGAACAAATAAACAAACGTGGCCTTAATAATCCTGAAATTTCACAAAAATAATTTTTTTTTATTTAAAATGAACTATTTGTTTTGGAAAAGTTACAAAATCTCGAAAATTATTGAAGTAGTCTGTAGCAAGACTGTCTGCTTTCCCACAAGTCAGATGTCATTCTATAAAGCTGGAAACAAATTAGTGTAAAAAACAAAAATTTATCGCGTAAAAAGAAACAAATAAATTATATCCTGCTTAAACACTCAATTTGTTATTTGTAGCGGTAGAATTCACTTGGCTATGTGTACTTCACAGTGGAAACTAATAAGCTTGTTTTCTCGGTATTTCATGCAGTTCCAACTGATTTGTTCACCACACCAATATGTTCATTCTTTTTAGACTGTAGTTATTTGTCGATTTTCAATTATACGCATTGTAATTATATTTATTAACGTACCATTCCAATCAAACATTTTATATACTATTATAGATGCTCGTTTTTACTAACCTCTAATTTGCGAAAATTCATGTATTTTTTTTTTTTTTTAACTAATGGCTAGTCCTCCCTATATACCATAGATACAATGATAATTTTAACTCCTATTTAGGAACTAAAAATTTGAAAAATCCCTTTTTTTGCGAACTCTCGTTTCTAACTCTCGCTTCCTAAACCAGGAAATGTTTTGTTGGCTTTGACGAGAAAAATGATCCCTCCTGTTGATGGTAATGTCATTAAAGAGAAATCCAACTGCTTTGCTACGAAACTGAATATAAAAGATTTTGAAGTATCAAACGGTTGTGCAGAAAAAATTTGAAAGCAGACACGGCTTCAACTTTAGAAAATTGTGGGGTGAAAGGAAAATCAATAAACTAAAAGTGTTCTTAAGTATGAATCTTATCTTGCATGCACATTTCTTATAGTGCACTCTAAATAATTCTTTCTAATAATATTTTATTCATAAAGAAAAAAACAGTGTGTTGAAAAAATCAGATCTTAATAACTTAATACATTATTTTTTTCTATTTTACAAACTTTCCATTTTAAGAACTGCTTTACTGTTCCCCTACGAACTCGTAAAAACGAGCGTCTACTGCATTTGGAGTCCAATAGAAAATGTGAGCTTGGATTTCAGTAAAAATTGCAATTTGCAAAATTAATGATAGTTAGTTTTGCTTAAAATGCTGTTTGATACCATGAAAGAAGATCTCACTTATAGATCAGCCAACAACTACTCGAATGTATCTTGAAACGTTACCCTTTGAATTATTAAAAATTGAAGTCCAGACTTCTTTTTCTCCTTATTCTTAATCATTTCCAATTTAAATCATTGATTAAAATAACAAATATCGGTATTTTTTAAATAAATTTGTATGAATCTCAAAGGAAGGTAGTATCTGATGTCTTACGTATTTTTTCTATCTCCTGCAATTACGCACCGATGACAGTGATTTTTAAAGTGGGAAAGCAGAAAATCACACTGTTTTGTATGGTGTACATCATGGTATAAGCAACTTTACAGTCGATGTTAATTTTGCGTTAATCTTAATTTTATTTACATATATTTTAATATATTTATTTATACATATTTTCATATACCATGCTGTTTTAAGTTCATATTTTCTTAGCAATTTCTGAACAATTTAAAAGATTTTTAAAATATTTATTGATATTTATTTTTAAATTAATTTAAATAGTGAACTTTTAAAATGACAGCAATTTTTAAAAGCTGTGGATATTATCCCAATATAGTTTAAATAATTATTAAATATGATATTTAGTAAATTAGCAACAGCTTTATGCTGATTAAATATTGTATTTTATTCATTCAATATAAATCTTCACACGCTTTAGTATGTGTGTATAAGTTAAAATAATTTAGAATAAGATGCATGATGCATACAAAAAATTGACAAAAACTTAAATTATACCCAATAAAAATAAAATTTACGTATACATGATTTTTATTTAAAACAATAATATTTTTATTATTGAATTTTTGTATTAATTGTTATCTTTGTCATAAAATAGAGATTTGTTCAAGAAAATTATATTTTTATGCAGTCTTTGTTTTAAGAAGATTGAGAGAGAGAGAGAATTTGTATAAAAAATTTAACATGAATGAAAATTTCAACTTAAATTAATAAATTTCTTAATTCAGTACTCCAAATCAAAGTAAAATATTAAAGTTCTTTTTCCGATTTTATATTAAATTGTTTAAGAAAATTGAGACGCCCAACTTGTCTAGTGGTCAGCGTGCCTGACTGCGGATTAGGAGGTCCTGGGTTTGAATCCCGGTTCGGGCATGGATGTATATTCTCTCTCTATCTATCCTTTCTTTGTCCTTTCCTAGTATGAATGAGGTGTGAATGGTTGCCTACCCTATAAGTGGATACCTATGGCATGTGTGTAGAGCAAAGTCGTACTTTCACCTTCATGGTGCTCTGATTAAAAACGAAATACGCTCCCAATTGACTTAAATTCGCATAGCCAAGGGTATAGCAAGCTTGGCTTGTCCAAATGTCATTAGTAACAACAACAGAAAATAGAATTTGTATTTAACATCTCAGTTTCTAAAACATTTTATAATTAGTATAAATTTCAATTTCTTAAAAAAAATTTAATTTCTTATATTTCCTTAAAATATTTGCATACATTTTTCAACTTTAACAAATGAATCATCAGATGTGATGGTTTTAAATTTCAGTCACGAAAAAAAGCTTCCACATGAAAGGAGTCAATTGATTTCACAGCAAAAGAGATGAGCTTTGTATTTTATTCTTCTGTTTGTATGGTATGGAAATTCATCATCTCGCCTTTCTGCCTGCATCCATTTGCAGCAATTTTTTCCATTTCTATTCCATCATATATTCTTCATAATCTTTCATTCGCATACTGTGACGGCCTTTGCTCCACGAATGGAGATCATAGAAACCGAATGGTATGATGTCTGAAAATATTACATTTGTCATTCTTAGAAATATCTATTTGAAAAATAACGCTTTCCGTTATTTCTGAATTTCTGAGAACTCACATGAAAATAGAAAAGTGAATTCATTAACTTGCAAAATAGACTGATATGAATTCTGAAAAATATCTACCAAAAAATTTTTCCGAACCTATAAAATATTGCTTTCAATTCTAGTAATAGGGGAAATATTTTGCTGCAATGTTGAATTTCCTTAAACATATTGTTGAAATATTTCCCTACATGGCTCAAAATGTTTTAAGTTCAATTAAAAATATGGGAGAAATTCTTTAAAAATAATTATCCCCAAATTTAAATATAAAAATATTTCTAGAAGTTACATCTGAAATAATTTTAAAGTTTAATATAAAGATAATTCTTTCGTAATAGTTTGAAATGTTTCATTCAGAATATTTTAGATAACGTGTAATGAAACTAATTATTTCAAGTATAATGGAATATTAGATTCATGGGTAAACTTCATTTATGTGGCTGTCATTTTTGTTGAACTAAAATTACAAGATATGCATATAATTATTTAGTTATACACCTCCTAAAGAGTTATAGTTTCAGAAATTTAAAAATTATGTAAATATGCATTTTTAGAAAGATATATGAAGCACTCTTTAAAAATAATTAAACCATTTTAAAGTTTTGCATGCAAATTTGTGTACATGAAGTATCACGTGATTAAATCTTCCAAGTTTTTCAACATTAATTCCGATTATAGCGTTCATTTCTGCTGCCCAATTTGCTTGGTATAAAAACAGACGTAGAAGGTTAATTTTTTCCAATTGTAGTACAGACACAAAAAGATACACCCTGGAAACAAAAAGAATAATGGCTTTACGATGTCTTAGAGAATCTCGTAAATAAATGGATGAATATGAATGTGGTGTCATAGCTGAAACGTAAGAAAATATATAGACAATAAGCCATAAACTGCAACATATGAACACGGCTGTGTGTAGTTATTGTCAGCAAAGTTTGCGGCCAGAAATTTATCGTTGAAATAAAGGCTCTGAAAGACCATGTCTTACAAATGAGTGGCAAGACACGATAATTTTACCCCTGGTACAAACTGTCCAGATTCCACTCATTTGACTCTTTTTGGTAGCCAGGTCTCAGACTGACTCTCATAAACTCGAACGTTTCATCAAATATTATCTGAACGCTTTATAGTTTCCAAGAAGACTGAAAGCTGCTGACTCTTTTAGAATGTTCTCATTGTTCTTCTCTTTATGTCATACAAGAAAACAATTAAAACTAATAGTAACGAGATCTTGCATATTTTCTCAGAGCTCTGTAAAAAGCTAAAATAAAATGTTTCTGAATAAAAATATCAAGCTATAATCATCAGTAAATAAAAGAAACTTATGAAAAGCCACCCAAAAATAATATTAGATGAAATCAGCCTAAAATATACGAAACTTATGATATATCTTGCTATTCAAATCAATAGTAAACTATCATTCCTGCCCTACATGTGGCACCTGAAAACAAAAGTTGTTCGAATTTCTCAAAGACGAAGAAGAAGAATTGAGAAGCTTTGAGAAGAAGAATTTCTCAAAGCAATGACAGTTTGAGACTGGGGTCTCAAAAGTAAATTAATGAATTCCATCTACCTTACCATTTTAGAAAAGATCATCGTTTATGGTTCCTCTTTTTGGATACTTCCATTCAGTGCAAGGAAAGTAGCACAACTTTCCAACATGCAACGCTACTTCACTCTCCTCATAACGAGATGCAATAGTACTACATCTACAGCAGCTACAACTGTATTAGCAGAACTACCATCAATACTCCTCAAATTAAAGCAAGAAGCGCTGAAATCATTGGTATTCCAGCTTCAAAGTGATGTCTCATTAAGAAACTAACATTTCTCAGTAGGTTCCATCGAAGCCGGACACCTTATTTTCCATTCTCTGGCTTAAGAGTATATACTTGTATAATCTACCGCAACCACATAAGACCATCCTCAAACCACCCAAGTTCAGGCCATCAAATGAATATTATTATACAGATGGTTTAAAGTATGATCAATGTACATGAGCTGCTTTCACAGCTATGATAAATTTGACTGATTAAACTTGCCATATCTTCAGACTGAAAGCTTTCAATTCAGTCTTCCTAGCCTATGCTTCTGTGTGCTTCTATAAGCCAATAACTATGCAAAAAAAGAAATTTTTCTTCGTGACCATTTAGAGTGGTAGCAAGTCAGTTTTAATGCCAACCTGTTATCCACAACATAAATCAAACTTAATTCAAGAAACGCAGCTATCTCTTCAACAATCATCAAACAATACGAAAATTCGATTCAGCTGATATGTGCTCAGGGTGATGAGCTTGCGCATTGAATAGTAAAAGAAGCTGCAATGGATACTAATGCTCAAATAATTATCTTTCCACACCCAAAATCTGTTCTACAGATAAAACTGCGAGAACAGAGTTTAACCTTATGGCAAGAGCAATGGGACATTTTAGAACAGGGTTGATTCACCAAACAAATAATTCCTACAGTTTCAAACAATACTATCCGAACAAATAAATACGTCAGCTATATGATAACGAACCATGTTCACTTCGCTATATACTACAACAGAATTAAAAATTTCAAGTCAAATCTTCACGTGTTTGGTATGGAGGTTACATTTGACCACTTTCTGCATAGTTTTTCCCTCACGAAACACCTACATTTAAAGGAACCTGTTACCATACCACCCTTCAGTTTTCCAAAATTTTGCCTTTCAGCTCTTTTTTAGAAAAAATGAATTATAGACTAAGTGAAATTTCTTACTGCTCAAGGATTTAATGCTTGTCTGCAGAAGAGACTGCCTATGGCTGATTTGGAATCATCAAGTCCATCCGATTCTAGCTTCACAAAAGAATCTCATTCAGTTATTAACATCGAACAATTTCAAAATTATGTAATAAAATCACATAGAACATTTAAGTCATCTCAGGTCAAAAAGTTTTCATACTTAACAGTGAAGCAACATGTTGACTTGCTCTTATGAATGAAACCTTTATGTTATAACTTTTTATGATACTTCATCCTAGAGTCAGTTTTTAACAAGATAATTCTAGATCCTATATGCATATCTGTGAACTGTGCTTTCATGCAGTTAATACTCTTTTCTGAATAGCTTTTGATACCCTTAAAATTGGCTGCTTTAACATAATGGTGGTCACCAAAATATTTAGTTACAGTACAATATTAATAGATCTTAGTGTTTATATTATCTCATGTCTATTTATTAGTGAACCAAATCGTGTAATATAATACATATGAAATTTAACATTTTTTTGTAGTTCGACAAAAAATTCATGATAGTAATTTTGATTTTGTTCTTTAAGAAAAATTTTCTAATTCCAGTAAGTAGCAGTCTAGGGTATTCCTGAAGCACATAACTTTAAGCAAATTCTATGGTCATTTGCTATCAATAGCCGAAACTGTGATAATTTTCGAAAAGATAGAATCACCTTTTCAGATATACACATTGAAGAGGTATTGTGAGAAAGTGCGCTCTGCAGAAATAAGCTTAATTAGAGTTAGATAGCACAAAGAGACAAATTACATATTGTTTGAAATTGACCTCAGATGAAATAGTGTTCTTTGTATTTTTCAAATCAGCATGTATGAGCATCTATACCTACATTTTTATTCTGATATCTCAAAATAGCCTAGGTGATGACATCTGATGACAGAACAATAGAGCTTCTCTTACAGATAGTGGATTTAAATTCCTTGATAATATTTTAAAGGTATTTATAAACCATCAATTAATCCTGAAAAAATAAAATAGAAAAGTATCCTTTACATATCCACGCTTGATATCCAAAATCAAATGAAACTAAATTTCCTAGATGTAAATATATTCTCACAGTCGTTTAAAATAATAATTCATTTGAGCAAGAGAAGTTTGCACAAAGCAATTTTAAGTATTAATAAAAACAATAATGACTTTTTTCTGTAAATAATAATTATTACTGGAATTTAAAGTAAATAAAGAAAAAAGTTAAAACAATAAGCTACTGAACAACATACTAAAACTGATAATTGCATTTTTGCGAAATTTTAAAAGACTTTGAAATGCTCATCTAATCACAAAGTAAAGCATAATCACTAATAAAATTTAATTAAAGGGTATTGTAGTAGTTAATATTAATGCGTGATATAAAAACTATCAGTTTAATATATAATAAATGTTATAATAAAATTAATCATTGCATAAATACACGTACTTCAAAAAAATAATAGTTTTACTTAGTTTTTAGCATATATAAGAGTGTTTAATAAGTAGAATATATATATCCATATTATAATTAATTACTTTTTACAATATGTTTTGGCCATAATGGTTATTTTTTTAAATTTCTGAGTATTTTTCTACTTAGCTCTCTCTCTCTCTTTTATGTATATACACACACACACACACACACACATACACAACACACATACACACACACACACACACACATATATATATATATATATATATCTATATATATATATATATATATATATATATATATATATATATATATATATATATATATATATATGTGTGTGTGTGTGTGTATATATATGTATGTATGTATGTATATATATATATGTACATAATCCACTCCATTTACAGCAAACTCAAATTAAAAACTTGCCAACTTTTCTCGTCGGTTGAATACTCTTTAAACCATTAGAGTCCAACAAAAAATATATTTAGTAAAACATTAATTTTGTTTTCATACATATCTCGAATAATATAAAAACATGTCAATCTAAAAATTTCCGTCGTTTAAATTAACATGAAAGAAATAAAATAAATTTCTCTTCGAACATAAGATATAAGGAAGAGCAAAACAAAGATTATCCCATTTTATTTATAATGTCTGAAATAATATTATATTTTTCGACAAATTTAGCTTTACTGCTTTATACTAGGTTACAGACATAGTTTACCTTCACGCATTTATTTCTTCCATAGTTAAAAGTGTATCAAGTTCCAACCACTGTTAAAATAAATTCAATGATTTATTTTTAACATAGCAATTGTATTTATTTATTGAGATAACCTGATTTTTTTATCCACCAGACCTGAATATGTATTCTGATTTGGAATTCCTTTTAAACCATTAGTTCTGAGTGAATTAATCTTTATGTACAGAAATTGATTGTAGAGCAAGTGATAAACCACTTAAAAACAAGGATGTCATGATAAATTTTCTCGTAACTTCTATAATAGCAAAAATTTTATTCTGCTGATGCCTTGCGCGGACAATAAGTGTGTCTTTATTTTCTCATGTCATAAAAAGTTTTGTAATGACATTTTAAATTGCTTCAACAGTACAATTTAAGATGCTTAATACATGCTTTTAACGTACTACTTTGATGCTTCAACTTCTACATGCTTTCATGTCTTATAATTTTGAAACATTTTTAGATTAATAAGCAGAGTTCCAAAAAGCAAGAGATTTAAAATGACAACAATAAACTTGAAAATATTTAAAAGAAGATAATTTTAAATTAAAAATAACTCGGGCATAAGTAATTAAATTTTTCCTTATTTATCTTTTGCACTTTATTTTAAAACTGAAATTTAAGTTTATTCACATTAATTTGATAATGATTTTTTTGTAAAATCCATGTAATTTCGGAACATGCACCTACTTAATGTTTGTATATACAGAATTCCTGTGCATATATTTGCTTTGCACAACATATTTTTATTTACCTAATAATATAAAACATTTTACAAAAAAAAACACAAATCATTACATTTTGTATTAATTTTTATAAACAACTGTCTGGGAATATCAACCACAAAATAAAGTTGAACATGACGCAGGAATATTACCTTTAATTAAATTACTTCATTAATTAATTAATAAAATTCCCCATTTTAAAATTTAGCTCTTTCAACACTTGCACAAATAATGTTAAAAATTTACAAAAATAAATTTGATGTATCATAAAATTTTGTTTCAGTGATATTATACTATATGCAGTATTTTAAATTTTTTTTGCATGCTCTATGTGACAATTAAACTTTTAATAATAAAGCTGATAAAATTTTGTTCCATTTTATTAGCAACCCAAATTCCGAAAAAATGTTTTTCACTAATTCACATGACATTCACATGGTATATTAGATTCACATGGTATATTTTATCAAATGGTATTTTATTCACATGGTATATTTATTCACATGGTATATTTTATCAAATAACTCTAACAGTTTATAAACTACACCAATGAAATCGGTTCACCAATGTAGTTTTGATGAAAGCCAAATTTATTTTTATTTCCCAATTTCTATCGTTTTTCTTTTGGTATCAAACTTATCTTAGAATTTAAGATTCAATTTATAAATATAGTTAACTATTTTTAAAAATTAACTATTTTTTTCAAATATCGGAATTGTATAAGAAATACTAATTGACTAAATCAGTATTGAGCTAAGGTGTTGGGCAACAATGGTGTGACAAATATCATGTCCGATTTCCGAACATTTTCTATCGAAACGAGCTTTATAATTGAAATCAAGTGTATATAGAGGACGTAAAACCCTGTAGTTTATGATCATGGGGGCTCCTCTTCCCCATCTTCCTGATCATATTCGGGGGAATAGGACTGACATCTCCCTTTAATTTATGAGTTTCAGTGCCATTAGAGGGAGTGTCACGTTGCCAACCGAGTATCTACGATAGAAATGGGGGGAATACAGATCGAATTTAGGCAGACACTGTGTGTCTTTTATCCAGATATACCAGAATGCCCATACTTCAATAATTTTAAGAGCCTTAGATCGATATTTCAGAGACATACACCAGAATCACAGCCGGACAAAATGGAAAATTTTGGACATGGGAAACTCAGCTCAGAACTTTGCCTCTTAATAGATTGGTGCTACGTGATTCTCATGGATAACAGTTTCGACTTTCAAAAATTTCCAACTGTGAAATATGAGATCACGCTTTGATAAATTACAGACGTCGATAAAGCTAATAGTGATTTCGCTATTTCTAAAATTATATGAAGTATTACATAGCATTTTAATTTACGTACCTTTGTTTATTGCTTCAGTGATTAAAATAAGCTTTTACCGTCATAGTATTTCAAATCGTTTCAAGTTAACTAAGTTTGACAGTTAAAATTATAATTTTCTAAATATTTTTACAAAATTAAAAGTACTACAACGTAATTCCATGCCATGATATATATATATATATATATATATATATATATATATATATATATATATATATATATATATATATATATATATATATATATATATATATATATATATTGATGATAGTGTCTTTTGGTGAACACGATGGATAATATTCAACATTTTCATTTGATAATAGATCATCGAACAATATTATGAAGATTCCTATATTGATGATATGGAATAATTATTCTTGCCTTTTTTTAAATCAAATACGAAGTTTAACGCAATTAGGTTTATTTTAAACGATAAATAATTATGTCATTCTATGATCGAAAGAAATATATTGGTAACAGCAAAGTACAAAATATTTCTAAAATAAAATATTTAAAATGCTGATGATATGTATTGCTTTCATAAGTTTGTTTCAAATAACTTTACAAACAGCTCTTTGTTCTGATTACTGCATTCAGTAGAAAAAATAAAAGTATAACAATTAACATAATTAGCGAACATATAAAAATAATACGAAAATTAAATGACATTGGTAAAGATATATAATCTAGATGGAAAACAAATTAATTTAGTAAATTTTTAACAAGTCTACTATTTGAACTTAGCACTTGAAAAAGTCAGGTTTTTAATTTGTAATTAAAAAGTTAAATTGTTATTTGCAGTTTAACTAAATCGAAAAATGATTTTTTTTTATACAAAATGAATGTAGATTGTTATGCAAGTACCATTTTAGCAACCACCAAGACAATATTATAATAAAAGTCACAACATTATGTAACAGGCTTTACTAAATATAGAGGTTTAATAATTAGTATGGTACAAGATACATAAACTTTTTGATCAATTGGTGAATAATTGACAATATTTATGATCCAATAGCCTTTTCATTGCAAAAATCATGTCTTAGAGAAATGAATTGGTTGTAGCATTCTAAGTATTGTTTAATCGTTCAGTTAATTATTTGATGAAGTGATATATGGCACATCAAACAATATTAGAGTATCTTAAATTGTGATAATAAATAAACGATAAATATGAAAACAGAGTTTCTGTAGAAAGTTATGTCATTTGAAAGTTAAATAAAGCAATGTGTAGAAAGTTGATTAAATAATAAAATTAAGTTATATGAATGTTTACATTTTACGTTTTCCTTCTTTTTTACACTGAAAATATTATTTAGGAAAAGAGTTAATCATTAGACTATATGATTCAATTTTGATTATAATTAGCTATCTAACTTTCTTTAAATGTTTTCCTTAAATAATGTAAGCAATCAAAAATAGTTATCTTCTAATAAAAAAATCTACATATAAATCCCAATAATTAGATTGTATCACCACATACAATTTTACATTCATTTTTCTAGTACAACTTCAACATCTTCAACCAAAATTGAGGTAGTTAAATGTATTTAATTAAATGTTGCCTGTGAAATAAGGGAACATCAACCCTTAAACAAATTAAAGGTAATGTTTGAGTGGAAAACATTTAGATAGAAATTAATACTATCTATGTTTTGAAACTGCTCTTCCACAGCAAAAATAGAAATTTTGACTCATTACTGAAGATTAATAATTAATAAATTAAATATTAGGTCATAACATATGATGTTTTGTGTGAAGAAACCAATTCATATATTTTTAACAGCATGTCATCAAAAATACTGCTGTTTATCATTGAACAACCAAAAAATCCTCTGTAATTTTCTAAATTTTATTAAAAATAAAAATATTTATGAAAAATACAAGCTAAAATTGTGAAAATTTTACAGGCAATCACCATAACCATAAAACTGATTTAGTTTCAAGAAGATTCTTGTACAAACAAGGATTCATTAGAAACTTTCAAATAAAAAATAATGTTTTATTACACAATTTAATTTATGCTCTAAATTTGCTTATGAAGAATACAACTAATGGTTGCAGGATATAGTCAGTGTTATATTTTGACGCTCCTTCTGGACAATTTAGAAAGGAAAACACTTACAATTCGAATTCCTTTCAATATGCAAAGATATCAATTATAAATTTCTATTCTCCATTTTTAAAAGAATCCTAAAACGAAATTAAATAAAGTATTTTTATTTCACTCGCAAAATAGCTAATACAATTTGGCTCGAGACTATTGAAATTCCAACGTATCTACTTGAAGAAAAATAATTTGTTTCGAGGTTAAGGAATGATTGTCTGATTCACAATGTTCTGATTAGAAATTATTTACCTTAAACATATAAAATGCAAATATTATTTATATTTCTTCTGTTTCTTTGGTGAATATTATTGCTATAATAAATACAAATTTATGCAATTTTTAAATATCTTTAAAAGTAAATTTATAATCAATTGCTGATTTTATTTTTCAAAATTTGTAATTTATTTATTTCAACAGTTTCACAAAATGTTTGTTTCTGATTAATTAACATTCAATGAACAGTAATTTAAGTACGAAACGCTATTAAAACATTTATTCCAAAACAAATCTTTAAATTATTCATGTGTTTATGGTATTCTCCTCGTTCCTTTACAAAACAATGTGAAAAAAATTCATCGCATTCTGAGTATTTGAAGAACATTCAAAATTCAAAAACTGAATATTTAAAATGTTTTTACTACTTGTTTTTTAAATCTTCATAAAAAATCTATTATCCAATTATTAAACTAGAAAAATATTTTAATACCATTCTAATTACAGTTTTTATCAAGAAAATAATTTTTTCCTTCAGAATACTAAGAATAAGTAGTCACTTTGAATACTTTGAAAAAATCTGAACAGTGTAAAATATTTGAGTCTACTAAAGTTTGAGATACCACATAAAAAGCTTAAAATTTTACTTTGAATACATGATTTCAATTGAATTTAAAAAATGGTGAGGTAAAAATGGTAAAAAGTTTTAAAAATTCTAAATATTATTGCAAAACAAATTTAATATATCTTTTCCGAATGCATATAAAGTAATTGATTAAGGAATAATAATGAAAACTCTCTGTATTATATAAAACATTCTGTAATATAAATAAATTTATGGATTTATTTGAAATATTATTAACATTTTCATTTTTAAAAGAATATAATAATGTTTATATAGATATTTCTTGAAATAATATTATATTTTGTATGAAAATATTAACACTGTCGACTCACGATTATATGTAAGCGTTTTGTCCTTTTTTTCTAATTATTTACAGTGCTTAAATTTCAAAACAATCACTATCTAATAAAAAGTATTTCAGTAGAAAGAAACATTTGTATCACTTACTAAAAAAGTTAATCTATAATTCATATAATTGAATAAGTAATATTATTTCTCAAGTAATGAGAAGGGTTTTGTCATATACTAAGGATAAAATTACAGTAATGCATATTTGTGTTCATTTGTTTCATTTTATCATAGTTTTGTGAATTATCCACAATAATCACGCTATTCAATTCCGTGGATAATAGAAAGTTTATTGTAATGATCAAAATACGAAAAAATCTTTGAAATTATCAACTTTCAATTAAATAAGGAATTTTTTTGCATTTTATTGAAGTCAAATTTGTTTCCCGTGTTACAAAATAACAACAAATTATACCCTTCTTTCTGCTTTGGGTGTCAAAAAACATTCTAAAGAACGTTAGTTCCCAAACGGATTCTTTATTAGGAACTTGAAACTCAATAATAGATTAAGTATACGGTTCACATAAAAATGTGGAAAATTTTTGCGAAAAATCTTCATGTTCCATGATAAAAGAGCAGAGACTCCAAGATAGAGAAGAAATTTCCAGTAAAGGGTTTTTCAGCAGTTTGTTAAAGTTACTGAAACATTTCACTAGCTACTTTCAATTTACGATGAATTGAGACAAAAATGATAATGAGTAAAGCATAGATAGTAATAATTAAGTGAATGTAAAAACGTTTCACTAACAAATTGCTATGAGCATTGGGTTTTACAAAATTCTAAAGTTAATGCTTAATACTAATTAAGCACATTTAGCCAATCGGTAGACAGTAAGAGCTTCTATATTTTAGCTGTAGATACAATTAATAATATTTTAACATCGATAAACATCGATTTAAAAGCACTTGTGTTAAATGTAACAGGTTTGGTTTCGGTTCTCGCTCAACGATCACTTTTTGCCAACAAGGGCTAGTAAGACAGGGACCTACGACTTAAAGTGGATTTCAAACCACTACAAACATCCATGCCCAAGGTAGGATTTGAACCCATGAGCTGTTGATCATAAGGTAAGAGAGCTAAGTATTCGGCTGCCAACTCCTTAAATTTTAAAGCAAAAATGAATGCGGCCATGAATGTGGATTTACGTTGTTAATCTTAAATAAAAGTTGTGTCTGAATTTTTATTTTTTAAAAATTTAAATAATAAAAAATTTATGGGTTTTGTCTACTTATTAGAATTGAAACACAATTCTTCAAAGTGTAAAAAGTCTATTTGCTTATAACATCTGTAATTATAGACATAAAATTTCGAAAAAAAAATCATTTAATTTATATGCACCTATATATGCTATTTTCTTTTGTTGTTAACCCAGGAAATATTTCATTAATTTTTTTTTAATTTATATTAAATATCATAATATTCAACTTCAAATGATTACATATTAATTCAGCTGATACAATAAAATTATATTTGATCCCAGAAGAATAATTAATATTTTGAGTGCATTCTGCGATAAAAGTTTTTTATTTTATTACTTTTTAACATTTTTTTACATTTACTAAACTTTTATTTGTTATAACTGTAAAGAATCAAAAGCAATCTATTTCATTTTTACGACTTTACTACTCATGACCCACTGAACTAAAGTCTTAAAGATAAGTTGCTGAATCACTACGTGCTTAAATCCATAAATAATCCCTGCAAATCTATTCTTTTTAACTGTGAAACTAAAATAAAAGTTATCGATCTTAGTGCGCCTTCGCTAAGTCGCCAAGTATCTTTCTTATAAATTTCTTTGTTTCCTACGGGAGAAGTGTGACTTCTTTGACAAACTAACCAAACTGAAAATCTGCACTTGAATTACGAGAAGCAAGCTCCTCCGCGTGAGAAAATAAAACTTTTAACTCTAGGAGCGAGACTAAAAATGGTTTGTCAGGATTCTTCACCACCAGCAAAATCATAGAAAAGTAACGGCAGTGTTTAAAGAAGGACATAAATTTGCTTTTTGGCGCTTTTTTTCGATGCAAGGACCGGGTCTTTGACCGATTGGAAAACAAACTATTATATATTTTTCTTGATCCGGCATTAAGTTGGCCTCTATTTATAATATGAAAACTAGATGACAATGCATCAATAAAAAAAGTTTTTCGTCCGTAACTTTACTGAATAAATTGCTTTTGGCTTCTATCCAACCTGTACCTTATGGTAATAGATATTTTACCCCTTTACATGGCATATTCCTGCTCTTCTAAGATTCTTTTTTAGAAAATATTTCACAGTTGCAGCCATAAAGTTTTATAATAAATGTTAAATTCTAAAGCTCAAATCGAGATTTCATCACATAAACAAGACTCTACAATGTTTCTATTGCTATCCCAATTTTTGTTTTTATCTTACATTCATATAATTAAATATTATAATTCACGGATATTTGGTAATTAGATAATAATGTTTGACCAAAATATATTCAAAAATATTTTTACAAATATCTCAAAAATTAATTTTTTAAATTTTGGTCAAGAAATACGAAACTCGTCTTTATATTTTGAGAATATTTAATAACTAAAATTACTTCTTTTTAAAAGTCTTAATTTTTTTAATTTGTTGAAATTTTTTATTCACAACTTTACAATAAAAAATAATTTCTTACAAAATAAAAATTTCAGTAACTGAATTGTAAGATTACAACTCTAACACAATAACGAATTACAAGTAAAAAAATAACTTGAAACCCTTCTTTGAAATTATAGGAAAAGGAATGGAAAATCACTATAATTATAATATAAATAATAGTTGTTTTGATTGGCACAATAATATTTTTTTCTAATTCTTGGACATAAGATATACCGATTCAGATCTACAAAGGGCGAATGTGATAGCATCTTATATGTGCCCTCTTCTCATCGAAGAGTAAAGGGATAAATAAACACATACACAGTGAAGGAAAGGAATATCCATGCCCTAGCCCTGATTCGAACGGTGGACTTACTGCGTCGAAGTTAGGGACGCTAACCACTCTGCAATCGGTCTGCTTGGCAATGATATTGATGTTTGTACTTTACAAAAAATAGTTTCATACGCAATGATAGAGTCTAATTTTTAAATTCTGTCTAAATTTCAAATCCCGCTGGTTTCTTACTTCATATATACTTTCAATTTATTATCTAAATTTCAGAACAATAACTAAACAATAATGAAATAAGTATGGAAGTACAATGTTACTTTTGTTGTTGTTTTAGTTGCTTATCCCCGACTGGCGTGACAGTACCAACATACCAGCCCCATGAATCCAAAAATACTTAGTCTCTCAACCACCACCTCCGGTCTCAACTCCATGTCTCCTCTCTCACAACCAATGCACTGCAAAATATGAGATGGGGAGGCCTGAACCACTCGACATTTGGGACAGAGAGGGTAGACCTTGGTACCAGAGACGTGTCTCTGAGCAAGCTGGTGGCCACTTCGTAGTCTTGTCAGAGCCGTTTGGCTGCATCATGTTACTTTTGTAACAACATGAAAATAAAAAAAAATTACTAACTCTTTCGCATCATACGAAGCACCGTTTATCCAGCTATAATACTCAATATATATAATCTCTAAATAATATAAGATTTACTAAAATTACTATTAAGTTAAACTTACTACAGAAATTTCAGTGTGAGTGGAACTCGCTTTTGCTCAAAGTACGAGAAGTCTTTTTTTAAACTTATCTTTTTAAGTTAATTTTGAAAGGTCATGTTTCTATTGCTCAGAAATTAATAAAAATTAAATAACATATTTATAATTAACCAACGAGCTCTCTCCATTATAAAATTTGTCTAACAATAATTTTTTTTCAATCATTGAATAAATTTATTGTTGATTTAATGATTGATATGATGATCATTATATTTTTAGTCAAATAATGCATTCAATTATTAATCTTTTATAAGCCATAAAATTAACTTAGGAATCATTTTATCAAGTAATTTAAACAAAAATATTTTTTAAAAATATATCTTTTTGAAAAATAATTTTTAATTCAATTGAAAGAAAGAAAGAAATATATTTAATAAGAATATAAGCATTTTTTTCTATTAATGCGGAAGTTTTTGTTACTAATAGCATACGACAACAATATCTCTGCATAACTCCGAATAAATTTATTTCCTTCGACTTCTCAAGAAGAAAAAATTCGCTCACCATATACATTTTTTCTGAGAATTTATGAGCAAATGTCTAGGTTTAATCTCCCTCAATAAAACATTTAATGTTACACAGATTCAAGTAACAAAGTGTATAAGATTTTGGAAAAATATTGCTTCTTTTAATAAATAAATAGCTTTCTATAAAAATTAAAATTTCCTGTTAGTATAAAATGAAAGTCAAAAATGGTGTTTATTAACAATGTCCTTAGTTAATGTCATTATTTTCTGAATAAAATAATTAGCAACAGTATTTATTTGCCCTTAATCAATATTATTAACTATTTTCTGATGCAAAATGAAAATAATGTATGATTATAAAAAATACTGAATTTGAAAAATTTCTTACTTATTATTAAATTTGCTACACTAGAAAAGGAAAGTATCATGTTATTCATTTGAAAATTTCAGGAAAAAAAGAATATGTTGTAAGATGCAAGTAATGTGCTTTTTTTAATGCAATGATTTTATGCGGACGTTAGCAATAACATCTACAATGTGTATAAAATAAATGACTTTACAAGTATTTCAGTAACATTTGAATATTGCTTACGCTTATGAAAATCTCTACTGTCTTCCAGTGAGAAATAGAAATACCGAACAGCAATTATAGTTGAGATAGAGTTGCTACCAGCTGGTATTGCAGTTTTCTCTACTACTAACGATTGATTGAGGTGTCTCTTATGTGCAAGCAAACTATGGAATCGACAGGCTCATGAGAATCATGTAATTCCATGAATCACCTTCCAGAACTACCATCACTTTGAGTAATGGTGTGAAGCCCATTGAATCTATCGTTATACATTTTAAGTAATCGGCCACAAAAAGCTTTCATAAAGTTGTGCTTCAACATAATAATCTATGACCCATGTTGCCCATACTGACCTTGCTTTCCTCGACGCAGAACTGCTGTTATGGTCAGGATGCTGTATCGGCTACTTTTCAGTGATTGACAAGAAATCCTTGCCGATACACTGAACAGCCAGTGCTGCGTGTCTAAGGTATTGGTGAGTCCAGCTATAACTTCAACTTTTGCCACCAGTCGTATTCCAACAGGATAATGCACGACCACTGCATCAGTATCCAATCACTGCTGCAGGGAAACTGTATTGTAGTTGAAAGCACTACTGCATCTTTACTCCTATTTCTTTTCAACTCTTTATCCAGGCGGCGGATAGTTAATACTGCAAAGGTGACTACTCCTTGTGATGATTTTTCAGAATTTGTATACTTCAAAATTTCGTGATAATATAATAAACTCTTCTTGCTATAATGTGCGTATTCAGTAAATATTATTACGTTGGATTTATAACACAAAATATTTCCAGTCCTATTACAGTACTATGTAAGAGAATTTCCATAAATTTTAAGAAATTTTATGGGTACAAAAATAATATGAATTATAATTTTTTTTATTTTAAGTAAAACTAGTTAATAGAAGTGAAACGCACTTATTGTTTGCTTGATTTTAATTAAAATTGATAAGCATTTAACACTTAAAAGAATTTTTCTCATAAGCTTATGAAATATTTTGTGGAAGACTTATAAATCAAGCAAATATTTCATATAGCCGCGTATACAATCTTCAAATTTCTTTATCTTATAATAATATGTAGAATATTAAACTGCAATAAAACAGTCATTTAAGGACCTTATCATGGTGTTTTCACATAATGAAATGCATTACGTTGATAATGTATTAATTTAAATACATCAAATCCATGTGATAATAAAACTGAAGAGATTAATGTCACTATGAAATAAAGCCAATTATTTTAATATAACAGATTTTATAGCTGGGCGTGATACGAAAAATTCCCGCATGACATCATGAAAAAATATTAATGGTATAACAAAAATTTTATGCAATAACAATAATCTGAGAGAAAAATAGGTTATATTCGATATTTATAGCGAAAAATATAGTCATGAATATATGTTTATACGATAAATGTGTAACTCATCTAAGATGCTATTCGAACGGCCAAGATTCAATAGCCAAATACTCCCTTTCTGCGAGCCATAAAAATATATCTGAAGCTATTCGCTGAAACTGCCACGCAAGACGTTTTGTCGCATACGAAAATAATCTCATATACACTTATTGTCATTCATTCCTTTTGCTAAGACATACATGAATAGAGTAATATATTATTAGATTGATTCATGCCTCACACACGTGTGTCCTTGATATTGGATTCCAGTAAAAACGGAAACTTATCATGAATACTTGTGAATCTTGGGTGGAGGAATATACCCTATGTCTTTTTAGACTCTTGTACCTCAACAAATGATGTTGATTATGTGGTTATCAATAGATTGTGATTGGGAATCATATGTGTTAGTACAGCTTCTTGGGAAACCCTAATTTGGAAAGCTAAAGATAGAATTTTATATATTGGTTGTACATAATACATCATATTTAGTACAGCTTCTTGGGAAACCCTAATTTGGAAAGCTAAAGATAGAATTTTATATATTGGTGCACATAATACATAATATATTAATTAGCCCGGCCTTATGTTTCTCGTGGTTTTCTTCTTAAATAGGATTACAATATCTATTACCCCCAAAAAAAGTTTATTTGGAATATTAGCGTTTAAAATGATTGCTTACATAAGAGAAGGCACTTCTTTCTCATATACAAGAATTATTTGAAGCAATATTTAATAATATACTATACTTATTTTTCATAATAATTATCCAATCTAAATTTTATAAATATCTCAATATTAAAGAATCAAATGATATATATATATATATATATATATATATATATATATATATATATATATATATATATATATATAAATGTACACTTTCATATATATCCGTTTCAAGAAATGCATTTTTCGCCAGAAACATAGCATTGTATGGCTGTGTAACCATACATTACATTATATCCTGCAAAAACTTTATGTTTTTTTAATCCAATATGTTCGCTGAGAAATTTTATACAAGTATTATTACATTATTTAAAGAAATCACATACAATATAAAATTCAATAAGGAATTTCAAATACAGCTCAACTCTAATTTTTTAAATATTTTCATAGGCATACGACACTGAATTTTCTATAAATAGTTTGAAAATAGTTTCTAAAGAAGAATATATTTTTAAAACATCTCAAAATCTTTAAATTATGAAAAGCATATTCATAATATTTTAACTCTTGGAACATCAATCCGAATGTGAAGAAATTTGATTTTGCCAAAACATTAAAGCTAAAAATTTATCGAATAAAATCCAAAGGAGGCTTCTTCAAAATTTATTATTTGATTTCAATTAATCAGAAAATTTTGCAAACGCATAAGATACATACGCTAAATATATAACCGTATAAATAAATAATAAAATGAATAAATATATGGAAATTGTTATTAAAGATAAAAAAAATTCCATGAATTAAAAATCAGTAATTTATGAAGAATTAAATTTTGTGAAAATTAAATTACTTTAAAATATGGCATTAGTACAGTTACTACTTTTTATCAACAAAATTAGGTACATTAAGGCCGTGGTGTTGTGATCTGGAAAAATATCGTTCCTAATCGGACCGAAAAAGGTCCGTCGTGTGCACGAATATCGACGAGAGTTCGTAAAATATGTCGTAGAAACAATGTCTTTCCATTGGTGTGTAAGGTGCGGAAAGGAAGTTGCCAGCTCAGATGTTGTCTTAATCACTTGACTGTGGTTCAAAATAGCTGTGTTTAGCGATTTTATTCAGCTGAAATAGGCAGTCAGAAACGTTCAGCTCTAACAAACATATAAGATAATTTAATTAGTTTCACACAAAATAAAGAATAAATTAAAATGCATCTTAGCAAACATGAAAGAGCTAAGTTATAACTAATTTAGACAAATATAAAAGAATAGAAAATAATAAAACATTTTATCCAGTTTAAAAGGAAAGAAAATTGCATGCTTTAATCAAACTTAAAACTATGAGTTTAATTACTTTGTGTCATTATTCAGCTAGATTCATGCTAGCTTCAAATCTATCAACTTTCATAAAAATTATTCACAGGAAGCTGAAATCCAATTATTTGTACTAAACTATGTAAACTAAATTAAAACTCTAGTATGCATTATTTCATTAAGTATTTAGTGCAGATGCATATTCAAATAATGAATATCAATTAGTGGTGTTTAATGAAATAATAATAGCAACATTTCATTGTTTCGCCTCATTATTTATATAAGAATTGTAATGAATTCAAAATATCCTCATAAATAATGAAGTTAAGCAATATGATTTAATTATAATTAGGAATGAAAGCGTATTTGGCTTGATGTGTTATTTACTTAAAAAATTAGTTCTTTTAAACAAATATTTAACTGCTGCCAAATACATAAATTTGAAAACTTTATATATAAAATGCGGCAATAAGATGCTCTTTCTCTTTCTTCCTCATTCTTTCGTCATTTACTTATCTTTTCCTCGTCTCTGTTACTCTCTCAAAATTGTAAATAATATCAGTCGGTAACTTATGTTTTATTTATCAATTATGTTTCAAATTAGAAAAATGACATCTTTCAAAGACTGCAAATTTAATTTTCAGCATTTTATTTTTCTAGAAATATGCCAGAACAGTTCCTATTTTATAACGCGAGATGTATAGAATTATTGTCTATGTGTGTGTGTGTGTGTGTGTGTGTGTGTGTGTGTGTGTGTGTGTGTGTGTGTGTGTGTGTGTGTGTGTGTGTGTGTGTGTGTGTGTGTGTGTGTGTGTGTGTGTGTGTGTGTGTGTGAAATCAATTAAACACTTTTTTTATATAAAAAAATTAATAAATATTATTTTGTGAAATATGATAATAATCTAAAAGAATAATCTCAATTATTATTTTTTAGTTTTGCATATCAGTTCCATTTCAGTTCTTAGAACTAAAGCTTCTTACTATTGATAGTTACTAGTCTAATTCAATGCTTCCTAGAAAATATCAAAGATTTTTAGCAAGTTTAAAATTTAATAAAAAATTATAGTTTAAATTAAAATGTAATTAATGTGTCAATCTCAATTTAGATTTTTTTTTATAAATTGTGTGAAGGAAAATGTTTATTGTTCTTTCTGATAAATTCTTATAAAACTAGGAAATATGGATGAATTTTTTAATGTATTTTATATCTTAATATGTATTTTAAGCTTTTGTCTTTTAACAAATATAATTTACATACAAGAAAAAAAAGTAGCAAAAATGAAACAGTTCATGGAGAAATTTACTGAAGTTGAGGAAATTAAACAGAGTAAAACTTAACATGGTTTTATTTCCACCTCCATAATATTTTAACTTGATATAAATTAAAAATAATGAAATGGTCTCACTTCCTAAATTCAAGCGTGAAGCGATGAAATGAAATATAATTGACAAATAATATGTTGATTGATGCGAAATTCTACCAAAAAGCAACAAATGTATTTTTACTCATGTACTCCATGAGTAAAAATACATTTGTTGCTTTTCGGGAAACAATGAACTAAATAAAAAGAAGAAAATATTTCTGAATTACCATACTGGTTATAAGATGATAAAACATTATAATCATTAACAAAATAGTATTTAATGTCAAACAAACAAAAAACTGCATTAATAAAATTGGCGAATAACCTTTCTTTGCACTGAAAACTTAAAGCTTTTGGACTTGATTTTATATGGCTACCAACCGTCGCAGAATTAAGCAATCGCCATTTCTTCTGCACTACAGTTAAAAAGAATTCCAAATATACCCACAAATGAGAAAGATAGTTATATTCAGTCTCAAAAGTTTAAAATAAGCATTTGTTTAGAAATAAATTTAATACATATTTCAAATAAAATTAACGCATATTTAAAAATTATAATTTTAAATGTTTATTCGTAAGCAAAATTTTTGTGAGTTTCTGTTCATTTGCGCTACAAATTTATAAAATAAATATATCTATATAAGAATTGAATGCTTGCTATGGGGAAAAAGAAGCGCGGGAAAGAAGTTTCACTTAAAATAAAATGCAATTATTTCTTAGATTTATCTAGATACATCAGCATTTTTATGGGATGTTCTGTTATTTATTATAGAAACAAAAAAATTTTCTCTCGAAGAAATATTATGTAACTTTCAGTATATCAGATTTTTAATTAAACGTCAAAACTGTCTTTCAGAAAGATCTTTGGGTAACATAAAGGAGAAATAGATGAGAGAAGAATATTCCAAGATCTCTCTGTATCGAGTACTAGACTCCGGGACGGTTATGAGGGCAATAAATTCTTCAAGAAAGTCATAAATTTCACGGGCTTGGAAGCGAATAAAGTGCCAGATATGCATATATTACAGAGTCGTTCTGGGGCGAAAGAAATTTCTGACAGTGGTGAAACGATCTGAGAATGGTAACTATGAAGACACTTGGTAAGGTTTTATTGAAAGTTAGATGTGTCAGCTCTTTTATCCAGTTTCTTTAAAAATGTTGGATATACATCGAGCACAGAGCTTATACATTGTGAAATATTAGAAGAGCAAGAACTGAAAATATATATTCACATTTGAATTTTCTCAATTTCACTCTATAACAAAAGTATCTTGTTTTTAATTAATTATTAATCTTCCATAATATTTAAAGACCTCAAAAGTATGAAGAAAAGAAAGAAAAAGTATTCACAGTAAAAAAATTAATACCATATATATATATATATATATATATATATATATATATATATATATATATATATATATATATATATATATATATATATATATATATATATATATATATATATATATATATATATATATATATATATATATATATGATGATGAAAGTGTTTCAATAATGCCTCTATTATTTTTTCCGTCACTGATTGCCAACATGTTTTACAGAGGGTAAGGATTTTTTACAGTATTTTGAATTTTGATAGTTCAATTCCAGAGATTTTCTAAGTCTAACAAATTTTATGTTGCGAACAATTCTCTTCTTATTCAGTTAATCCTTATATTCCTTTCAATAAATCTTCTGTTAGCAATTTGGCTATTATATTACCAAATATTGAGATGTTTAAGTGTGTACGTTTGAAATAAATGTGCCAAAAATTAGAAAATTTTTAAATTAAAAATAATTTTTAATAACATATTTTCATTAAGTAAAATTAAGTGTTTAAGTAAGTAAAGATGAAGTGTTACTTCATAAAAGAGCACCTAATAAATAAAATCAGTCATTTTAAATCAATATATATAACTTTGTGTATCATCGTAAGTAAATTTTGTACTTCTAAACGCGATATTTTCATTTTTTAGATTTCGAAAAAAATTTAAATTGAAGATAATATATTTGAAACAGTATAGAAAATTATTGTTTATATCTAATAGATTAAACTAAAATTTTACTAAGGAGATTTAATCCGTGAGATTATTATTAGATGATATTCATTTATGAAGTTTAAAGTAAGAGAATACGAAAGTGTTTTCTTAGTGGTCCTCATTTGACCTACAATACTTTGAAAGACTTATTCATTGCTAAGTTCCCCACAGAACACTGTACACAGATGTTGCACAGAGGCAAATTTGAAATATATTTCTGTATTTTCTATTTCATTCTCATAGTAGTATTTGTTACGAATGTTTCATGCATACTAGAAATTAAAATATGTCGTAAAACTTAAGGCGATTCAGTTCTTCTTCAATTATTAATGTACGTAAAAGTCTTGAATGGAATGTAAAATCAGAAAATAACTATAAACCTTTGCTTCATGATAATATTTACTTTGATAAATAGCTCATGTGACACCATGAATGAACAAATGTATGAAACTATGATTATGAATGACCAAATAAATGTACAAATTAAGATCAGCGCTATCTTATTTTGTAAATGTTTAGCAGTATGTGGGGAAGGAAAAATTTACAGGTTCAACTAACATATGTAATGTTCACCCAAACTGGTATTTTCTAAGAACTTAAATTTTCATAAGGTATGAATTCTTACAAAAAAATATATTTACTATAACTTTAGTCACGAAATTTCTCTACTGATCACCAATCATCTCTACGTCAAAGACAAAAGCAAGGCTTGGGTATTTAGATGAGTTAGATTTAACTTTAACAAATATATATGCAAGATTTATCTAATAAGTCAGGAGTAGATAAAACTTAACTTTGATAAGTAGGACTTACTTTGGATAATAAGAGAGGCTTATCTTTAATGATAAGTAAGGTTTGCTTTTGAAGATGTCTTACATTCATTACTGTAATTTTAATGAAAAAGTTATGTGTGTGTGAACAATATGGTCCATAAAGTAGTGAACCTTTCAGATAGCTCAGGTAAAACTATGAGCGTCAATTTTGTAGCATCTACTACCTCCGAATTGTTTTATTTAATAACGGCTGGCACTGGATGACTAACCCATCGCCACAACAAGGCTGGAAATTGTTACTTCTTTGTTGTTAGCCAGCTGGAACCTGTGAACTAAGTCATGGAGGTGAGCCGACGCCCTACCACCGCCAACCCGTTTATAGAGTGGGCCACATTCATACATCACCTCAGAAGAAAGGACAAAGAAACACAGAAATAAAGTAATATCTATGTCCGATCCAAGATTCAAACCCGTGAAAGAGTCGAGTACTCTAACCACTCAGCCATTGGTCACCACCTCCAAATTCCCATGCGAATTTTTCAAAATGTCAGATTGATAGTAATGAGACATTTATTTCTAAGCATATATCTCGTAACCATATATCATGTAGGCATCTTTGAAATGCTTTTGTAGACATTACTAAAACTCTTGATCTTGGTATGACATTGAATTACGCTTGCTTTATTGTCTGTGTTTATTCCTGGTTTATTTGTAATCACCACAGATTCCTCAGAGTTCATTGTAGCTCTTAAAAGAGTAATGGTTGGTCACAATAACAGTCAAAATATTTTGACTCAAATGTCTCTCTAACTCTTCGATAAGTAATAACTACTAGCAATTTGTCTAAAAGTGGCAACATGCTATTAACCCACGAATCTAAATCTTATTTTTAAATTTCCATAGGGTAGACAAAAATTTAAATCGTATATGATCTTATACCATTTAAATATTTCCCACAAAATTCACATTTTCTCAAATCAAAAATCACAATTTCGAGAGGATGATTTCAGTTTCTCAGCTATCTGAAATTAAACTGAATTAGCATAACGTTATGATTTTTGATTGATGTTGTAATTTTACTGCTCGCAATAGTAAACTATTCAATAGCTTCACTGACACTTTACATTTTGCACACAAAATTAAGGCAACATCAATAAATACGAGAGTCATCCAAAAAGTTATGATACATACATCTTTTATTTATAAAAAACGTAATATTTACTGAAAAATAAATCTCTTACATCTAAGAAACTTCAATTCTCTACATAATCACATTTTATATTTAGATATTTATGATATCTTATCAACAGAAAAAAAAACCCGATATTACTAGAAAATATGCGTTGTTTTATGATTGAAGGGCTCATCGTAGTTTTCTTAGAATCTAGAATTTTAATAATACTTATATTGCTTACAAAATATTGTTTTTAGCATGAAATTCAGTGAGTATTTGAATGAATATACAGAATAAAACACAGTTTAGTTGTGTGATCCTCTTGAGACTAAATATTTTAATGTTTGAATATAAGAGTTGGAGGAAAGAACGAATATGGAAAACAACTGCTCTCTTTTTTTCCAAAAATGTTGTGACTTTCATAATTTATATCCAAATAATCGTGATAATCTAGATTATCTTCAGAGAAAAAGAAATTCAAATAAATGTTACCAGTTTCTTAATTTCCTTGAAATTTCAATAATATAAATGTTTTTTGCTCCCTGAAAATAGTAAAATACTCATTACTATATTTTAAATGACAAATTTAACATTCATAAAATTTGCATAATGAGAGAATATAAAGTTAGAATCATTTATTAAGGTTACAATGGCATTTACAGTATATCAACAAAAAAGTTATATATATATATATATATATATATATTTATATATATATATATATATATATATATATATATATATATATATATATATATATATATATATATATATATATATATATATATATATATATATATATATATATAGAGAGAGAGAGAGAGAGAGAGAGAGAGAGAGAGAGAGAGAGAGAGAATATAAATTTATACATAAATGTAATTACTATTATCCAGATATTTTCTCTACTGAGATGACAATTCACTATTCAACATGCAAATATTTCTGTGTAGTTTGCAAGTAATTTCCTCTCAACTGATCAATTAAATACTTCCTAATAATAACTCCACAATTAACGAGATTTATTTAAGACATAACTCAAAATGTATTTATAATTATGATTATTTAAGCTGCAAATACTTATCAAAGAAATCCATTACAATAAAATCAACATAATTATTAAAACATATGTATGCAGAGATTATTACACTGAATAATACTATATTATTATAATTTCGTAACAGCAATATTTCATTATAAAGCTATAATTAATTGGATACTGACCTATGTCCACATTTTTAGTATGTTTTAACACGTGTTATATAACATAATATTACAATGTTTATTAAATATGTAAGGGTTATGTGCAAAATGAGTTGCTGTAAACAAATATCTATGCTGGAGATGTGAGAAATGTTGCAATGGATATGGATAATATTACGCAAAAATTTTTAAAGATAATATATATATATATATATATATATATATATATATATATATATATATATATATATATATACTATCAAGAAAAGCAGCATAGACTACATAAAATTATCTTCTAATATACACTAGCATTTAATTAAAGTTGTAATAAGAATCACAAATATATATACCATATGTCAACATTTGTAACTGACATCATGTCTGAAGACAATAAGAAAACTCTTCGCCATATGTGATAGTAAGAGAATATCAGTTAATATGAATTCACTATATTAATTATTATTATATATATTTAATATAATCATGACACACACATGACTAATGTTGTGCCTTAAAATCAAAAACTTTCAGAAATGTAGAAATATTATATATATATATATATATATATATATATATATATATATATATATATATATATATATATATATATATATATATATATATATATATATATATATATATATATATATATATATATATATATATATACGCGCAAAGAATAAAATACATGTATGCAAATATATACAAATATATACACATATATGTACTCTACACATGAAAAACATTTGATGTGAATAAAATTACATATTTTAATTTAGAATATGATCAATTACCAAATAACGTATAAAAATTAAAGATGAATCTTATTTTAGACTGCCAAATCAGTTAAAAAATATTGAAGCTGTATGTTGATCTTGCACCCTAAAAATTGTTTTGTTGAATGATACATTAATGACAGATGTAATAGTTTACATGAGATAAAAATGACATTTGTTTGTCAGAAAAAATGAGTTTTATTAAGTTTTGGGAACAAAAGTAAAAAATAGAATTTGAATTTATGAGTCAAAAAAGGTGTTTTTTTAAAGAAAATCGTTTTTAGAAGGGGTTATGGTTTCCCCGTATGACCAGTAATGTTGAATATCTTTGAGTGTTCGAGTCATTGAGGCTATTTGTGAAGAGCTGAGACATTTTGTGATACTCCTCCAGAAGAACTCCATCCAGTTCTTGAAGAGTTTGTGGGAGTGTTAGATGTGTCAAGGAACTTGTCCACCTAGAATGTCCCATACATGCTCTGTTGAGTTCATGCTAGTAAACATGCTGGCCATTCCATTCGTCTGATTCCTTCCTCCAAGAGGAAGTCATTTACCAAGTTATCACGACGTGACTTGCAGTTTTCGTCTATTAACATGAAGTCGTCTTCAATTGCGGTGTCGTGAGGAATACAGCACACATATGTGAGGGTTTCATCCCTATATCGCCCACCGTTCAGAGCTCCATTCTGAATGATATGAAGATTAATGTGCCAATAAGTGAAGATGTAGCATAAACCATCCCTCAATCATGCACCCAAGGACGCCTTCACGTGTCCCTAGGGAGAGAAAACTCCGAAGTTTTATTTAGTTCCGGAGAAATGTCTTTAAAAAAAAAATTGTTCATTAAAGATGTCACCTGATTCGTTTGTTTTTCTATTTGAATGTTATGGTATGATAAAAGTAAAATAATAGAGAAAACACGTTATCCAAGAAAAATAATTAGATTATTAGGTGTGAATGTGTGATGTAAATTTTTTAAAACCCTTTTATAGTTATAGTATTATGTTATCAGAATAATGATAATTATATCAGGAGTCTTCTATTTATTCTTATAACCCTACCTTTCGTGAGAAGGCAATTTATTGAATTCTGTGTAAAATCAACTTACAGAATACTCTTTGTTATATTTACTTTATATATATTAGTTTTTCAACCCCTTATATATTGCTACTTTAACAAAGCCAAGTGTATTTAATGTTTAATGAAGAATTTATATCGATCACATTTTTAATTTTAACAGAAGAAGGAATTCAGAAGGTGTACAGTAAAATTATCACAGATGCATTTCCATCTCTAATTTTTTTATATAATCAATTATTGAGAGTTATTTTTATAATATTATGCATTATTTTTTTTAAATCTTATTTAATCTAACTGGAAATATTAAAACTATTTCTGCTCACTCATTTATTTCTTCAAAAATTTCAATCTCATTCACATATATTACTAATTAATGAAAGCATATAAATCTTATATTCCGAACATAATTCCAAAAAATAGCATTAAAAACATAATAACTGGATAAATTATAAAGAATAGCGAAAATTAATAACTTTTACTCGGAGCTTATTTGTTTGTTACGTAAACGCCTTTTGCGATTAATTACAGCTCTTTAGATTAAAATGCCAAACATATATAACATAATGAATTGCTTTAACTTTGAATTCATTTTTAAGAAACACTTTTTTTTTATTTTTCATAACCACACACACATTTCCGCACCCGCTTTGTAAACATGGCATCAAATATTCCACTCGACTCGACGGTTGTCAAAAAACGCGCGCACACCAATCTATATCTCGCTTCCTCTGCAATGAAACAAAAAGGAATCACATTTTTCTACAGAAAAGGAAAACTGGAATGAAATATGCGGAAATGATTTAATGAACATGTGATGAATTCGATGAAAAGTTTACGTGTAATAGATGTTGGTAGACCTTCCTCTTTGTTCGACTCGATGATATTTTCCGAACACGTGCCCCTGTCCAGCTCCCAGGAGCACATCGACACAAGTCATGGGTATCCCCACACCCTATGCAAATGGCGTCGAGCGATTTCGGAATTTCACTCACGTTGAAAAGTTAGGGTTTAATTGCCCACGAAAAGTCGTCTCCCTCGAGCTAACGTCTAAAATAGTCATTAATCGCCCCAAATCGAAAATCAATCAACCACTACAACACAGAAACGAAGTGTTTTCAGTGGACGTCTATCTTCTTCGTTTATGAAGGAAAGAGCTTCATTAAAAATCCGGCTCTTCATCAGGAATTTTTTTAATAAGTTAATTAGCTTCGTGGAAGTTTACCATCAAATTGATTCCACTCATTTATGGCAAAACTTTATTCTTAATATACTTTACTTCTCCAGAAATGGTTTTGGACGTATATTTATTAGCCATCCCCATGTATTATTTTATAAATTTAAAAACTCGCAATACGAAATGAATATATTTTAATTAATCATTAAAAATTTTGATAAGAATTATCTTCATATCAGTTTTTTCTAACTTCGTCCATAATTTTTTCTACCAAAATGTAGGCATTAATACTGCGAATTTTGCGTCAACTTTCTACAACTTTCGCTTGAAAACTGCATTTAAATTACTATTTAAAATTTATGTTATTACTAGAAGAGTTACCACCACATTATTTCACAATTACATTTTAATATATCTCTGAAATTCTTTCGTAGAATTACTTTTTCAAGCTATTGAATTGTTTTTGATATTCCTTTTTAGTTTACTGCACAGATAAAATTTAACACACGAGTTTCTTTTATATATCATGCTATATATAAAAATTTTAATTTGTTACAGTGAGAATAAATATGTTGTTATTGTTGCATGCCCCCAAAGGCCAGCAGCGCTAGACCAGGTCCATGACGTTGTACACTCTACAATAATCCAAAACCAGAAGAGGGTCGTCAACCAACTCCTGCCTGAAGAGCCCTAGGCACTCAAGGAAATCGTACTATTCATGGATGGGGAAGAATTGCAGCCTCTGTTAGTCGTTTGACCAGAGCACCTAAAAATAGGTAGAGGACCGACTTAGCTCCATTGCCCCAGGCGTTAGCTGAGCATATTGGAGTGGCCTTCACGCCTTGGGTGACCCTGCCAGGAGAATACACTCCCGACGTACTTCGCCCACTCCGCCCAGGAACACCCCCTCGCCGGCAACTAGAGCTCTAGGCTGCTAGCGCACACTATGAGGAGCCTGTGGGACTTGAGGAGAATAAATATTAACATAATGAAACAGCAAAAGGCAACTATAATAATTATTAATTAACAATGAGTAGCAAATTACAATAATTTTATAAATAAATGAAATTTTGCATTTAAATAATAAAATCACATAATCGAAAATGTAGAAAAGCATCTAACTTTCACCCATCTAAAAAGATATAAAATGTGTGTGTTCTTATTTTTTATTAAAACCATTTCTATTTTTTTTCAAAAAATGAATTCTTTTATAATAAATAGGACCACTGTTGAAGATGAATGATTTGGCACATTCTAATTTTCTTGACATAGCCAAAGAATCTCCATCTTCAAATTGATAAGAAGTTCAGAGAACTAAAGAAAGGAAATGGTTGTTGAACTCCACTTACAGTTTCAAATCCAAAAGTTTGAGTATTTCGCAGGACGTAAAGCTAACTCTCTCTGTTAGAAGTCTATCATTAGAAAATAATAATTGCATCGTGAAGAAGAAATAATTCACCAGAACTTATTCAGTATTCAAGGCTACGTATTATCAATCAATTTGGAAGAAGCCTCAAGGATGATGGAGTACTTCGCGAATAATTTCTTAAGCATGATATCCAGAATTTGAATCCAATAGTGAACAAAAAAATTGGTCAGAGCGTTCTTATTCATACATCAGCAGTATAAGCGTAAATGACTGATTAGTCATTTAAAAGTACATAGGCAATCTTTTCCAAGTGCATAGCATATCTTTTCCATTTTTTATTTTTTTTGTTTCTAAGAGAATAGTTAAGTGATAAAGCGTTTAAATAGTTCTCAAGTGAACTGTTAACTTTCAATCATACTTTACCACGGTGATTACTTTCTTATAAGAAATAAACTAGTGTCATTTTCCTATTATTATTTCTAGTAAACTTAATTTAAGAGCAACTTTGATAGTTCAAAATAAATACAGGGTGACAACTTTATCCTGTTGACAAAAAGATATTGTATTAAATAAAAGCATGGAATTTATATTCAAAAACCTAACTTTATACTTAAGTCATTTGTTACTTAGATACAACATATTTAAGTATTTTCAAAATGACCCCCTTGTGTATCGATACAGAGCCTTAAACGTCGCGTAAAATTTTTTGAATGGGCAGCGGTTCACAAGGCGTTAATTTAGCCCATTTCTTCTTAAGAGTAGCCTTTAGGCCTCTTTCACACTAGACGACTTTTATCACACGATAAAATGTCTCCCGATATTTTATCGTGAGAAGTTATTAAAAACCACAGAACAGACTGCTCTCTTTCACACTGAGAAACGATATTTTATCCGGGAACAGTCTATTGTGTGGTTTTTAATAACTTCTCGTAATAAAATATTGGACGACTTTTTATCGTACGATAAAAGTCGTCTAGTGTGAAAGAGGCCTTAAGTATTCAAAACTTTGATGTGGCTTAGAGCATACTCTTGATTGCTAAATAGACCAAATACTATAGTCCATTAGGTTTAAGTCAGGTGAATAGGGGGGCCACATTCCCACAAATATGAAATCTGGAAGATTTTTTTGACACCAGTCTTGCGTTGATTTTGCTCTATGAGAAGAAGTAGAATCTTGTTGAAATGTCCAGATACTGTTTTTAAAATGTTTTGGGCCCAAGGAAGTAAAACTGACTGTAAAATCTCCTTGCAGTACATGGTTGTGTTCATTTTGACACCTTGATCTATGAAAACCAGAGGAGTTTTTTCCAGATTCACAATTCCTCCGTAAACTATAACTGACTGTGGTTTTTACTGACGTTCTACTCTTGTGGAAGTTGCAGGACGATCAGATGACCAGTAACAGTAATTTTCTCGATTATAGGATTGTTCAATTGTGAAAAGTTTTTCGTCCGTGAAGATGAAATGCTTCCATGCGTCTTTAACGGACTTTTGAATGGATAGTTTCTGTACTTTTCGAAAATTATATGGTTAAAGTCCAAGTTCTTCTTTTGCAATTTGTCTAACTGATTCTCTATTAACCCTTATTTTCTTTAGCTATTTTTCTCATTGAGTTTCTTTAATTTCAGTTGATTCGTTTCTTGATAATTTTGCGAATTTCATTTATATTCACAGTTCTTTTTTTTTTTTTTTTTTGGTTTTCGGAGTCTATCACCGTCATGGCCAAGCTCTAAGTATCGTTTTATAGTACGTGATACCATCTGCTTGTGGAAATTAAGCTTTCTGACAATCTGAACTTGCTTTAATCCAGCCTCAAATAAAGCAATTATTTGTCGTCGTTGGTTTGACATATTATTTCAAACAAGGAAATAGAAACTATATATTTGTTTTACTAACATTAAAATCTCTTTAGCAAATGAAGTTACTATAAAAAGTGGACATGAATTAAACCAAAAGCAGTACAATTTTGTTAACAGTATAAAGTTTCATACGCATTTATACTTTATGGTAACCCGGTATAAATTCCAGGTATAAAATTAACCCGGTATGAATTCTATCAATACAAATAAGAACGCGTAAGGTTTAATAAAATTTATAATACTTTATTAATATGTATTCATTTGTCGAATATTCTCACTATTGTATATTATATTTCATAATAAATCCAATAATCTAACCTAACAATTATTTATTAAAAATATTTTAATATATTATTTAATGTTTAACTTTCAAGAACTTATAAAACAAGATAACTTACTGATAAACTTAAATTTCCTGAATATTTTGCTTAATTTAAATTTCCTGGATCAAGTGATCTTAAAATCATGAAAAACTTTAAAATATAGGATTACCAGATTTGAGTATAAATATATGAATATGCCTATGATAAGGTAAAATAGTTTGAATAAGCTACAGAATTTCTTCTCTTACTCTTCAAAATGAGAAACTCAGAGGAAACTACTGAGAGATTGTGTTTGTGAGTTCCATTTTCATTTTTATTCACGCATATTTGATTAAGCTAACATATGAAATGACACTTATAAATCCTTATCTTTTCTAAGCCTTTAGTTCTATATTTTTGAAAATAGAACTGTAAACAACAATTTTTAGAACATAACACCTTTCAAGTTAATAGGATGTTCCCTGTTTTTTGTCTGAAATTCTGCTTTTCTGAGAATAATTAAATATTTTGTGTCTATAAATCAAACATTTATGAACAAGATACTTACTCAATAATGTATGTCTACTTTATCGAATATATGAGATAATACATATCAGGTTCTTTTGAGCTGTGAAAATATACTGAAATATTCTCTCTTACAGAACCAACATTTTAACAATTTATATTGGAACTATTTTAATAATAAGAAATTTTTATTCTTTGTTTTTGATATCAGTGAGTACATAAAATTTACTTAATAAATCCGTAAATTTTCACGGTTTTAAAATTACGATTCTTCTTTTCCTTAGATATGGTTTTTGTCTCAATGGTTAATTTTTGCATACGAATATTAATTCTTCCGAGACTTTTAGTTTAAAATACATTCCAAGTCACAGCAAATATCTAAAATATTGAATATATTACTAAAAAAGGAAGACTATAGTTAGGACCATTCAGCTATTGGTTTGGATTTCCTTTTTAATGTATTTTGTTAAAAATAATTTGTTAGATAAAGGAGTAAATATCAGTTAAAATTTATAATAATTAAAGAAATCATTAGTTCTGCTAAAGGATTTATCACTAGTATAACTCAGCTCAACTTCTATTGAAACAATACATGATACTGTTTTATTTCCGAAGCAAAATGCACACAATAAATCCAGGAACTATTGCAAAGCTATAAGTATACATTGTGTGTATTCAGACCACTATATAATTAAAACTCCCGTATATTAAAAGTTACATAATTAAAACACATTACCATTACAAAACAATAAACTGCCTTTTTGGAAATTAGCAAGACAAAAATAAGGTATATTTTCTATTATATCATTTTTTCCAAATAAATATTCCTTAAACAAAGTACATTAACTTAATAACTTTTAAGGTAAATATTTATAAGGGTGCAGTATACTTTTCTATTGTTCATTAAAACATACAGATCTCAATTTCTCTCAATTTAGCCTAATAATATTTGCTATATATGTTTTATAAGTAGTAGAGTTAAAAAAATAACTTGCATACACTAAATGATCATAATATTTACAATATCGATAATTTATAGCACATATTTTAGGATATTATATCTCTGAAAAATAAATTAAATCACAAATAAATATTTAATCTTATAATCTCGGTACCTGGAAGTACCGTAAATCTAATTTCTTAAAACACAGCAGAAAAATGTTTGTGATTGTTAATATTATGATATTAAAATATGTATTTTTACTATTTATCGCTCTACATTCACTTTTTTCACACGCGGACTAATAATACTCGAACATATAGCTTGAGCTAAACAATAGCAAATACGAAAATAGAGTCTTAACAAACATGATAAATAAATGTTTGGTAAACTCCAAGATACTAAATCAATTCTGCATAGTATAACGTTTAATAAATTATGTGTATCTTTCTTCCTTCCTAAATAACAAACTTTCCTCTACGAATCCATTTTCCCCCTAAATGTTTCTAAAGTTTCTGTCGTCACGCTAGAAATACTTTAACTAATTATATTTACCTACAAAATATTATTTCAGCTTCCTATAATGGCATATACCTGTATACTCTATTTCTTAAATAAGAGAGTATTATTCAGATAAATATGCATTCTGAAAATTATTCTTTTGCATTTTGATTTCATCATTGATTTTTGCGAAAATAGTAATGAAATGGATGCTTGTGGGACAGAGATTTGGGCTGTAGACAAAAAAATTAAATTTTTTTGTGTTTGTCAATTAAATATCATTATAAGGCTCATAATGTTAATTTACAAGTTCAGCAACATTTCCATATTTATATCACATCCGATCCTTGCTTTCTAAAATAAATGCATATTGGGTATAATAAAATTTTGTCATTGAATAACGTAATAGGATTTTGCATTTCTAAATTTAACAAGTGAAATTTCAAGTTTTTGCTTTTGAATAATAATTTAAAAGTTCAACGCTTTGTTGGAGAATAAAATAAATGATAACTTTATTATAGTTAACATCAAAAATTAACACTAATAATATTAAAACAAGGTCATATTTATATTTCATAGCAATTTTACAGATCTGAAATACTTTCTATGGTGTATTTAGAAATAAAAACAATATAATCCGATCAATAATGTTTATTACTTCTCCATATCTGTAAGTTTCATTATTTTTTATCTTAGCGAACTAAGAGTAATGTTTAAGAATTTATGAATTTTGGATTCCATAACATTATGTTTAGTTAAATAAATTTTAAAATACATCAGAAATACAAAATATATCTTAAATCAAATTTCTGTTACATATTATTTACCAAAGATTTTAGTTTTAAATGTTATCCATGTCTTTAAATTCTATTGCAAATTTTTATTACAAAAAAAGCGTCTTAATATTACGATAATATTTATTTTATAATTGAAAACTTTCAAAAATTGTATACTATTTAATTGCATATAATCTATATTGCTTTTATGTGAGTATTTTAATTATCAGTGTTTCATTAAAAATAATTTCTTTCATATACAGTCAGGTTTACAAAAATATACGACATATGTGGCTAACGAAAAACTAATAACAAAATATATATTAATTATACATAATAATAATATATATCATTATTTAAATATAAACTAATGAAAAACTATATAAAATACACAATATGCAATCTAATATTATTTATAGAAATATATAAGTAATGACAAACTTATAAATTATATAGGAATAAATTTAGTCGAATCTTGTTGAAATAAGTGTTTTTTAATATTAATTTCATGTCGATAAAAGCAAATATTTATCTAAATAATTGAAAGCTTATTAACAAGTTTTTAAAGCGAAATTTGATTAATAATTACTTTCTCTAAATTTAGAGAAACTTAAAAAAAACACTGAATAAACATAAAAATATAAGAAAAAAAAGCGTGTAGTTGTTTAAAAATTACAATATGTAATGATTCAGCACTAATTGTCTTATGAGCAAGAAACCGGCCTTTTCTCAAATTCTTGAAATAAGAAGATAAAATTCGTCGATAAAAACGAGTTCGGTTAGCGAATAAAACTAAACAGGCGAAAAACGCAAACACTCATAAAGAGTTTTACTTGGCGTGAAAAAGTTGCTTAATTGGCGAGAGGCGCGAGATTTGGGCCGCCAAAAGAGAGTGAGTTTTGATGGAGCTTATTGGTGGAGCAACTAGAGTAGAAGCATATACCCCACAGCGAGCATCATCTCTGGAAGAATAACTTCCTGATTCCTCATAGGACGCAGACCTTCATCCTCA
The DNA here is from genome assembly GCA_037975125.1 of Latrodectus hesperus. Taxonomy (NCBI): domain Eukaryota; kingdom Metazoa; phylum Arthropoda; class Arachnida; order Araneae; family Theridiidae; genus Latrodectus; species Latrodectus hesperus. Next base: position 70,451,304 of record CM075854.1, read on the forward strand.
TCCTCCGTATTTGTATATTTTAGAGCAGGTATCACCTCAAATAAATACAGCTTTAATGACATTTTGAAAGGGATAAAACGATTAAGTTCTCTTTTTCTTATGATTTTAATTTTTCTTTTTTAAAAACTTTTTATCTAAATTGTTAGTTGAGAAAAAAATTAGAAAGGACTTTTACACATAAAAGATTCAGTGATTTTTCTACAATTTTGAGATAAAACTTTTTCAGAGAAAACTTTTTGACTTTATAAATATTTTACATTATATAGAGAAATCGTCCTGTCAACTTAAATTTCCAAAAAGTTCACAGTGAAACCAAAAAACTGATATTAATATTCCCGATATTTGGCATTATATATGATTACAATTTAAACTTATCTTCAGCTAGTTTTAAGTAAGAGAAGTGAGAACATTTTATACTTGTAATTTTTTAAATATTTTCTAACCTTGTACAAGCTAACGTTTAAAAAAATTGATGCAGAACATTTAGAAAATAACGAAGAGAAAATATTGACTTATGAACAGAAAAAGTTGATTGTATGAATTCTTTCTTAAAATCCTTTTTATGTTTATAATCAAGAATTAGAACTGTAATGATTATGATACGGAAAATAAAGAGAGAGCATGGAGAACTTTGAAGAAACTCGTCATTTCTGACAATAAGCGCCATGACATTTTTCAAGAATGATGTATTTGATAAAGAACCTGTTACGAGGTTTAGTTTCAAGTATATTGACATTCTCCTTACTTTTTAACGTACTTACTTTGCAAATGTTTTCTTCTAACTTTGAAAAATGTTTCTTTGTCTTGCAATTTATTTTGTTTTGGTCTGTGTCAGCCAGTACAACCAAAGATGAGAATCTATTCGCTAATGAACCATGTCCAAAATACTGTGTGTGTTCAGGAAATTCTGACACTGTCAGAGTAGACTGTTCCAACTTGAACTTAACAGAAGTTCCACCAGACATCGGGCCAAAAACAACAATTCTGTAAGTACATTGTGTTTTCTTTTATAAAATACTAAAAAGAAACGCATTTGCATTCTTAATGCTATTTTAAATGTAATGTATGGATTGCCTGACAAAAAATTTAAATTCAGATGCTTAAAACTAAAACTAAATTTTGTGAATTCAATTTTGCTTAGCTCAACCGTTTTAATTAATTGTCTATTAAAAATTTAACATTACCATTATGTATTGAATACTTTTAGATGAAACTATTATTTAAATGATAATTGTGCGGTTAAAACAGACGTTCTATTCTTCATGGTTTATTCAATGTACAATTGTTAAAATTCATTTTAAAATATTTCAAATGGAAATTCATTTAAATTATTCAATAAAACTGGAATAAAATAGGATAAAAATATTTTAAACATTTAAATTTAATTGTTGATTCTTATATATGCTTGCATTTTTAAATTTTTTTGACTTATAATATTTTAGAATACCTGCTTACTATCTAAAATTACAAATTAACTTTTTATAGTTTTTATTTTTAACTGCATTTGACTGAAATTTGTATTTTATTGTAGAAAATATTTAATTTTCTGTTTTCAAAATATTAGACTTGACAACCTTTAAAAAAATACGTTTCTGATATATTAGCTAAAAATTGATAAAGTAAATAAAAGCAATAAATTACAAATAAGCTAAAATAGAATTATTACTATATATTTGAATCGCAGTAATTTATATAGGTCTGATTCAGAAGTAAATGAAACGAAAAATCAGTGGTCAAAAAAGTTACTTAATTTAAGATATTAAAAGGTTAATCCAAGTGAATATGAAACCACTCATTGTATATATAAATCAATCAAATATACCACTCATTGTATATATATATATATATATATATATATATATATATATATATATATATATATATGCCTAAGTATTAAATAAAAATTTCACATTTTGCGTTAAAATATATAAATAATAAAATATTTTTTACTTTACGTTCATTTATATAACGCTACAATTTTTTCAATACCACTTCCTCTTTTAATTTCTCCAACTTTTCATTTGCATAAACATAAACCGCTTATACTTAATAAAATAATTGCAAAAAATTATTGCTATTAGAATGAAGTACCCACCTTGTATTTATCAAAATATTTTAATATGGAATAATTATGTATATTTAAGTGAAATAACAAAGAAAATATTTCAGCAATAATATTCACTAATAGCTAATAGTTTCTGTTTACTAATTTAACAAAGTTTTATGCCAGGAAAATGTAAATAGAAAATAAGTAGCTTGATACACGCATTTTCAATATAAATAAAAATATTCGTAACCACATAAACTAGAAATAAAAATGTTCCCTTTTATTTCAAAGTGTTTATTTAAAGTGTGTTATTAATGTATCTCATACATCACAAGTTATTTCAAGAATTTAGTAAAATAATTCACGTCTTTTTTAATGTTTCTTTTATTTTCCTTAACGCAATTGTATACAACCAAAATGGAAAGAAAATTATATATTTTCCTTCATCCTATAAATAATTTCTTAAAATTGTATTTCTTATTCATCTACTACGGATGAATTTTTATGTATTTAAAATGTTTGCATTTAACATTTTTCCTTTTATTTCCGCTTACATTTTTCAATAATGTTTTCAAATTATCGGAATAATGCGTATTATAATATGTGATGATTGAAAGTTTTACTCATGTGTGTAATTTTCAAAAAATAGATTATTTCGGCGTTAGGTTAAATCAAGAATATATTGAAGGAATTTTGTTGCTCACAATTATCGAATACCTGTTAAATGGTCTAGTTGCAGTATCGATAACTTTTCAGTTCATTCTATTGTTAAATTGTAGTTTATTCTTGAGTAACAACATTTTAAGCGATTTTTTTCGTTTCCTTTATATTTTATTTATTATACAGAAAAGTGATACATTATATATCATACTGTGTATATTATATAGCTTGTTGTATTACATTATATAGCTGCCGAATTTATCTTAGTATTAAGAGATTAATAAAAATTTTATGAATTATTTAAAATTTGCTATATACGATTTAAAAACGTCAATTTTTTGAAAAAGATTAATTATAAACCATTTAGTTATCTACTTTAAGTATTTTTCATCTAATATTATTATTGAATTATATTTATTAAATAAGAATATTTGTAAGAAATTTTTAATATTTATATAATATTAAAAAAAAACCTCAATACGAACATTTGAAAAAGCAGTATAAATTTTAAAAATTATAAATCTTTGAATTAATAGTTATTTTAGGATAACTTTCATGAGAGAGAGATCGAAGTATTCAGTAAAATCTGAATGTTTATGTGAAAAATTAAGTAAACATTTTATAATTATAAATAAGAATTTTAAGCCAAATTTCTTTATTTTATTAGTATAAAAATATTTTCCTTCTAAAATTAGAGCTTCAAAATCCAATATTATGACTAAGATATATTTATGACTAAGATTCATTTCAAACATCAAGACAAGAAAAAGTTAATTCAAATTATTCTTTTGATGTTTTAAAATAGTGTAATTTGTTTAAAATTAGAAAATGACATTTTAAAAATATTTTTTCGTCTAATAGAGAGATAAAATACAGTAAATATAATTATTTAAAATGACACTAGATAAATAACCTTGGAATAAATTCAATTTGTTAAGACATTTTACAGAAATACGTTTCTTTTTTGCAATATTTGCAAGCATTAAAAAATTACTACTGTGATAACCTCAAAAATTAAATTATAAGTTTAGTAAAGATGTGGCAAATAGAATGACCTTGAAAAAATATAAACTCACAAAGGTCTTTTTTAACCAAAAAATATTTATTTCAATTCATTTATATACAAGGAAAAAAATTCAGTTTAAAGTCATCTTGATTTCATTAAATTTAGACATTAAGTAACTACACAAGTGAATTCTAACGTTTATTTGAAAAAAATTGTAACTAATTTATGAATAGTATTAAATAATATCCACTCTCATACAAAGTGCACTGCTTTTAACACTTACATTAAATTTATTATTAACTTAAATGCTTGGAGCTTACTGGTGACTTTCAAGTGCTTAAAGTAGAAAATTAAGCACTTAACCTATTTCCCATTACAGCGGAATACTTCACATCAAAACAAAGGAAAGGAATCTTGTAAAAACCCCACTTCCATAACTGATTCAAAAACAAACCATGTCACTCGAAATTTTCTTTTCATAAGAAGTCCTGTTTTCAATGAATTAACGTCATAAATAAATCGGAGATTTACATTTAACTTTGTATTTTTTTATTCTAAGAATGACAAGAGCGTTGTTTTAGTCTTTTCCCATTGATACCCTAGAGGGAAATAGTTCTCTGGGAGACTATTTTTTTCTTTCATATTTGCATAATTTGCTCTTTAAATATTCATAAGCAAAACACAATTGGGTGGCGATATGACTTTTTTATAACTGAGGAGTAACTTTTGAGTAGTTTACTAGTAATAAAATGTATTGAATATTTATTATGAATTCTCCAAATATTTTGCAGTTTATTAATTTATTTCTGCTTTGAGTATGGTATTTCAGAAACAAGTGATCTTGAAATAAATTGCACTTATACATTAATACATACAAAATATATATCTATAAATATATCTTGTATCTTAAATAAATTTCAAGCAGAATGAGGTTTTTATTTATTCAATACTGAAGAATTAAGAAAAAAAAGCTGACAACCGAAAGAATCTTGATCCTTAATAATTTCGTATAAAAATTCATTGTTTTAACTTAATGTTAGTAACACTGGTATACAATAATCTGCTAGGGTAACTTTTTGAATTACCCGATGATTATGAGGCTGCAAAAGTATTTCTTATTTTGTTTTAAGCAAGTGATTATATTAGTATGAATCATAGGTACTCATTAAATTATCTGTGTTTACATTTTTCTTGCATTTAAGTTTGGCAAGATCTAAAACTGTATAATGAAGTAATTTTTAAATACAAGTGTAATTATTGAAGTAAATGTATGTATGAAAGGGTTAAATTAGATCGATGCCCATATATTCATATAAAATAGAGTGCGTGATTTTAAGAAATATCACTTTTATCAGTTTAAAAACCTACGTTTGAAAAGCTCAAAGTTATAACTTTAATTTTTCGAATAAGACTTCTCTAAAATATAGACTTCACTTTAGTTATTAACTATACGAAAATTTTATTAATAATGGTTTTCATGCATGTAGGAGTTATTTTGATAAAAAAAATTTTCAATGAAAAAAATACAGAAAATAAACAGAAATGCACAAGAAATTAAGGCTTTCTTTTAATTCATGAATTCTTCTTGTAAATTTGTGATGTCTTGCTTTAATTTTTTCTTGGATTTTCTTCTTTCTTTGGGCGTTGCTGAGTTGACGTGGAAACGCCCACCAAGTCTTGTTCTCTCATGAGAAGTATTAAATTTTTTTATTTTTTACTATAGAAATAGATTGACACTAACAACTCTATTCTGAGCATTCTATAAATTAAAAAAAAATGCTTTTGATAGTAATATGAAAGCCTTTCTTAAAAATAAAATTTCTCCGCAATCGTGAATCTTTTGAAAATTTTAAAATTTCCAAGCCATAAAATATATTTGAGTTACATTTAGGAAAATTTGGATAAAAAATTAATGATGGTATTCAAAGAGATATCAGAAGAATATATATATATATATATATATATATATATATATATATATATATATATATATATATATATATATATATATATATATATACAAGAACTAAATTATATCTATCATCTTTCTTTGATTCTTTTCTTCATTCAAATCAAAGAATTCATTCTACTTTTTTAAATTAGATCAAACAATACTTCTATTTATACTTCTATTTTCTCATAGTTATTCAAATTTTGAAGTCTAATTTTTTATAAGATATTGAAGGCAAGATATTCTAATAACCAAATTATAAATTTTTTCAAAATTTTCCACGCGTTTTCTAACATTTAATGTTTTAATTCTGTTTATGACTTTATAATTTTAAAGTTTTTTTAAAAACTTTTAAACATGAAACATTTTACCTGTGAAATATATAATTTACTTTCAGGAAGTGCAGTTTATCATAAAAGTGTCTATGAAGAAACTGTTAATACTTCTATTTTGATAGAGATTTTAACCTGATTTCTAAAAACATTACTGAAAATCCAAATATATTTTCCACTCAACAAGTTTCATGCAATCATTTTCCACTCAAAATGCCTTCATACAATCAGTATGCTGAGAATTAAACTGTTAAGTTTATTCATGTGATAAATTCAACAGAAAGGCAATTATTACGAAAGTGTTTTTCAAAATATATTAATTTTAAAATATTTGCAAATAATCAAGATTTGAAAAAATATTTTGGTGAGATATGAAATAGTTACATTTAAATTATATATATAATAATGACATGGGACTTTGTATATTAAGAGTATAATATAAATATCATTTTATCTTTTTTAAATAATTAAGAAAAAGAAAAATCTAAATTCCAAATTAAGATAATTATTTGAATTTCGCGTCTAAATTTTATGAGCTGTTATTTTATAAAATATCATTAATTTTTATTTTATATTTCTATTCAGTAATAGTAATAGCATAATGTTAAAAAAATCTATATTATAAATTATTTTCAAACTATTAAACTAAGCAACATCTAAAAACGTTTAATATCCTTGTAATTTTAGCAGAAGCACAGAAATTTACCAAATGCAGTATCTCTAATATATTTTTAAAGTACGCTGCAGTGAAATAAGTTTATCTCATTTTCAAACTTTTTCAAGAAACATTTTGTAAATTGTATATGAAAATGAATATAAGGAATCATTTTTGATAAACGAGAGAGATAATGGAATTCATAAGATAGCAATATATCTGTGATATTTGGATGTGTTTTAATCTGCGATAAATTTCTTCTTCTGTCCCAATTTTTATTTTACACATGCATAATATTTCGCGTAATCAAGAATCTTTTTTACTTTTATACTATCAAATAAAGATTTAATTGAACATACATTAATTCGCTGAGAAACTTTATTCTTATTGAAGACCTAAATCCCGCTCGATTATTCATTACGATTATTTCTCTTAATATGAGATTTATATAACTAAGTTGTTAATTATTTAACGATTTTAGAAAGTCAATTAAGATTGCATGTCTTCATTCAATTTAAAATTATGTTCCTTTTTTCTGCATTATAAACATTTTGTATAAGATTTTGATTCAATTATGGTTTGCTTGAAAATCTAATCCCACTCTATGATCCGTTGATATGATAAAATAACCCGTAAAATTTTACAATTTATAATATTGCTTTCTATAAAATTATATTTACAATCATGTTCATTTTATTACCACCAATTACAAAATTATTCATTATACTAAAAGTATGCCGTTTACGAGTAAATTCATTGTGCATAGGATAGTATAAATTAATTTTCTTGTTTTTCAAATAAATTTTACTATGTTACGTCTCATTGTTTACAAAATAGAGCTATGTAATCGAGTATTTACAAGTGGCATAAGAACTTTAGAATCAGGTATTAAAGATAATAACTGAAAAACACTTAATTTTGGAGCATTCGAGCTCACCATGGTCCAGGGGTAAGGCAGCGATCTTTGAAGCATAAGGCTCGATACCAGCCACTATTAAGCAAATTAAGATTGATGTAACTCTTCTACTTTAAGCTTAAACATACTTTATGATAATTGCTTGGGAGTTTTTCAGGCTTCATCACTTGCGACTCGGGAATACAGACCAATATAAATGAAAAGTCCTCCCAAAACGCAATTACATGATGAACATTAACTTGGACGATCAGGTAGTCCATAACGCAGTGTCAAAGTATTCAATGGCATTATAAGGACTCACCATGGCTTAGTGATTGGAAGAAGCTCTTCACAGAAAAAGGCCGGTAGTTTGATTCTAGCCACCACTGTATAACGGAAGATAGATGGTACGCTTTTACATGCCCGTCTATTGGCATAAATGCTTGTCAGTTTTCCGGGTTTCCTTCTTTGTGATGCATCAATGTGGCACAGTCATTTAATAGATCTGTGAAAAATTCCTCCCCAAGGGCATCTTACCCAGTGGACATAAAAATGCCTTACAACACACTTAAGCAACTATGTAGGTCAAAAGCATTCGCACACATGGTTTTATAAATTTAATGATCATAAAACCTATCAGAAGAAGTCTTTTCATAGATCCTGATATAAAATGCTGTTTGCACAACAAAAAAGATCGAATTTGTCAAGTTCATAAGTTTTCATTTTGACAGCTTGTATATTTGACTCTAGTCATAGATGTGGTTATCTGAAATAGCTTGGAATTGTTTTAAAAAGTGACAATCATATTTCAGCTGACATGCAAAAATAACCTTAGAGTGAGAACCCAAACATTAAATCAAGTTACAAGAAAGTCGCCTTTACCTAATTTGCTTGAAAATTTATCGTACTAAAACTTTATTAAAAAATATTTTTATACATAAAATGTATTTAGAGAAATTAGTTATTAAACATCAAAATTGGTGCTTTTAAGATTAGAATATAGTGAACTATATCCAGATACTCCTAAAATTTATGATATGATTTTCACAGTATTAACTATAAGATAGTTTGCTCTCTACATAAACTTAAAAAGTTGCATAAAGTTTTTGAAGTCTGAAAATTCTAAAAACAATAATTTTTTGTTTTGTGGAAACATAAATTATTTCCACAAGTCAAATTTTATGAAAATCTTGAGATAAGGAAAATAAACTAAGGAAATTATGACTTCATTTTTAATTTTTCTTGCTTACACTTCGTTAGGTTTTCCTTAAAAATATATTAAGTTTCACAAGCATACAAAATTGATGAGAAAAAAATTAATATAAGAGCACATTTCACAAACAGTTTTTTTTATTTTTCCCAGTAAGATTCTGGATTGAGTACCTTAAATTCCAAGAAATAGCAATTATTTTTGGCTATTGAGGCAAAAATAATTTATCTCCATCATTGTGCATGTATGTAAATATATATATATATATATATATATATATATATATATATATATATATATATATATATATATATATATATATATATATATATATATATATATATATATATATATATATATATATAATATTTTTCATATTAATTAAAACTTCTACTTCCACGCCTATGCTAGAAAAGTTTAAAAAAATAATTCAGAAGAAAGATCGACATTGCATTTCAATATCCTTATCGTTTAATTTTATCACTTATAAGTAAAAAAAATTAAACAATTTATGCTTCAAATTTTAAATTTAATTGGAAAATTTGCAGACAGCAGTTGTCTGCGTTTCGCTTATTGTAATTAGTTTTCTCATTTCAAAGCTTAACCTGATGATAAAAACAAGGAAATATGAGGAAACTTAATTCTCTCTGAAATCAACAATATTCTCTTGGCAGAAGTTTTTTTAATGAATCCAAAATATTCTGTTGTTAAACTTATTTTCAATTAAAAAAACTTTAAAAATACTTCGATATCACTTTAATTTTGAAAAATTGTATTTTAATTGGCTTTTACTCGAGTCAAATTAATGGTTCATTGAATTACAAGTGTTCGTGGAATTTAAATCTTAAAATTACAATATGCCAAGCTACCTTTTTTTTTATCTTGTTTCGCTATTCTAAAACCATACCCCAAAAAATCAAAAAAGTCCTATAATCTTTGTTAGTTAACACTAGGTAATATTTTCATACTATGAATTTATTTTTTAAAATATTCCTAGTTATCTTTCCAAATAACATTGATTAAATTTTCTTAAAAACCGGGTAGAATACACAGGAAAATTTTATGAAACTAAAACGAGATGTCAAATAGTATTAACTATTGAACAGCTACTTTTGTATAAGAACAAAACCCCTTGCAGTATATATGAAATTAAAAAATTTGAAAAGTTAAAAAAGTAAGGAAAATAAAGGATTTAACCTCAAAAACATTTTTTTCCACTAAAAAAAAACGCAACATTATATTTTATTAAAGCTTTTAAGATTGGTTGCTTTTCTGCTAGGAAAGAATTGATGGAACAGCATAGAATACCAAGGGAAATGAATTTACATGCTGAGGTTTCTGTTTTGTTGGATTTTAATCAACATGTTTACGTCATTGCATGATTTCATTTCCGAGTAAAATCTTTACTTACTGTCTACTTTGTTGATGTTTCCACTTCACCGAATCGTAAGTTAAATTTAAAATATACACATTTCTCTAAAAACTTCAAAGTAAAAGAAGTACATAAAATAAGAGAAATATATGCTTTTAAGGTATCTTAATTTATAAAAATTCAAATAAAAGCTACAATATTTTACACGATGTTTTTAACTTCACAATGAAAAAATAATATGTCTCAACAAATAAAAATTTAACATTTTCAAGTTTCCTGGCAATAAAAGTGTCAAATGCAAACAAAGTAATTCTCTGATATTTTAAATATATAAATTATTAATATAAATCGATAAAATTTTGTATGAGAAATAATGTAAAACAAATTTCCATACATCTTATGAGGCCGCTGTAACCTAGTTTGGTAAGGCCTTCGTTCTTGTCAGTGGAAGGTAGTGAATTCGAATCGCGTTCGCTAAGGGAGGTTGGGGCTTTTAAAATTTATTTATTTATTTATTTATTTTATTACATTACATATATTCAGACTTGTATGCTTGATTCTTGAGATCCGCTTGTAAGTCTTCGTCGATAATAGGACAAATAGCACAATGACAGATGTACAACCACAGAAGAATAACGAAGAAAACACCCAAAGCCATGGTGGGAATCGAACCCACACTCCTACGCTCTCAAGCGATTAGCGGTGATGCTTTAGACCACTCAGCCACGGAGCGCCCTTAAAATTTAGTGGCCGCAATGTCTTCCATGTGAAACAGAGCCGTTGAGTTGTCAGGCCAAGTCAGGAGGTCATCTACTTGGTCCCTTCTTCTAAATTACTAAATCATTTCCAGTGTCCAAAATGGCATACCCACTGATTGTCCTACTGGACAAAGTGCCATAACTTCCGCTCCTTGTAGGACTGAAAAGATGAAAAAGAATCCCATAAGCTGGACAGATTAATGATATTTTATGTATATAAATAATACATTATAATACTTTGAAAATTCTTTTTCATGACGTTAATAACATAAATATTAGTTAAATATACTGTCTGAATTTATTCAAATAGAAAAAATAAATGGAATATTTTCAGCAAAGTATTTTTCCCAATATAAATATTTTATATTCCCACAATATATTATTTTCTCATTTACATTTTTGCAATGAAAAGCTTAAATTTTCCATATATTTTACTCTCAACTATATTTAAAGAAAATGAATACATGTTTAATTGAGTTTTAGCAATGTGATTCTGATTTTGTTGTTTAACAACGTCTAATTTACTCAAAAATTTATTATTTGAGCAGAACAAATCTTACGCAGTTTTAAAAAATATATTAAATCTTCCAAGATATATAATAACATCCAGAATGATTCAATTCATGGAACTTGCATTTTTCATGGAACTAATTTTCTTTCATTCATGGAAATAATTTTTTTTCCAACGACGGACACTTGGGTGAAAAACCCTATGCCACAACAAGGCCAGAAACTGCTACTCATTTGTCGTTACCCAGCGGGCACCTGTGAACCATGTCACGGAGGTGAGTAGCGTTACCCGTGTCATACCACCACAAACCCGTTTATAGGGTTGGCCCCATTCATACATCATCACAAAAGAAAGAAAGAACAGAGAAAGAAGGTAACATCCATGCCCGAACCGGGATTCGAACCCAGGACTCGCAGCTCAGGAGTCAAGAGCGCTAACCATTCACCCATCGGTCGACGCGGTTTTTAATTGAAATCATGTATTCAGTACTGTTATTTACATAATTTGATTATAAATGGATATGTTTTCTTAGGTTTATAATATTTGTTTCCCATATTTAATAAATTATTTATAATCTAGCTTACCCTTTAGCCATTCTATATTTTTAAGAAAAAAGTAATATGATTAATTCAAGAATGATGCATTGGTAAAAGTGAGATTATGAGAGTGATCCGTTACGATATATATCAATAGGAAAAAATTAAAAGTTAATTGAAACACTCAATCACTATGAGAAATATTTGCATACTTCCCAACAACAATCTTTCATTTTAACAGCTACAAACATTCTTTATTTTTGGTGGCATTTTTGTGTGCTGAGTTCATAAAATTTAATAAATAATTCCTAATTTTATTTTACATAAAGTTAAAAGTAAAGGTATGATTTTTTTAGAAGTTCTTGCTATTAGTTATTTAATTGAAATACTTTAAGTAAAAATGGAAGTGGTAGTTTATCTGAAAGTTAAAAAGCATGTGTCTGGAATAAAATGTATTATTAAATATTTAATCGCATATTAAATTAACTCTTTGTCAACTCTCTTATTTAATTAATATATTGTATTAATGTATTAATAAAAGTTTTGTTGATTTTTGTTTCTGTGTATACAAAGTTCAATAAATGGTGGATTTTTCTTAAAATAGTAATACAAACTTTTAAACACAATACAGAAAAGAAAACAAGTAAGAAAAAAACAAGTAAACTAAACAAGTATTTACAGTTTTAAAATATTCTATTGTACGATTTTTATAAATCGCATTCCCTTTTAATTTTGTCTTCCTTCCTTGTCACGTGACTTTCGTTTCTGAACCAAATGACCTATGGTTTCACCAAAAAGCATCGATGTTGTGAAGCGACTTCTTTATTGGTTATCCTCTTCTTGGTAATCTGCAATCGACTTGAACATGTCGCTTCAGTGAAAGTAAAGTAACTTTCCAGATTAAACCATTATGACTTGATGCAGTCAAAGCTAAAAGTCATGTTCTTTGGAGGAAAGAATTTAATCATGTGTTTCAACAATTTTTTAAGTTTCAAGGTCATTAAAAACTTTGGTTATTAAGAAAAATGTTCACATTATTGTATTATATTTCTAGTAAATTTTCTGCTACTTTATTAAAACAACTTTAGTTTTCGGAATTCATATATTCCCAATTTAGTAAGAATTTAGTCGTTAAATGAAGACTGTTTTTAACTTTAGTCTTTCTTATGCATTTTAACCGAATATGAAAATTTTTTAATGAATTCTCATGATCGTATAGTTTTTAAATTAATTAATGAAAAAATATCAAAAGCTCGAAAAGCTTTTAAAAAATTTAAAAAACAAAGCACCGCATTGAAAAATGTAATAAATTCTTAGAGGAGTGTTCTTACTTATTGAAACAGTTATTTTAATCAAGAAATTTTAAGTTTCTTTTTAAATAATTGCACAGAAAAAGAAAAGAAAGCGTTGAATTAAGGCAAGAAGCAATTTGATAGGCTCAGAAATAATTTTATGCATCACATATATTTTTCTTATTTTTACATATATTTAGAGAACTTGTTTTAATAATGGATAGTTTTTTAATATGATTATCAAGAAGACATAGTTATCAAATGTCTCATTACATTTACCTGAGATAATTTAAAATAATTTGTAAAAATAGAAATCATAATTTTTTTACTTATTCTTCTTTATTATTCACTGCATACTTTGCATTTTTTTTACTCAGGAGTGTCTTGCATTTGTTTAAATTTATTTAAACATCAAGAAAATGATTTTTCCTGAGCTATGATAAAAACAAATTATCTCAGATTAACATTAACTTGAAATAGAGCAAGAAAATTTTCATTGCATTAAATTTAAAATTTAGGCGTCTTAAAAATTAGGATTTTTTGATTTTGCAAAATTGCATTTAGTTCCGAGTTTTCAAGGTTAGTATCTTAAATAATTTTGACAAATTTGCTTTAGTAATGTTTAATGAACTGAAGTATTTAGAATATGAAACTATAAGAGAATAATAGAATCTTATTTATTTTAATAAAATAAGTATATTTATATTACACAGTTAAAAGTATTCAGCATTAAAATAAAAGCAACACTTTGGAAAGGATTTAATCAAAGAAGTTAGTACAGTAACAGCATAAAGTATAATTATTTTTGAAAAATGTTGAAGCATTTATTTTTTTAATAATAAATATTTATTTATCTATTATTTTTTTATTTTCAAAAATTATCACTTGGTATAATTTCTTATAAAATGTATTAATTATCTCTAAATGACATTCCAATAGATTCAATTTTAATAATAAATAAATTGTAAAACATTTCTAAATTTTTCTACAAAGCTTTCCGTATTTCATAAATTTGTTTCGCAATTTTTTTGAATTCATTCTTCATACAAGTGCAATTAATTATGACACAAAAAATTAAATGTATTTCCTGTCTTGTGTAAATTTTTAATAAACCTTTATTAAAACAGACTGCTTAAGTTTCTTGAGATTGTAATAAAACTTTACTAAAATGTTCTAAAAAATATTGTTTAAAATCTAAAAAAGTAGACTAATATTCATATGAGCCAGCAAGAATACTATATTATAATTAACTTAAATTAGTTTTTCATTTTTAAGCTTCACAATAAGCTTTACAATATCTGAAGATTTTTAATATCTTAAATTCTTACAAATATTCTTCTAATTTTATAAAAACGAAGAAAAATATTTGATGTATTATAAAAATAATACTTTATTTATGAAAAAAGATGTATTTTCTACTTATCGATATCCACGTGAACTTTTCACTGGAAGACTATAATATATATGTGTACACATAATATAAATGTCTGAAATATTGCTGTCTTAACGAAATTATTATTAACTATTTTACTATGCAATACATTATAATTCAAAATTACATTTGTTGCTCTTCTATTCTCTAAAAATCAACAATTATTATCTTAGCAGTTAAGACTCATTTACGTAAAATCCTCAAATATCAATTACAATAGTAAGAATGAAAAATGACGTCAGGCGCGTAAATGAATCACGCGAATTCGAAAAATTCCCGCCCAATCGAGTAGCAGGAAACTGGCGGCAAAGTCATTAATTGTCCGCGACGATCCATAGCACGTGTCCCTTTCTCGAAATGCATTCAACGGAGATCAATTAACATTCTATCAAACCTATCATTTAAAAGAAAAGAAAAAGGCCTTAATCAAGGTGCGATTACGAATCCTTACAGCTAAACGTGATTTGAAACCCAAACAAATGAATCAAATTGTTACGTCTCTCAACGACCACAAGCAATGAAAAAGTAATCGAAACGCCATTTCTCCAAATGAAGTGCTTATCCAATAAACTCTCTGGATTATGGCATTAAAATCTGCTGCGTGTTATTGATAATATGATCATTTTACAAGTAATATCGATCGCTAAATTATAGTTGTTAAAGGAAAACTACATCCCTCAATGATATATTTGAACATAGTTTGTCAAACTATGCAATTATACTTCAATATGAGACATTTAATATAGAATTACATGCATCAAATAGAAATAGTCAGCAAAATCTCATCAATATCTTTTGGTATAGAACCATCTTTCAAATTAATTTTTCTATCCCAAATGATACTTTAATATGTTAAATTTGTCACATAATTGCTTTGATCTTAGAAGTATCATAACAGTGGTGTGAAATATCGCAAATCAGCTTCTATGGAAAGATCAATTAATGTGATAAGCAAAAGCAAATAAATTATAATGTTCAGAATAACTGCAAACATTTTGATAATGAATTAAATGACTATACTCTTTCTCTCTCTTTGCAGTATTTACTTTACTATTATTTAAATAATTTTAAAAAGAATTGTGATTTGCTTCATGTAATTAATAAAACGCATCATTGTAACATTTTCACATACAATGTACATGTAAATATTGACAAAATGTGTATGAAATATTGATATAACACAGATAAAGTTCTAAGTTTCGAGTCTGAATGTTTAAAAATCATTCAAGAAACATTAAAACAAAAAGCATTTTAAAATGGTATACTTAATATTGAAATGAGTTAAACTATTCATAATAGTCTTAATCCTAGTTTTGCCAAATTTGTATTCTATAGAATTTATATACAAACGGAATACATATACCTTAATACATCGACAACTGCACTTCAATAAATCTCACTAAACTATTTAAATAACTTATTACAGCTCAACTAGTTAAATTTCTTTAAAATATGTCCTTGGAAAAGAAAATTTGTAAAATATTTTCTTACTTATGATATCAATAACATTTTATTCCTAAATTTTATTCAATGACCACGTTGTTATATAATTGGTAACTACATTGTCAAAACGTTCTCTTACATTTATGAAAATACCTCTTGCTAGTGAGGCTCTCGAAATTATTTTTGGTATTGAACCTAAAATAAATTATATATTAATGGGGAATTTCATGTCTTAAAATACGATTTGTTCAATTTGCTGTAATTTGTAATATATTTTATAGTTTAACCTCTTTCAAAAGCATATACATATTTAATAATTAGTATTTCTTTAAAAAGAAAAATTTGCACATCTTTTTAAAACATTTGAAATCAATATGATATTCATACATCTGCATATAAAATTTTCTAAGTAATGTTTTCTTTATATTATTAAGCAAGACAAAAATGTTTATATCTATAAACATTTTTATCATTAGATACAATAATCATCTTTTAACAAGCGGGATGATGCATTACTCGGATTTCGGAATTACTTTGGTAATTATTGTTTTTGTAAAATAAATATCTTATAAAAAACAATGTCATATAAAGTAATATTTAATTATGGACGATATCGATATCAACATCTAAAATAGTTTCAAAATAAAATTAATACTGCCAACTTTTTTAATATGACTTATTATTTAAACATCATATTAAAAATAATTATACTAAACAAAATTAAAAAGAGTTTTGATTATCAATACTGGAGTTAACAAAATGCATTTTATTTTGTGTATTCTCTGTAGTAAAGTAGTTATTTGATTATCTTAATGGCTAAATTATTTAATAAATAAAAAAACATAACTATAAACATTCAATGCATACATGTAATATACATGTATATAATTATAAAAATTCAATGAATATAAATGTAACACTCATATATATGGAGAAAGAGATCAATATTTTGGACTTTAATTATCTAATGAAGTTAATTTGCTTATCAGCAGAGTATAGCAAATCGTCACTCGTCACACCTGAATTTTTATTTAGCCTTTTAAATTTAAAAATAATCAAAGTGACAATGGCAAACTAAGGGCTAATTTGAAGCATGGTAAACTTTTCAAACTTTTTGAACCCGCAAGCACACAAAGAAATTCTTAAGAATGTTCTGGCCAAATCCTCTTTTGTTGACTATTCAGTCTTAGGGTGAATATTAGCTACGATTTACTTCGCGCTCATTGCGACGTCAGAGATTGTTCCAACAAGCTCAAATTCTCAAATATCCTGAAAAATGTTCAGAGTAATTTGAAGAATTACGTAATCGAGCATTCAGTGTCAATCATTGAAGTGCTTATAGAGTTTTAGGGTTCAAGCTCAACATTTATGTGTATTAAACGTAATGCTTAAATAAAAATTACTTCCCTTGCTTTAGATGTCCCACAGCCACCCACCTTACTTGCACTTCCAGTTGAGATAATAAAAAAAAGATAAAGGTAAAATGCTGCTGTGTTTCATAAGCAAATCGTTATATAAAGATAAAATATTAATGAGTTATTTTGAGTAAAATTTATGGATAAAGCTAATATTTTTGTCACGAGAAAAATCCCATACTTATTGGATGATTTTTCGAACTAATGTATACCACTTACCATTGTCATAAAGCAGGTTTTCAAGCGAATTGCCAATTCTAAGTTCCACTTTAATTTCTATTACAATTGTTGCAAAGAATTCCTGGTTTTCATTTGCTTCGCCTATGACAGAGAGAATGTAAAATGATCGGTTACTTTCGAAGCGCAAAATCTTCTGAAATAAATTAGTACTTGGTATTTTTTTCTCTTGTGTCATATCTTTTAAATGTCCAAATCAATTACATTGAAATTCAAGAATTTCTGCTGTTTTGATGATAAATCTTTATAAGCAAAGTATGATTTCTAAAATGGAACATAAATAAACCACTGCACACACATACACATGGAATCCAATACTGATACTTTAAAGTAACTTATAATTCCGAAAAGGTCAGGTATATTTTTATCTCAGTGTGAGAATAGCTTATTTATTATGTAAACTCAATTTATTTCATGTATCCATCTTGAGGCCTATCAGAAATTTTAATCGGCAATTAATTATAATAGTTTGAAATTATTTTTACTAAATTTTTAATTGTAACCATTTAGTATATATTTGAATAAAACTTTTAATTATTTCTTTATGATAGCATTACTTTCTAAAATATTTTAAGTCCTTTTTTCAATATGAGGAAGTGTTTTACAATCTAAGGAGATCCAAAGAAGAAAATGAACTCTGGTGCTTGACATTCAGCTTGTATTTTAAGTTCTTTGATGCAGTATACCCTAGATAATAAAAGCAACCCAAACTTTTCTGAATATGCGACTGAAAAAAAAGGAATCTTTTGCAAAAACGCTTGTAGATATCAGTATGTTTTCTTTACACTTATATATTCTTGGATATTTTTAACCAATAGACCAAAAACTTTATATAGTTAGGCAGTATATCAGAATGTTTAGTAAACCTATAAAAAATATTATCTAGCCTTTTACATCATCTAAATTTAACTAGTCTTAAAGAAATGTAATAAATTTTATAATTTTCAGTAACTAAGGAAATATATTTTTGTACGAAACACACCATTTCATTTTTGATTCTCAAGTGAAAGTAATTTTTAAAAAATATATTTTTTATGCAAAACTATAATATTTAAAAACTTTTGCAATATTTATATTATAGTTAAAGTTGGATAAATTTATTATTATAACTTTATGCTGTAACTATGAAGTTTCCATCAAAGTTATAAATATATTAAATATAATTAAAATTTTTATCTCATTGCAACAGATAAAAATAAGCCTCGTTTATGGATTACATAATCATAGACACATTGATTTCATAGTCATTAGATTTAGCTTCCTTTTATGGTAGATGTGTAAAGTTGTTATATGTTTTAAAAATTTTCTAAAAAACGCATAAAAATCAATTGCATATTCTCCGCAAATTAATCTCTAATTTTGATCTTCAGGCTAAAATTTACTGGAATAGAAAAATAAATAAAAAAATCGTATAACTCAAATTAAGTATTAAGAAAAAAGGAAAAAAATCTTAAATTATTCATTTATGCGATTTTCTTGAACTGTGCGTAGATATTATCCTTCAAACATTTAAAAATTGAATCACGTTCCTGAAGATGACTAATGTTATTTTGACAATTTGCTGTGAAAAAAAATAATAAGTACTTAAGCGCTGGCGCAAGATAAACAATTTTTATTAGTTTACCCAATCTAATTAATCATCTAATATGTCAGAACTCAGTTGGATAGCTTAATTTTTGTGAAAAAAAGTAGTATCATTCATTCTCCATATGGTGAAGAAGCAACTATACCAGTGACCGTGCTAAGAGAGTATCGACCGCACAACTAGCCCTTTCATTAAGTAGGCGTTGCTAATAACACGGCCTTCAAAATCCTTTGCCCATCTTCTTGACATCATCTCACTAACACAGCGGAAGATCTTACTATCCAGATAAGACAAGGTCGTAACTCTAGCTGCCTTGCTAGACTTCCTTCACAGGTATGGGCACAAAAGACCTGGCCGAAGCTATTCGGGGCTATTGCATAATAAAAGGGAGGGTCTTCAATCTCAAATACTCTTACAAAGGAACAACTTTCGACAGAAGAATGCTCTCCTAAATGACCGTATTTTATCAAGAAGATACCACAGCCTACCTAATAATAACAGCTTATGAGGAAGTGCTTTCTCCTCTTTGGAGTTCTTTTCAGTCAAAATAATTCTCGACCTGGAATATAATTAAATCGTGTTAGGTCCTATACCTCAAGTTTGGTCGCTTTCCGTCTTTTACAAGGTATTTTTTTGTTTCAACCATAAGTAAATTCCTTTATTTATTTTCCAGAGAAATTTCATTCAAAGTAGTTGTCTACTTTAATTTGAGAAGCAATACAATACAATAAGTTCTATTAATTTCTATTTATAATTGTTTTAGAAGAAATTTCTTCAATAGAAATATGAATTTACTTATGAAAGAACTCCAACCATTTATTAATAACTGTAGTTCGATTTTTAGTTTTTTATTCTTTTAGCTATACAAAAATAAATAATGCGGTTAAAATAATTAATCTTATAAAAAGGAAACTAAATAATAATTTATTTACTTTAATTAGATTCAGATATCCAAATCAATAGCTTTTTTACAAGAAAACTAAAATTGTAAAATTCACAAGTTTATTTAGAAAATTCCCTATAAAATTTTGTCTTTTTTTCATTGTAATGAATTAATTTTTTTAAAAAAATGGGAATAAATTTATGCTGTAAGCTTTCATAAATTGTTACTTATTTAAGTGCAGGATTTTCTTATTAAATATCCTTAACAAGATAGATACATCTAAGTACTCACTTTGCTCCTGAATTAAAAATGCAACACATTTCTTTTAAATAAAATTTCATTTTTCCTTTCACATTTTATTATTTTTGTAAGATAAAAGTTATTTCATTACGTAAGTAGAGAGTTCAGTATGAGACAGAATAAAACAAGGAAATTTCAGAAACAACTGAATGTAAATCCAGTTTATTACTTCAACTGCTCCACACAGAAATAAGCGATGAGAAAATTAACTTGGATTTTTATCCAAAAGCTGGATGGAAGTCTCACTGTGAAGCAAAATGGCTCAGCGCCAGTGCATTGGAAAATGATTTACGAGAATATTATGAAGTAAAGAAAAAAACACTTGATACGTTTACAAGTCAATGAATAATTCGCTTTCCCAGCGATTTACGCAAGGCTACTTCAAAAGGTCTTTCAAATGCGTGTCGCAGAACTTATTTTTCAGCATGTTAAAAAGAAACTCTTAACAGTTGTTTATCCTTGTCCTTTCAAAGAAACTTAACGGAGTATAGGAAGAATATTTTCAGCAGACACATGGACAACTGTCATCTCCATTGTGTCTTTCGTCTTTAATGTATTCCGCCTTTTACAGGAAGTGTTATTGTTAGATACAATGCAATGATAGGAATCCCTCAGAAGAGAGTTTCAATTTTGAGCATATGGTATTGATTAATGCTTCTCTCCTGTCACCGAGAATCATTGCTGTCTACGTCATTGAATCGGAGGATCGCTTTTCATATCGAAATTCAAGAAGATCGTTTTTCTAATTTGGTTACGAGTTTATGTGAAACACCACACTGCAAAGAAAGAGGCATGAAGTTGCAAAGTCTTATTTTATTTGATTTATGGGGTCTCCAATTCAGATAGCAGTTTATTTGTTGATTTATGGCTTTCTGAATAGTTTATGGGAATTCTTAAAGTGGGTATATATTTTCAAGTCCAATTTTATTATTTTGGAGTCCACAAAATGTATCATTTCTTCACAGTACTTTTATTTATTTTCAATGAAACAATAAATATAGAAAATGGTAAATTTTAAATTTTCATAAAATTGTTTGCATGTTTTCTTGAAAAAATAAATTTTTATAGTTATTTATAAGGGAAACGTTGAAACTCTTCAGCACGAATTATAATTTGTACATAATGAGAAACAGCAATAAAAACATGAAAATATTAAAAAGTTAAATAATAAAAATAATTGAAATCGTATTTTATATCATTAAAATATGTATTTGCTCATTTTCTGTTTAAAAGATTCTGTTTCAACACTTTTGCGTAAGCTTTTATAGCTATATTTCTTAATATTACGATCATGAGAAATACTAAAGTCATATAATTTGATGTTAAATAATTTACTTTCTTTATTATATTTAAATCATACTATATTAATTACTATCCTCTAATATAACAAATCTCTGTTTAAATTTAATAGAGCGTACTGTTATATCATGTAAATTTAATACTATAGTTTGAAACAGACAAACAACTTTCAGTTTTACTTATATTCTTAATAAATTAACTATAAGAAAACATTATCCAGGCAACGAATTTGCTACCAGCTATTCTACATAAAACTTCTTAATATTTTGCAATCATTAAATTGTGTTATATATCACTTTTTACGCACACACACAGTTATATGAACTAATATTTACCTTAAACATCTATACAACCTTAAACAAAAGTTCTTTCTCCTCTTTTGTTTAAAATTACGTCGTTAAGATAATAAAGCTGTTTGGTTTTCCAAATGAGATTTGGAAGTCACGAAAATTCGAATAACTACTTTATCGCTGGCTAATCCATCTAGCGAGCTGACAGCTACTTTTTTATTTTTTGGTTCATTCTCCGATAGTGGATGTTTAATTCATTAACCAGTTTGCGTAACTATTCGCATACCTTTTCTAAACTAAGAAATAATGTTAATAATCTTTTAAAGCAACATACACTTTAAAATTAATGAACATATTTCATCATTTGTCTAAATTTCTTAGATACTAGAGTCTAATTTCTTCGATCTCAGATACTAGAGTTTTTCATTTATTAATTTTAAATAAAAAATTAATTCTTTCAAGAATCGCAAGTGATATATTTTATAGCAATAATATACATAAATAGTATTTTGGATTTAATGGTTGAAGAATGAATCAAATTTTAAGTAAATTTATTTAAACTAAAATATAATATTTTCGTATATTCACAGCTATGTATACTCAACTGAATTGCGCTAATCAAGACTGACCATCGCTGAATCCAAAATGAATCAACCAAAATCAAATTGCTGCAAAAAATGAAAGAAATAAAAAATACTTTAATCACAAAACTGGTTAATAATGCAGAAAGAGTGAACTATATAATAATAAGATTAGGATTGCCACAAGAGAGAATTAAATAAGTTTCACCAATTACTTTGATTATGAAAAATAAGTGATAAGTAAGCATGTGATATATTTGTGGTCATTGAAAACACACATCTATCACTCAATTTATTTTTTATTAAAATCAAAAATATGAATGAAATTTAATCGTTTATACTAATCAAATATATTCCGTTAGCATATAATTAAAAATGCTTAGTATGAGGGATCTGCTCTGATTTAAGGCATTAAGAACATAATTGTTTGAAAATAAATGCTTATATGCCATGTGTACAAATTAAAAGTTAGTTAATCTGTCTAATTAAAAAGTTTTAATATATATATATATATATATATATATATATTAAAGTATAGATCGAGTATATATATACTCTAAGAAAATTGAAAAAAATAAAATGACAAAAGCGAAAAGTATTATGTTATATATTTTTTATTAGAGATTTATGTTAAATGCATTTCTTATCATTTTGCCCTGTTGATGGATGAATCTTTCGTTACATTTCACACTCAAGTCAGCAGTATCCAGGTTTGAGTCCAATCATAAATATGCTGCCGTAAATGATTCTGTGAGTTTTAAACTACAAAATTTAATACAAATAGAACTCATTTGTACAGTATGATTTTATCTTAGCAAATCAAGTTATGCTTCTTAGCAAGATTTGTAATTTGATTTTTTTTTGAGTGAATCAAAATAGTAACTGAATGACAATAGCATTAAATTAAAACTACGTTTTTATATGAAGATCTCCAAGCTACTTTTCATTTTTTTAAATAACGAAAGCAAACAAATTTTAGATCATTTCAACATTTTAAGAATCAAACTTACAAGAAACGATAAAGAAAACGGCATCAAGATTATGAAACATTCCCCTTACGAGAGTTGTTTGTCACATTTCCTGCACAGCTCCTCATCAGATATGATAATTCATAACATTATTCCCCTCCATCTGACTGAGAAGTTGAAATTAATTATCCCATCCTATATGGAAGCGCATATTTTCCCCTGACATAATTGGTCTGCATCATAGTGCCTGCTGGAAGGGAACCAATACAACCATCAATATCTCTTGACATCCCCTGAAATACAAAGCAAGACAACTCGATTAAGCTTTCATCAGATAAAAGCCAATGAAGACGAAACGTTATTTGGTTCTAAACTTGACAACTATTACCCCATTACCTTTGACGGTGGAAGAAACCGTTTTACTTTGCGAGGAAGCCACTTCTGCATTTCTCCCATTTTCTACAGAGGATGTTGAGATGCAATATTTTGTATTGAACTGAATAACCCTGAGAATAAATTTCTCAAGATTCCGTTTCTTCCAGCAGATTTCTCAATTATGAAGAGGGGATAGAGAAACGTATGGATCGAAGTTTGTGCACATGTTTCGTGATATGAAAAGCATGCATTTTTGTTTATTATTTGATTGTATTTACTTGAATTAAGCACAGCTAAAATTGCATACTAAATTGCGCATTATGATGTAGTTAGTTTTTTCTTGAAATAAAATCGTATTAAATTTCTTACAATGATCTACATAAATCTATATGAACTACGTTATAAAATTTTAATATTGGCTAGCTTAAAACATAAAATATGTTTTATGTCAAGATTTTGATTGCACCATTTGATCCTTATTTAAATCGTAATTAACCTTATTTGTACTCACCGAAAAGTTGCTTAAGCCGTATAGTGTACACTGTTCTGATACTGTGAGCATTTTTAAGACGAAGGCATGTGGATTTTCCTTTCTTTTAATTTATCGTCTATGAATAACCTTTAGTTATAGAGTAAAAATATATTCGACTTAGGATTTCCCCTCCTTTTTTATATATTCTTACAACTTTTTAAAAAGTAACGATATTTACTATGCTTTTGAACTTTCAAAATGTATTGTTTACACCCACTTCAACGAACGTGTTTTAAATTTTCCCATTTGTATTTTGTAGCGTTGGATTTTGGATGAAGGAAAATTAACTTCAAAGCTTAATTCACGCTTTTCAAGCTCATTAGTTTTCAGCTGATCCATACGTGAGACATAATTATGTTGTGCGACATTTAGTTGTTATTTACTTTTACTATTTATATACTTGAAAATGCTTTAAACAACACAAGTAAATAGCAAATGTTTTTATGAAATCGAAAGTATCTTTATTCTTCTAAATCACAAATTTTCCCATAAAAGCTGGCGGCCTTGACTACAAATAACTTTTGAAACTACTTTTCTGCCTCTATAAAATTGATCGAGTATTTTTTCCTATATTCTCATGAAGAATTTCTAGCTACATTATGAAGGAAAATATTGAAGGAAAGCCTTATAATATAACCTATAATAGAAAAGTAACACAGATGTATTATTTTCTTATAATGAGCTATATTTTGAAATTTTCATTTATTTACTTCTTCATTGATGCTAAAAAATAATTGTTTTCTTCGAAACAAAGAAAACGTTCAGTTGCTTGTAATAAGCCGTAATAAGCGAATACAATAATCGAATTAGGATTTTTAGCAAAGGTTACAACAGGAATTCAAATCAAATTAATTATAACTCTTATTAAAAATACGAAATCCCCAATAACAATCGTATTTATATATTATATATCCTTTAATTTCTTCAAAAATAAATTAATATAAAATAGCAAAATAGCGCATGAACCAAAAACTTCTCATTTGTTTATTTAACAAAAATTTAATAATAAAATCTTTCTGAAAATTTCATTAATTAATATAAATAAAAATTTCATAAATCATTACAAATTTCATTAATTTATGTAAATTTGCTTATATAGTAATATAGTTGTTTAGTTTATGTAATTGTTCAGATAGCAAATGTTTTGCTTATGTAATGTTTTTATATCCAGTTTAATTGCTTGACCAATTTCATTAAAATGTATGTGTATCATTTTAATGCCCTCTTGATTGTGGGAGCATCATGCGCGTGGAGCTGTTATATAATAATCAGTTATAAAATAAAGGGAGGTGAAAATAAAGATGAACTATAAATAATCCCCTTAAAATTTCATAAAATGCTCACTCTTGTGTTAACAAATTTTATTTTGATATAAATGAATATATCTTTGGCTTTTCTAATTAAGTAGCATTTGTTTCAATTCAAGATTTGGTAATATCCATTTTAAATAAAAATTAACAGTTAAAGTACCGTTGTCCTTAAGTCATATAATATTAAGAATATTATAGTTTTTCATTCGAATTTATATAAATACCAATGAAAAACAGTAATATTTTGTTCGATGGGAAACCAATTTCTAGTGAAATATTAGTTCTTTTTTTAAAAATAAAATGCTTTTAACAATGATATATTATTGTGAGATTTTATTATATCGTCGATTCTAAACCTATATTTACGAATCAACTTTTAAATGCATAGATTTTTTTTTCAAAGAGAAAAGAGTTTTCTTACAATCTATAACTATTTTTCAATTATATTATATACTATTCTGTTGATAAAAGCTGTTGATTCTGTTGATATTCTCTCTTTTAAGTCTTCCATCAGGAAGAAATAGGGCAATACACAGCCATAGGGAATCTCAGTCTAGACCATTTTAAAATATTAACAAGAACAAGTAGAAAATGTTGAATTTCTTATTTCTCCTTTTATACAATTCAGCTAACACTTTAAATATGGAAATATGGAAATTCTTAGTAAGAGTTGTGTAGATATGTTTACATAAAATAGTAGTTTCTCTTTCATTTTAAGAGCGTAAATTATGTGGCTTTTATTGAAATAATTTGTATAAGCACTGACCTAAACATTGAATATGAATGCAGTACATGGATAACTACAGAACTGAAAAATTTAACTCAAGGGCTTTTCATCGAAAAACTAACTATATTTAAGTTTTATTAGATAAAAATTATTAAAAGACTAAGTATTCCCCTCAAACATATGCATTAAATAAGCTAGAATTTCTACGTTCAATTTTCTTGGTAAATAATCTATTCTTGGAAACCTCTATTTCTTTTAAATTATATGATTAAAACTATAATAATTTCAATTTTAGACCATAATAATGAAATTATAAACGTAATCGTATACGAGATTATGTTTCTTAGTTTTCTTTAATCAATGACACTCAGCTTAAAATATTCCTCGTCTTAATGTTAATCTTGCTAATGCTTTTGCTTATAATTAGTGTGTATATTTTTGAAGCTTTTTCACCACAGAAGTTATTAATCATGTAATATTAACTTGACTATTATTTTTAGTTTTAGCAAATGGATAACCAGATGATATTATTCTTAGTTTTATATTATTGAGTTAGATTATGTGCTTGAATTACATTGCAAATTCTCTTTAAATACGTTTTGATGTGAAGATTTGAGTAGGAGGTACACACTAAAATTATATTATTGGACATTTCTCAAGCTATAATTCAGAGTTCCAAAACATGTGTGGGAGTCTTGTTGAATTAGGCCCAACCCATTAGCACGACTGTGGAGGATAAACTAGTGTACTTGTATAAATGTGTGTTTTCTTAGTTATCTATCACGGAGATTTGTGTAGATATTATTAGAGCTCGAAGAAATTTCAGCAAAACAATAATCATGTACTTGAAAATGCTCAACCAGCTGCATAGCCTTATAAAAATTATATAGTTGAAAGAAATATGCTTCTCGCAACTATACAATAAAGCTTAAGCCTACTCACATATTTGTCACATGTTGAAAAACGAGTTTGATATTGGTTTAAGCGTCATTATACTACACGATATGTGATCTACTAAATATATGTGAAGCTGATGTTCATTAAGTCTACTTCAATTCTGATTAAATTAGCAGGAGTATTACTGGTTGATACCACGAAAAGATTTTTTCATGCTAATAATAATAATGTTTGAGCTCGGATTATATTAAGTTTACATAAACATAATAAAATTAAAGTCTTTCGTAAACTTTATTTCTGAGGATATACTTTGGTAACGAGTATCTAAAAAATCCAAGCTATTCTCTAAATTACTGAGGTTAATTCTACAAACTAAAGCAGTATCATCTAATTGAAAAGATTAAATAATTATTGTTTTTCAGTTTAATACCAGACAAAAATTTTACAGTAGGTTGGTATATTTTTTTAATGAATAATCTTTTAAGACTTGTAAGTAGAAAAAGCTATATTCTTTAATGAATACGTTTTTTTTTCTACTAACAAGAAGACGCAACCGAGTTAATCTGTAAAAGATTTGATTATATATTTCATATCAGCTCGCATGTCTAAGCTGTTTTAGGTTGTATTTATAGTGAATATTTTGTGTGCTTTTCATTGAAAAAAAACAAATTGGCAAAATCTCTTTTTTTTTCCTTCCATATAATGTTGAAAAGCTTTAGGTAATGTTCTAAAAAACTGTATTAAAAGTTAACTAAAAAATTTATTATTAAGTAAATTATTTATAAAACTATCTCTGCAGAAAAAGGCAAGTTAAAAGCTATAAGCTTATGAAACGCAATAAAAAATGTTACTTAGAAAAACTTCATTTTATTCTTTGTTAAAGAAATAAAATATCTTCTCTAACTAATTTATTTAAATAAATCCACTGCGTAGAGTCTCTTCAATTTGAATTATATTGACATAAATTCAATCCTTTTTCTCGGTGTTCTTAAGAATAGTTATTTTCTTCGTTGCACAACAATAAAGTGAAACTGCCTCCAAGTAAAAAATTAAATTTAAATAGTAACAATAATTCAACGTGAAACTTTTCTTTTTGTTATTGTTTCTAATGTATAACTCTCAAAAAGTATTTAACTTTTCTAACTTCTCATTTATTTTCCTACATGACATTTTTGCCACGTGTTTTTACTTCTTGTTCCATGCCACTTTTTTCCCTTGATGTCGCATAATCATGTCATGGAGTCCTTCCGAAAATCATTAAAATTTCAGTCAGTGATCTTCTATTGTTCTGTTTCTTAAGCTAGAATAAGCTTAAGAGTTCTTTCCCTACTCAATTGCCGAAGCTGAGTGCTTTTACATGTAGAGGACAAAGAAAAAAAAGTGTCTCGAGTTTCCGAATGCCGCCAGTTGTCACCACCATTTTATGGACTTTACGCAGAACATCAGCAAATTACGAAGCGTAGAATTAAAGAAAGAGACGCACCGCTGATCGAAAATAATAAAGAAAAAAATGAGTTAAGAATGAAAAAAAAGAAGAGTGTAAGAAATGGAGACCATATCTACAGCTGTGTAAGAAAAAAGTTTTCCCTGTTTTCCTTCAATAATGACTGTTTGTAAAAAGCTGCAAAACATTTTAGTTGTTCTTGTACAAAGGTATTTATGTCTGAATTGCAGAAATAAAAAAGTCATAATACTGTAATGACTGAAAATATTACTTAATAATGAATGCAATTTTTAAACAAAAGCAATTCAGAAATAAGAAGAGCATAACCTAAAAAAGTAATTATGTGTATTAAAAAAAGTTTTGAATATGCACAATATATACAAAAATAACTTTTTAAAAGAGCATTTTCTTTTTAACGAAAAAAGAGCAATAGTAAACTAACCAAACTCAATTTTGTGCTTGATTGTGTTATATAAGCATTCTTACAATCATTTGGCATATCTATCTTTTAATTTTACTGTTCAATTTTTATTTAATAGTTTTGTAGAAGATTGCCAACAACAGATTTGATATTAAACCGAAAATTGAATTTCTTTTTGCTAATCACAAAATGCTATACATAAACATTATCTTTTGCGATAGGTTATTTTAATGACACACTTCATTTACTATGTGAAACTGCATTTTTGCCAGTGATTCGCGCTCAATTATTCTATTATTTTTAAGAGAAGATATTTACTTTTGTGTTTCTGAAGGAAAGATGTTTACTTTGAGAAAGTGATTTTTCGAAAATGAATAGAAAATTTTTAATAGGTATTTCGATTACAACCTTTAAAACTCATGATAACAAAAATTAAATCTAAGTAATTGAGAATTAGAAAGTTTTTACAATACCTGCAAATCAGGCGTCAAGATCTTGTCGAGGACCATTTGTTGAACTAAGCCCTTCTAATTGAAAAGTCTCATTGGTTCTATCTCAATCTCTAATGAACATCAGGAGATGTCTGTTGTTTTTATTTTACCAATGCATGCTTGCCAAAGGGAGTGCTTGAGATTTTTCCGCATTTTCTTATTTTATGATACTTGACTACGAGAGCTATTTGAAATAAATCCCTCCTTTGGACAGTAAATAGAGAATGTTCAAATGACTTTATTTGTTATATCCGCTAAGCGCAGTCAATCAGACAATCCCTTAAGATTCATATTTACATTAAGATTCATATACGGCATCACATTTACTTTATCCATGTAATTAATTCACATTTACTAATTTATTCATAAATTCACATTTACTTTATCCAATACATGCCAATTCAATATACCATTATATTTAATATTCATTATAATTTATAATTAATATAAACTAGAAAGTACAATAAATAAATAAATACCACATTGGAATCATGTATTAATTATACAATAAATAACTAGCTCTTAGAATATAAGTTTAATTACACTTAGACATTTCCTCTTATTAAGCTTCAGAAATAAATCAAATATAGTTCTAGAAATTTTTATAAAGAAAATTATAACTACTTTTATTATACTAAAAGACGCTATGAGACAAACAAATCTGAAAACAGCTCTTGATACTGCCAAAATATCATGATGTAATCACTGGCTTTAACAGCTTCTGTAGGAGCAAAAAAAAATAAATAAAAACTTATTTTCCTTATTTATGATAACTTTCTAAATTTACTAGCCTTACGTTTGCTTTATCATGCATTTAAATAAGCCTCTCAACATCTCCTTTGTGTTGATATGAGCATACATTAAACGGATGCATTAATTTGAGTGAGACTTCAGGCCCATCTGTTACCCTAATGACGCTTTTCTAGTCCAGTATTTTGAGCAGCGCTAATGGTATTATGATTTTTCACGATTCGGTGCTGTAATTGCTTGTTAAGGTGTCGCATTAGATATTCCACAGACATCTCAATATTTGGAAATTTAATTGGAATATTTTCGAATGGAAAATCCTAACAAGAAAAATTATTATGAGACTGTTTAAGAACTTAAAAAATATTCTCTTAAAAGAATATTTTTAATCTTGTTAAGAACTTGTGTCTTTGGAAAGTTTTTGGAGACGTTTATTTACATCTAAGTACTTTGCTTGTTTTCCTTTAAATTCTTAAATATATACTATGATTAAAAAAAATTTTTTGACTTTATTAATAATGAATTTGCTTTAAGGTGTTTTTCAAACTTAAAGACGTTCTCGTGTAACTATTCAATTTTAAAATATTTATCAAATTTTTAAGGGCTTAAGAATTTTGCAAAAATTTTTAATATGCATTTATATTGATGTATATAAGTATAATAATCATGAAATATTTAACCCCACTAAAATGTTGAGAAATAATGAAATTAGTATATAATATATAAATTACTTAGATTTATATTTTAAAATTCACATTTAGAGAGGTTTATAGTTCAACAATTTTGTTAAGGATTTCTTAACATTATATGATCATATTTAAAATCTATTGCTTTTACCAACATTCTGAAAATTATTTGTCTCCTTATTTCCCTTATAGAAAGCAATAGGTAAAAATATGTATAGAAAAACTGGTCAAGAAATCATTTTGGCAATTAAAAATGATGCCAATCTAGCCAAATGATGTAACCAGCTTTTGGAATCTATGTTAAAAGGCATTTTGACCCCATGAAATTATACATCTTTGGACATAAAATTTTGACTTTCACAGTCCCAGATTTTAAACACGAACAAATTACTAGAATTTCTATTTTAAATAATAGAAGAAAGAACATTTATATGCAACAGATACTAAGTATTTCTTGATTTTAAGCATTACATCGTTTATTTCATTTCCGTATTAAATACTGAGTACTTCCAAAAATCACATCGTCACTGGTACTTCCGGTTTTCAAGTTAGTCGATATTGAATTCGCTTCTGACATTTTGACGAGCTGTCAGATGTGAAATACAATGTAAGCAGTTGTGAGTTCCCCCGTTCTATTTTGACACGCGAACCACTCGGTTTCCGAGGAAGTGAAGAAAAGTAATGTCGGATATAAAAAAATGGGTTTTCCCTTCTAAAATAATATCGTTGGAAGTGTGAGGAAAATATTATTAGAGAAAAATCAACTTGGAAAATTTCAATTTTTTTTTAAAGTTGTTCTTAAGCCAAGAGTATGTGTCAGGGATTTTGAATTGTTTGTCACAAGAGTTCTAGAAACTGCCATCAGGCATAAAAATATTTGAATTTAGGGAAATTTTATTTGAAGGAATAAAAGAAGTTACTTTTCTAAGAATTTGCGTGATTACGCTAAAAGAATTATTAGGTCAGTTTTGTGAAGTCAGCAATTTGAAAATGAAAATACATTCTTCATTTATATTACATATTATGATTTTAAACAATGTAAAATTTATTAAACAAAAATTTATACTTAAATACTATATAAAAACAAAGATGCTGAACAAAACCACTTAGAGGCATAAAAATTCGCTATTCTTAAAATGTAAATAGTAAATCATTTTAAAATACATTTTCAAAAAGATAAGTAGTAAAATGATAAATTATTGACGCATGTTATATGGCGCTTGATGCAGGGCCAGACTTAGCCTAATTTGGGCAAAAACAAAGTTTTCTTTAAGACCCCTCTGCTTTACAGCAAAAAGCTTTCTGTTCGATTTGGCAAACGATTTTATTCGACTAACAACGAAAAATAAACTTTCTATTCGTTTTGGGGGCCCTTCTGATGTAGAAGCCTGGGTCAGCTGCCCCTTATGCCCCCACCTTTGTCAGGCTCTGGCGTTTTGTAAATATGTGTCTATTTCGTATATGTATTGTAACTGAGAGGTTTTAACATTTTCCAAAAATTGTTTCCTCGATCACAACCAAGAAAGTATAATAGTGATAAAATAGCGAAAAATGTTTAAAATGTGGTAAAAACAATATCTTAAAAATTTTTGAAATAGCTAAATGTATTCCTATAAAGGTGTAAGGTTTAATCTTTATATGGTCATTAAATTATACAAGTTAAATTCTTAAAGATTCAAATTCGTATTTTTAAGAAAAAAAATCTGAAGAGAAATACTATAACTTTTAATCAATATATATATATATATATATATATATATATATATATATATATATATATATATATATATATATATATATATATATATATATATATATATATATATATATATATATATATATATATATATATATATATATATATATATATATATATATATATATATATATATATATATATATATATATATATATATATATATATATATATATATATATATATATATATATATATATATATATATATATATATATATATATATATATATATATATATATATATATATATATATATTTATTTATTTATATATATATGTAAACAGAGAGAGAGAGAGAGAGAAAGTATATTCATATTCATATATTTATTTCGAACACAAAATTAATTTTATTTACTTAAATATTATTTAAATAAAACTTTGTGTTTTAAATTTTATTATGAAAGTCATTTTTCCCTTGTTAATATTACTGTTACATGAATTTAAAGAATATATTTCTTTTATTTCTACGCCTAATTTCTTAATTTACGGAAGAATCTATATTGTTTAATGACTTTAAAATTTAAAAAAATGTATTTTGTATAAATAAATTAATTACACAATTAAGTAGAGTTAATCTATACCATATTTTGTAGGTTTAAATATATTGATAGAAAAAAAATATTGTTTAAATATTAATTTTGTTGTAAAATTTAGTCTAGATCAATAACTTTAGGACTAAGAACTTACTATAAAAAATATATTATGTTCAATAAAACAGTTCATTGCTTTAATGAATAAAGTTTAAGTATTATTTTATTGTAATAGATGGAATTAAAATAAAGATAGGTAAATATTTTTTAATATCATTTTTTTCAAATTTTCGACCTCAAAAGAAATTATCAAAAAATCATTAAAATAAAATTTTCGCTATAAAACTTATATAACTATTTTACAAGAATATATTTTTCTCTTAATAAAAAAATTAAGTTTAGCTTTAAATATTATTTTTAAAACAAAGACAAAATTATTTAGATTTTATGAAGGAAAATTTTGTTTTCTGTACTTATTAAATTTCTTATAACGTGATTGAAAGCGCATACATGTAGCATTGCAGCTAAATTTTCGAAAATAATTTCTTAAAGAGAAAAACCTAACTACAATACGCGAATCATCTTTCTTTTTCCCCTCCCAAATTTCTTTTTTTTTTTAACAGGTACAAATAAAATAACGAGTATTAAATTTGAAGCGTAATTAAGGTAGGATATCGAGGATCGCTGTAATTGTTTTAGGGGAAGGCGGCAAAAACAAACACAATTAAGTTTACAAAAATAAAATTCAATTTTGCCCGTCGCCTGACACGCTCGCGATCGTGGTATTCGAAATATTTTTGGGGCAATTATGACTGCAGAAAGAAAAATTTAGAAACAACTGAACAAAACAGAAAAAAAAATGTAGCAGTCGCCGTAAAATAACCGATCCGAGGAGTGGAGAAGAAAGAATCCATAGATTCGAAGGTAAGGCTCTGGATGTAATTACTCAGATCTTATGTAAGTAACAAAAAGCACACCGCACTTTGCATCTAATGATATCTGAGTTCCAAATGTACAAGTGGCTTTTGAAAGAATGTAAGTGCCTTTGCATGTTTTAGTTAACCTCAAGTGATTTAAGAAAAATCACAGTAGGTTTAATTAACTTTCGTAGTGGGAATAATGTTTTCATTATTCGAAAATTTAAAACTATAAACATATACAAAATTTATTGATTTAGTGGTAAAATAATGATGATGATGATGAAAATAAAACATTCGTAACATGAAGATTCAAATTTTAATCGAAGCGTTTCAAATAAATTTAAAATTTTAATTCATTTCAATGTATTGTTATTAATTTTTTGATAGTATCAAAAACGAAGATATTAATTTTCAATCATATTATGAAAATGTGAAAGCTCTTTTCATTAATGAAAAAATGTTAAATAAAATGTTTTTTAAGGTGTAATCGTAAAAAGGATATCTCGAATGAAATAAGCAGTTCTTAAATTAATAACTTTACCGCAAGTCACCACAATAATTTCCATTAGTTGATTAAAAGCTATGAACAAATTAAACGACTAGGTTCATGTTAATAAAAGTGATATTTTTTGTTGTATGTTTAGAAATAAATATTAAATAAAGAAACCAAACTTTTAGTTTAGGTTATTGTGTGCGTGGTTTCGGTAGAAAAAAACACTATTAGTTATTTTCTTAATTTTGTAAATTATCATTACAAAGAGAACATTTATACTCAGTTTATTAAACATTTATTTTATTACTCAAAAATACTTATTTTCTTTTAATGCGAAACATAATACATGAATATTTTAAAATAACTTTAATTTCCAAGAAACTAATTGGGAAAGTTTATAATTAGAGTTTTTAGGCATGTAAACTAAGTATTAATTTTTAAGATTTGTTTTAAGCTCTTTCTAGATTTTATGTTAAACACATTAAGAAGAAAATAACATATTTGACAAATTTCAAAGTAAATCAAAACAACTCTTTACAATCAATTAGAGAATTATGAATGTCATTTGGAAAATTAAGAACCAATGAGACATTTTAGAGAAAAAATATATTTTGTCTGCTTTCTTTTCTTAATAATTAATGGTGTATCAAAAATAAAGCAGCTTACTAAATTTGATTTATAAAACTGTTACCATTAGAAATACTGATAATGAATTCAATAACAGTCTAATGTCCCAATTAGGTTTATGTAACTAGTAAATTGGATAACAAAATTTACTAGTTAGAAATGTGTCATTATCTAACTAGTAAACATTACTGCCATTAACATTTTTTCCATTCTGTTCACATGCATTCATTCAATTAATGACTCCATCTCAATACCTAGTATCTAATGTATTTTTCTTACAAACTATTAATTACATATAGTTTTATTACTTAAAAAATATTATAACTTGAAAGCTGACAAATTAAGGAGAATTTTATGAAAATGTTCTCTAATATTCTATTTATTAAACTTTAAGATTTACTATCTGTACTCTCATGGGAAAATTTGTGACTTGAAGGGTTCAGAAAAGTAATCTTAATACCTGGTTTTATAAACCGGATACTAATAATAAAAAAGTAATATTGTGTAAAATTCCATATAAAATAAATTTTAAGATTTTAACCCACAATGAGTATAATGTTTATTTTGGAAATCTTAAATGAGAAGCACTAGAAGAATACCTTGTATCACATTTATATAAATGTCTAACAATGGGTTATACATTATTTTTATGATGAAATATCATTCTATTTTATTCCCAATAAAAATCTCTTTGAAAAGTAAAATAAGTTGTAAAATTTCTGTACATTACTAAACATATGTCACATTGTTTTCAAGTGTGTAACCATATATTTTTACAAAACAATATCCAAAACTTGCCGTTTGTTTTTATAAATCTTCAAAAAAAAGATAGAGCTTATACAATTGCTTCTCAAAATAAAATAAACCTTAGAATGCTTATCGAATTTTTTTTCTTTTATTTTCCCAGTGACATTGGGACATATAAACAATTCATTCAGATAAACTTGACTTTACTATTAAGTATACGAGGCTCTACTGAACCGTAAATCTTAGCATACTTACTATTAGTTCATTATATTTACTCTTAATTAATTAAGCGTAAAAAGTGCTTTGTAAATAATATGGAAATTATTTAATTCTTTTAATGCGATTTAACTTTTAATCTAATTTTGATAAATAAAAAAATTAATTTGTACTCTTAAATTTTGTAGCAATTTGTGGCTGAATTTATGGGTTTAACATAAATATTTGGCTTATAAATCCAACCAGAGTGTATTCTTATACGCAAATTTTTTTTCATATATTAAAAAATTCACTTCAGAAAATTGTTAAATAATATCTTATTTTAATTGCCTTTTTATGGAATTGCTAAACTTCTGGAAATAATAATCTAATTTTGCTTATGTCCCTACAAATGTCATTTTAATACCAGTTTATGAAATTGAAGTTTAATACATTTATTTATTCTTATACTTTAATAAATTAAAATTTAATATGAACATCATTAAACTTTAATATATTAATATAAATTATAATTTAACTTTGTGTCACCATTTTATTTTACTTATCAGAGATTTCTAATTACAATCACAATAGTAAAATTTTCTATTTTTTTCTGTGGACTTAAAATAAAATCAAAACAAACTAGTTTGAATAGGAATATCCTTATATAAGAAATGAAAAAAATAAATAAAAATAAAATGCCTTTCCTCGTAAAAATAATGACACTGGGGAGTTTTCTTTCTTTAAACTTTGAAGTTCTTTCCAGAGAATCGAATAAAAAAGTTATACATTTCCCCCTACTCTGTCTATTTTTTGACGCAGAATATGATTTCATACTTAACATAACTTTCCTTCTGCTTGAAATAGGAATAAGGAACTTACATTTTTGACAAGAAATGTTCCAATTTGAAATAATTCGAATTTATTTTTTACTATCATATACTGTGACATTCTATTGAGTTATAGAGAGAGGGATCAGTACTTTGTTACGAACTTGGTATAATGCCATATCATTTTATATTCACATATTTATAAATTAACTAAATTTTTCAAGGAGTTCGTTATACTTCAACAAAATTTGTACTGCTTGAGGACAAAATCCCTTTTCTATTTTGAATTTATTTTTAATTTATCTACGCAAAATAAACTTAATTTAACGCATTAGAATATTCTTCATTATAAACTACTTCCAAATTCTTGTTTCATTTTACAAACTTATCTTCTTATTCAGAAAATTTTGACTAATTTACATAATTGGTTTTCTCTGTTGTATGAATCAGACGTAATTGAATGATAGAAAGTAATACTTAAAGACATTTTAAAGAATAGTCTAATTTTAATGGAAGTTCTACATTAATGGTTAAAATAGTTTATTTATACAGCTACGTTTTCAGCTTATATTATTACCATGATATGTAAGAAAAGATGTACAATCCATAGAAATAATGACTATTTTGATTGTATAAAAAATATTTTGTTTGAGATTTGTCAGACTATTTTGTGTTAATTTACTATAATATATATATATATATATATGTGTGCATATATGTGTATGTGTGTGTGTGTGTGTGTGTGTGTGTGTGTGTGTGTGTGTGTGTGTGTGTGTGTGTGTGTGTGTGTGTGTGTGTGTGTGTGTGTGTGTGTGTGTGTGTGTGTGTGTGTGTGTGTGTGTGTGTATATATATATATATATATATATAGTATTCATTTACTTTTGCACTCTATTTTATTTACCATGCAATAGATTTTTTTTCTTCAAAATTCAAGAAAATTAATAAAAATAGTCTTCTTTAGCACGTAATTCTCTTCACTGAGGATAAAGTTCAATAATTTTATGGGAAATACACTTTAACTTGATTATAATATTACAATCAAAAATTTTTCACCTTACATTTTGAAAATGATTGATTAAATTAAAATATGAAAAAATTTTCCTTTTTAAAATAAAATTCGAGAATAGTAAAATTAAATTAACAAATATTTATTTACTTTTTTTCCAATGGTGGGCACACTTGAGTGACTAACCCTATGCCACAACAAGGCCAGAAACTGCTACTCATTTATCGTTACCCAGCGGGCACCTGAGAACCAAGTCACGGAGGCGAGTAAACGTTACCCGCGCCATACTACCACAAACCCGTTTATAGGGTGGGCCACATTCATACCACAACACAGAAGAAAGGACAGAGATACACAGAGAGAACAGAGAAGGAAAGAAACATCCATGCCCGAACCGGGATTCGAAACCGGGACCCACAGCTCAGGAGTCAGGAACGCTAACCACTCAGCCATCGGTCGGCTAACAAATTTTTATATTTAATACAAAAATTACAACTAAATACAAAAGTTAAATCCCACAGAAGCATTTAACCCTTCATTAGATACCTATTTTACGAAACTTCAAAATTACTTGAAAATCTGAATTTTTTATGATTGATTGGAACAGTACCAAAGTATCACGACTAGACATAATCAGTAAACAAAGAATAAGCTGTAAACACAAATATTTACTAATAGGACTTTCAAACAATTCGAATTCAAACATTTCTGAAGAATTTAAAGGAAGTGTGCATGTTTTTATACATTTTTCAATATCAACATCTTCTCATTGTTTTGTACTAAGCAAAATATGATTGAAATGTTTAATATTTTTCGTCATCCATATTTTAAAATTCTTTGATAAATCTAATTAAAAAGAGGTGCTCTCAGAAATAAAATCTTCTTTCTCAATCTGGGAGATGAATGATCATCACTCTTACTTACAGATCAATAGTTCGTGAATTCAATTCCCAGTTCCTGCGTGAATGTTTCTAATTAGACAAAAGTAACACATATTTCTTTCTTATTCATAAAATTTATTATAGTTCATTGATATTCCTGTTGATATGTATATTACATCTAATATTTGCTAAAACTTTTTTTAAATTTTCTAGTCATTAAAATTGAATAACATTTTTAAAAGTAAATAATCACTTTATTGGGTAATCCAAATAAACCATAATAATATAAATAAATCTAACAATTGATAAATTTGTATCACTTTAAGTTGATTGTATGGTATTTTTTATTTTATATTAATTTTATTTGTTATTTTCGTTTAATTAAAGAATTAAATGAGTTACTAAATTTTAATGTACTTTATTGCATTTGATTATTACGTTCATTAATTTTAAAGTTTCTCTGCAGTACTAAATTTTGGTAACGTATTGGGAATTAATTAGAAATTCTTAGTTAAAATTTCCAATTTTCTAACAAATAGAAATGAATAAAAATGCATTATATAAGTTAACAGATACCAATATGTAATAAATTGACAGATAGAAAAATACGTTTGAATTTTTATTTGCTATTTTCCAAAACAAAGAGATAAAATTGCACATTCAGTAAATAACATGTTACATAGTATTTTCTCTAAAACAAAGAAATAACTTATTTTTCCATACAGCTAAGCATATTTTGATCAAATCAATATTTTTACGCCTCTAGTACGTTTTTAATCTTAAATCTTTTATAAGGAAAGTTTAACTCCCTTTTGAGAGGATCATAAATTGTAAGTAACAAAATCTTTAGATAAGAATCCTACCTACACAACTTTTCTTTGAGAGCAACAAGCTAAAATGGGGAACAATAAAAATGGGGAATTATTCTTTAAAGGTAAGTACAAGTCCATGACTTTCCCCCGTAACTCAACAAAAGTACTCCTTTCAAAGTAATAGTAGCATGTGTGTGACATATTTTTCTACTTACTGTGGAAAACTTTTCCCTAAATTCCCTCTGCGGACAATGTTTTGGGATTAGCTTAAGTGACTCTTAATTAAAGAGCTCTGCTTGGGCAGCTTAATGGAACATATCATGTTAATAGAAATTAACAAGGGTTACCCAAATAACAAGACATCATAGAACAAAGAATATTTTGTTGGATCAAATTCTCTTATAAGGTTCGGAATTTCAGCAAATATCGATAGTGTTTTAGCGAGCGCAATACTTGTTTTACCCTTTCTACTATGCCTTATATTTGATAAAGATTGTTAATGAAACAACTTTTAATTTGTATAATTGAATCAAAAGAATAAATTGATAATGTATTTAGAAAGACTATTTGTCATACAAATCTTTAATGATTGCTGATTAATAATGGAATTAATTTTTTCTGAAATAATGTAATATATATATTTTTTAGAGTCATTGAATCTAAGCCTAAATTCGTTTGAACAGTTTTTGTTTGAACAAAAAGTGATAGAAGAAAACATTCAAAGCAAGTTTTGAAAGTTTTGAAGCAAGCAAATTAGAAAATTTGAAAAAGTTTCTAAAATTTGCAAGTCTGTTTGAATTGTCTGAATAAATTTTAATTCTAAAAAGAATTCTAATTCTAGAAACATTTCATATTTTAAGGGTTAATTGAATTTATTATATTTTACTATTTTATGAATAATTTATTTTAAATTCTCTTAAAACAAATTCTACTATAAAACATTTATTTCATTTCATTACTACTAAAAGTAGCATTCCTACTTTAAAAATTTATAAAAATTTACACTTGTAATATTATTAAATGAGATTAGCATTAAAACCCCACTGTTCCAAGCATATTTTAAAATCCTTCTCCATTTGTCATTGATTTGACCTTTAAAACCAGTAACAAATTACTTATTTTATCACTCGTTTAAATGGATAATCT
Source organism: Latrodectus hesperus (assembly GCA_037975125.1). Classification (NCBI taxonomy): domain Eukaryota; kingdom Metazoa; phylum Arthropoda; class Arachnida; order Araneae; family Theridiidae; genus Latrodectus; species Latrodectus hesperus. The sequence continues at coordinate 70,492,538 of CM075854.1, forward strand.
TCACTAAGTAAATTGCGCTATAAATCATTTAGATGAGAAGGGGAAAAGTAGTTTCTTGTGTAAGTAACTCTGTCTACCCTATATCGAAAACATATCCATTAGACACGTACATGTCATTACATACATTCTATTCTCCCTGTTAAACAAGCCCTATTTTCCATGGAAATGATTCCACACAATAGGAGATACATTTATATCTGTTTCGAGGATTATGTTGCATCTATTGAAACATTTGAATATTATCTTCCGTATGCGAAGCTCCAGCACGAGGTGGTCTATAATGTATTGCCTAAGAACCATCATTACTATTTCTCATTGTGTTTTGCATATGCGTGCAAAAAACATTGCGAAAAAGAATATTTCTTAGATAAGAAACCGATAGCGGCTCCTAGTTGCTAACACTGAGCTAGAGTCTATTAAAACAATGACTTCTGTAACACAAAAAAAAAGTTCAGGAAACGCATTCCTGTTTGATTTGGTCCGAAGAATCCTGAAGGCTGCCGCGTAGCAAGCGTAATCAGATGATCTGGCTTGTTTGATAAGGGGAAGGGAATGTCATTCTGACGACCTTAATAGGTGGCTTAAGAGTTAGAGAAGAGCTTGGAGTCTTCGGGGCTGGATAAATATTAAATGTGGTTAAGAGAAAGTTTATTTACGTTGGGGCCTGGAGTGTAGCTAGAGAAAATACGTGAAGGGAGGGCATGTCAGACGAATAAACGGCGGAAATTAAATGTCTTTGGCTTAGCTTTCCCAGTAAAGTTTAAATAAGAAATGAGAAATTCAAGTCTAGAAAATCAACTGAGCTTGAAATTTTGATTCCCTTTGAATGTTTGGCTTTGAAAAGTAATAACTTACGAAGTAACCGAAAATAAATTTAATACAGGAAGCTATCAATCTATTACGTTCCTGTATCTTCACGTTATACCAGAATACCGGATATTAAAAGGGTTCAAGTTCACGAATGCAAATAATATTCGAGAAGAAATATAGAAGCCGAAAATAGAAAAGTGTTAGAAAAATATCTACCGAGAAACTTCCATATTATTATTGTTTTCATTTCATTTCTTTATTTTTCAAACATTTTTTGATTAAATTTTTTCGGACTTAGTTTAATTTAGATTTGAAATTAACTTTCCTTTAAAATTATTTTTTTTTTTTTACTTTTCCCTGATTTATTCATCGAAATGATTTATTGATATTTGGGATTACTCTTACTTTATGAAGATACTTTTATAAATATTTGTGGAAAATTTTGCTTTTAGTACTATTTATGGATGCATATAATTAGGTCCCAAAGTAAAATTTTAATTTGCAAGATGCAGATTTATCTTATCTTTAAAAACAAATTATCAATTAGGTACCACATCATTTTTCATATTGAATGAAACTTTTTTTCGTTTAGTCGCAGAATTTTACTATAGCGTAGTCCTTTTCACACAGATTTTGGAAAAGTATTTGAATAAAAGCTCTTCTTATATGCATTTTCAATAGTTTCAAAACAACTTTTTCTGCTGCGAAGATTTATCTGCTGAATATAATACATTTAACATTGTAGCCTCTAAATGCATTATATATATATATATATATATATATATATATATATATATATATATATATATATATATATATATATATATATATATATATATATATATATATATATATATATATATATATATATATATATATATATATATATATATAGATAGATAGATAGATAGATAGATAGATATATATATATATATATATATATATATATATATATATATATATATATATATATATATATATATATATATATATATATATATATATATATATATATATATATATATATATATATATATATATATATATATATATATATATATATATATAGAGATAGATAGATAGATATATATAGATATATATATATATATATATATATATATATATAGATAGATAGATATATATATATATAAATATATATATATATATATATATATATATATATATATATATATATATATATATATATATATATATATATATATATATATATATATATATATATATATATATATATATATATATATATATATATATATATATATATATATTATATATATATATATGTATATATAGTATATATATATATATACAATGTCATTTGACATTAGAACAGAGATAAAAGGAACAATTTAACACATAATGTTGAAATGCATTCAATTTTTGAAATTTTTCCGATGTTTCCTTCTACTGTTGATTGAACTTGTATTTTTATGTTTCTTTCAAGAGCTCAAGTTTTTCACTATAACATTTAATGATACAACTTCCTTTATAGCAATAATTTTATAACTCACTAGAGCTGTTTAATAATAAATACTCTAAAACATAGGGCAGTCCTAATGAAGCAATAGTTATAAAAATAAGTAGTGGGAATTCAATTCTACTGCCGGTGAATATGTTTGCAAAATACATTCCGATTTATGACATTAAGTTTATAAAAAAATGGTTATAAATATGGTGTAAAAATGATGTTTTGTGGCAAATGATATAGAGCAAAATGTGTATGGATTAATTTTTTATACATTGACGAAATTAAGGTTTTTAATATAGTTACAGTTCCATCGGTGTAGTAAGGTGAATGAAAAATGCAGATTTATAAAAATAAAATTCTGAATGAATTTGGCTGAGAAATAGGAAGAGAAAGGTTTTACATATCATGTTTTGAGATACATGTAAATAAATTTATTTTGTGATGCATCTACTCTGTCACTTGTATTAAAGTGTCATTGTGAAATACATAAACTTGATAATAGCAGATATGAATTTACTTTAATATAATTTGTTTTCAGCATATTAAATAAGCTAAATATAACTCTTATTCTTTCAGTTGTTGATAATATTTAATAACTATGTGCGGAATACGGAAGCTACTAAATTATTTAAAGTGATGTTAAGTATTATGGGTGGTGAATAATTCATCATTTTTCTAAATCCCCAATAATCACTCATCAAAGCCCAACGATTTTTTTATAAAATTCATCTGAATGATAACTGCTATACAAAATTATAAAAAAGGAATTTCAGCAACGAAGTTGCTTAATTTGTTGCTTCTATTTATTAAAAAGTATCTACATTAATTCCATTTCTGATAGCTAAGTTGAAACCCCCTCTAAATTGAGTGCGTAGTAGGCAATTTATAATTTAAATTCTGCACGTCATCTCTTTATGAGTCTCAAATTATTCTTATGAAAGGGTAAATATTCAAATTAACTGAATTCCTTACTAGGATAAAAAATTGATATTGATCGGTATTATACTTTTCCTCATCACGATTTAGATATTCTACACAAATTCTTAAATTATAAGTTATTCATAATAACACCGTTCTTTGGTACTTTATCTCTATAAGCAATTACGAAGATTTTTATTTGTCTTATAGTAATTTGAGAAGTTTTCGACTGAATTTTTACTTCAAAAATATCAGATAATTGTTATAGTTCTAGATGCATTTTTTATAAATTTTGACCCCCTGATTTGTCTGCATGAAACAAAATACGACGATACGATTCAGAAATTTATGCAAAGTTAATAGTTATGAATATTTTAAATACGGTGGATAAAAAAGCAAATATGAAGCATTCATTCTTTTATGTCACGTTAATCACAGAACTGTTAACCGCCAGCAAATTAAACTCCCTCTTTTAAAACTATTTTTCCATCGTTAATTTAAATTTATCTTAATTCCGACTTCTAACCTAAAAAATAATAAAATTGAGAAATAATTTTGCTAAGCTTTAGTTTATTATTACTCCATCTTAAATATTCTATCTTATATAAATAATAAAATCTTTAAATTTTTGAGATTAAAATGCTCATTTGCCAATCCTAAAAAAAAGTTTTGAATATTTATTGCTAGGAATTTTTTAAGGAAACCTACACATGCATAATGCCTAGGAAAAACTTTAAGAAGTTATACATTCTTTTCATGTAATATGTTTGAATTGATACCTATTAGGAATTTAACTAACACTTTTGAGTCATAGAGAAGAATTTGTAATCATGAATGCTTTCAAAGGAGCATTGGAGTGATCTGCAAAGACAAGAGGGGTGTAGTAACGATTGAAAGGGAAGAAACACCGACGTTTTCCTACACCTTCTCTGATAAATGAGCAGGCAGAAAGTAAAAACTTAGCAGCCAATTCTCTAGTTCAAAAGTAGCTGGGATTGAATTGGAAACATTCTATTTAGAACAGCATGGTCCAACTGCTATGCCACTGCATTCCTTTTCTCTTTCTTTCATAAGAAAACATTTATGTTAAACCTATAAGGAGCAGGTGGAATATGAATGGGGAATACTGAAATCAAAATAGAAAAATCTTGAAGTATGCTGATTAAGAGAAAAAGAGAATAAAAGTAATTTATATTTTATTAAATATACAAAATCACATCCTGACAAAATCATTAATTTATATTTTAATCAATCTTAATACAAAAGTTCTCACACGCAAAGTGACTTGGTTCAAAAAGTTACTTTATATTAAACTGTTATAAAAATCTTTTCGGTAAAGTTATCGAATAGGAAGAGATTGCTTACAGTTTCAATTTTTTATATCAGAACTTCCTTAATTTGATAGCTATGAGAAAACATAGATGTGTCAATAAATATACTCTATTTTATCTCATCAAGTACAGTATATCACCATAAAACTGTCTTCATGTTTATAATTAAAATTCCATCGTTACATTTAAATTATTCCTCTGAAAAATCTAACTGAGAATTTAAAAGCAGGATATGATACAAAATACGCCTAAATTGTTACGGAACACAAATATTCATCTATGAAGTCTCATACTTATCATCAACCAAGCATTAACGCAACAGTGCGTATTAAATAGCTACATTTCCATGCATATACACATAAAAGCTTGCAAATGTAATGGCATGGAATACAATAACTTGTTGGTTGAGAATGACATTTTCATATCTGTGAAGTAGCAAATGCTAAAGCGATGACTCACAATAACAAACTCCGACTGAAAAGACAGCTACTCTAAATTTTCACAGGGTCTAAAGTCAATCTGTTGGTGTGGTGCAAAAATTTGGATATTAAGGTACCATCTCAAGTTTGGATAATAAGATCAGCTTCATTTCTTAATCGTCATTCAAAATAACGAACCGGTTGTGTATTAAGGACTTCGATCGGAAGAAAACAATTATAAATGGAATGAATTAGCTATTTATTGAAACTGCACATGATTCTTCATAAGTTTTAACAAATTTACTACATGTACCTTGAAAAATTTTGCGATCAACTAACTGCATATTATGAAATAACTGCTGAAAAAGATATTGCAATTATCATTATTTTCATAAGATTACATTACATCTTTCATTTTAAAGTTTGTTGTTCTAATTTCTACTTATTAGCTTCAAATTCTATTTAAAATCATGAATATAACATGAAATTAAAAATAGCGATTTGATAATATCAAATTTGTAGTTTTATAGATGGCGAACTAATTACGAAGCACAAAATTTATATCAAGTCACTCATTCTGTTTAGATTGACGAATTAGTGTAATTTCAAGAATATCCGGAAGAGGGCGTTTCACATTGCAACTAAGTATGCTTCTTAAATCATGCAAATAACGAGCAATTTTTCCTTCATCATTCATCACCATTCATTTTGCCACCTTAGTCCCCCATTGGGGATAGAATGTCGTATACTTTATGAGTTATCATGGATGGAAAGGACACACATCCGCTTAAAGAAAAGAATGGACAAAATGATGGATGCTGGTAAGGTTTTATAGATAGAAGTTGTATCGTAAAATTCAGGAATTACTCTGCGTCTATTTTGAGGTGTTTATTAGATGAGATTTCCCCCCCTTCTACTTCCTTGAGTCTAAAATCCTTTTCTTTGATAAGCATCACCGACTAAGTTACAAAAATTGCTTTCAAAGCGGAGGTTTGATGGATTGGTGTAATCATCAAAAATCTTATTAGAATTAGAATTGGTAATCCGTGTTTAATATAACCGCATCAATATTGATCAAGAATTTAAAAAATTAATTAAGTATCACACCTACTTAAATAGATAAAAACAAATTTCAATTTTATACTTGCTCTATTTGAATAATAACGATGACAACATTTCTTGTTCAAATTAATCTTGAAGTGATTGCTTTTTATGTTACAAAGTATCCAAACATTGTTTTGTATCTGTTGCAGAAACAATAAAAACAAATTTTAAGACTAACATTTCAATGGAATCATAGTTAGTACCTTAAAGTTTTAGGTAATTCTCTTCAAATTGATCATTTTATTTCTAATAAGAAATTAAATTCCATAAATTAAATTTTCATTAAAGATCCAAAAGAACTTAGAAAGCAAGTATAAACAACCAAATATATAGTTAAAAATTATGAAAATAATTTTTTCCAGACGTTTAATTTAAGTAACAGAAAAAAAACGAATAATAGCACTAAATATTTACGATAACCTTGAATTTAGTTTAAAGTAATTACTTTACAATTATTAAAACAAATAAAACACTAATCTCAACTGTTATTTTCTAAGATTGTTGATAGATGATCAAAACAATCACACATACACAAATCCACATGACAGAATGCTTAGAAAAGTTAATTATTTGAAAGCAAAGGTTATATTTATATGCGTGTGAGTATGATAAAAATTAGTTTTTCAGAATATATAGCATTTTGTAAAAGACAATGTGATAAGATTCAAATATTCTTATAATTAAATAAAGCTGATAATTTTTTGGCGTTTTAAAATATTTCACTATATTTATATTAAATATAGTTCTGATAATTTTATTTTTTAAATACATTTAAAAATTATGCATTATGAGAAGCATTATTTTTCACTTAAGGTTACATAAATGTTAAACGTATCACATTCAACATTTTCAACATACTAAAGATTACGTTTTTGAATTATGATAGTTCCGGATAAATTGTAGTTTCTTTCAGCAACTTAATTATCGAAATAATATATATTAGTGTGTTATCTGTTTACTATAAAAATATGAGTGACAATAATAGCGTAAGAAGAACTATTTTTGGAAAAAATGCGGGCCTTATGAAACCTATAAAGTAGGGTAAATGCTGCACCTGTTTGTCGTGGCTTAGATAAACACTCTATAAAAAGAATGAGAATTTGCTATAAGAAACAAAAGCCCTCCCAGTTAGAACACGGTACCGTTACTCTTTCTACCTTACATAAATAATATCGCCATCCCAACGATAGCCCGAAACAAGTTTTTCAGGTACAAAGAAAAGCAATATAAATCTTTCGAATTGTTACCTTAAGTAATATATATATATATATATATATATATATATATATATATATATATATATATATATATATATATATATATATATATATATATATATATATATATATAATATATATATATATATATATATATATATATATATATATATATATATATATATATATATATATATATATATATATTTATTAAATTTGTGAAAAGAAAATATTTGAGATTGAATTTAAATTAAGAAAAGTTTCAGTTAAACAATAACCATTAAGGGGGGGGTAATTTGAAACATCTTTTTAATCAATCAAATGCAATGTCATTATTGTTACTAATTAGAGGAATTTCTTACAAGAAAAGCTTTGTTTCATCACTCATTAAATTTTGAATAGATATTTATTTTTTTAAACAAAAAATCAACAATATAGATTAACTTGAGAACATTTGATATTTTTTAACAATTGAAATTGAAATTCCTATCTCAAACTTTTTTTCTATACACCATTTATGGTTTCAACATTGTAATTATTACTACTTTTCTCTTAAGGATAAAAAATGACAGAAATAATAATACAGAGAATATAATTTCTTAATTACTCAGTTGACTGGAAATAAATATTAGCTTTCTAACTAATTGAGAAGAGGATCGTGTTTTAATGGCTCATTGAACGCCATTTTACCAATCTAAGTCCATCTTCTAATGACAAGAAGGCTTTATTGATTTTTTACTTCTAATGAGATTGCTAATTTATTTTTTGTTTGATAATATAACAATTTCTTATGAAGAAATCAATTTTATCTTTCCAAGAAACGTCGAGATGGCCAAATGAGTTATGATATTAAATAGAAATATATGTGGTTTTTTTAATAAAATATTATTTAAACACATAAATGAAATTCATGAAAAATTTTTATTTTTGTAAAATTAAAAATATGTCATTTATGAAAATCGGATAAAACAAATTTCTTTTTTATTTTACTTTTAGTCTTCTGGGTTCAATGTTTCAGAGATTTTTTACTGTTTTTAACAAAAACTTACAAATATTTCTTAGCGTATTTCATCAATAAAATTAGAAAGCAATTTCTCCGTACAAGTTGCAAACAATAATAGTTAAGATTAAATATGTAGAAAAACTATTCATAAATAATAATAATGTAAAAATAATGAATGCATAGAAAAATATTCAATGTTTTCGTTTGTTTATTTTTCAAACACCTATTGTATTTCAAACTAATTTTCCCTTTTATTTAAGTAATTAAAACACTGGTTTTATTAATGAAGATTTAAATTTTGTGAACTGTCTTTTATTAGAAATTTAATTTTAACATGTATATATTGATGAGCATCTAAATTTTGTAACCTTGACCAAAATTTTCTGTCGGTGCTAACTTAATATTTCATTTCAAACGGTCAAAACAGCCTGTTATAAGCCACATAAATACTCATATTTCAGAAAACTAAACAATGCTGTTTTTAAGCAATGCACATATTAAATCTAGAATATATATTATATGTGAAATTCAATATTACTTGACATAACTGGATATGAAACCTGTTGATTTCACTATACCCCACAATTTTGTGAATCAATATTCAGTAAGACAATGAAGAAATATGATTGGTCAAATAAACAATAAAAACGAGATCACCAAAATAGTTGTTTAAAAATATTTCATTCATTTTCAATTGTTATAGATCGACTCTTATAAAAATTTTTGTCTTTTAATTACTTGACGATGAACATGGCTACCGTTTCTCTTTTTGAAGTAAACCCACAATTTATAATGATGTATTTATTCCCTAATGTTTTGACCCTGTTACTCATGCCCCCCTTGCGACATTTATGTAATAATATCATCCACATTTCTTGAATACTAAATTTCTAACTAATGGTTGAGCACTCGGGGGTAAAAAATCAAGTGAACAGAATATTCCTTTAGTACTGCAAAGTAAAAAGCGTAACTCTAACTTCAGCACGCGAGAAATAGATTCATCTTGGTATACCTTTTCGAGCAGCTCTTTTTGCTCGATTATATAAGATCGTGACTGTTTTTCGATTGTTGTAAACACAAAAAAATTAGAAGTATCTAATATTAAAGATTTACGATTTTTCAGTCCTAATGAAAATTATTTTGATAATTAATAAATTTTTTGCATATTTATTTTGGTCAGTGTGAGTTTCAATTAAATTAATGCATAGTTCAAAAAGTAAATGCAAGATGGAAAATACCCCAAAAAATTTTATAAACTAATTTAATAATTTTTGTGAATAATTTTTTATAATTTTAATAATTAAAAAATGAATTATTTTTAATAATTTTTATAATTTTTGTGAAATGATTAGGGTTTTCGAAAATGTATTTATCTGGAAATTTAATTATTTCTTTAATCTTGAAGACAGCCTTATCTTGATATCGTTCTGTAAATGAACTATTTATTTATTAATTGGTATAGTGCATAATGGGCAGTTGTTGTATTAAAATTTTCAATGATAACTCCGAAGATTTTTTTCAGATCAAATAAGAACTGTTTTTACGTAGTGCAATGGAGAAAACCTAGAAAATTGAAAAACCTTTAACTTATTAATATAGTGGGAAATTTCTATCGCTTTTACGTAAACGCTAACCATATTATTATAAGCGGAACCATCAGACCTATTTATGTCAGTAGAAATGTGTGACTTGACATGTCACATGTTTTATAACTGTATGTTCAGTCATAGAGAATATGGTGGTTTTATGTTTTTCAAACTCAAAAAGAGGTTGAGTTATATTATTTCTTTTCATTACGCTTCATAAAAAATGTAGTGTGCTTTATTGAATCAAAAAATATGAATATGACCCTACAAATTCTTCAAAACATACTAAACATAATTGATAAAAATGTGATATTTCTTACCAGATATATATAATTTTCAATTTTTTTAAATACCTGTGATAACTCTAACATTATATTCCAGTATGTTTATAATCATAAAAACGAGTTCATGTTAAAACTATTTGCTTAAGCATTTAAGAAACAATAAAATATTTAACCTACGGGTTGTTCATATAAAACTTTGTATTTATTGACGTCCAGTAGCAAACTTTCTAATTTCGTTAAAATTGATAATTTTTAGCATAGACAATTAGTTAAAATTAATAATTTTCACAAATAACATAATTTAAATTGCTTTGTTTCTTTGTTTCTCTACCAGTGAATGATTTAAAATGTCAAACAAAAATGCTAAGTTCATTGAAAAAATAAATAAAATAAATTTCTCACCCTTCAAAATTATTTCCATTAGCCCCAATGCACTTCTAACAATATTTGTAAAGATGCTTAAAATTCCACAAAGAAATCTCAGTGTAAAATTGTTCAAGCGAACGATGACATTCTTTTTTGTTTGTCTCTAGTATGCTCGCAAAATGTTTGTATTTTGAGTTTATTTTCACGAAGATAAGCAAAAAGTAGTCTGTATAGATTCTGAGAATAATGTAGATATTCTTGATGAGATTTAATTACGTCAGAAATCTTAGCACGGACTGTGTGCAAGGTACATTCAACACATCGTTTTCAGACTGTCGCCAATTATCTGCAAACCTCTGTCACACTCGTATGGGTCAGTAGATATTCTCTCTATGGAACAATTCCTTTTTCTTCCTTAGAGCACATGAAGTTAATCATCAAAACATTTGTTATCTCCTATTTTCGATTCATTTAATTCCCAATCATTTGTATGATATCACTTTCTATTCTTTCTGACAAAATTTAACGTTAGAATATGTATAGCACACATATATAGCAGCATCATCCAAGCTCTTTATCCAAAGTACAATCATGGCTACATATTTCTAGCTCATACTGTTACATATTGAGCTCAATAGCCTAATATATATATATTGAAAAATTCCCTCGCATACATTCTTATCTTGTTTTTAAGTCATGCAAGCTATTTATGAATATGTCTGCCAGTATCATTTTTTGCATATTATAGAGAATTTTTCATCTAATTGTATTTCAAATAATTTTTTAAAATCTTATTGACATGTGATGTCAAAAGATACATCATATAATTTTACAAATTTCCAATTTTAAATAAAACTCAACATTACACTACCAGGGTATTCCACTGTCACTCAGCTATTATTTGATATCATTAAAGACTTGTCAATATCATCTATCTGAGGATATGTGTTTCTTTGGTGAGATATTTTGTTAATTTCGGTTTTGTTTTCAGACTTTTTTCCAATATTTTTAAAGAGACATATAATGCTTACAATTCTAAGTGATATTGTATCTAAAAAAATTATCCGTAATTTTATGCACGTGTCTATGTGTCCAAAAAAAGGATTCAGTATTTTATTGTTAAAATACAAGATTGGTAACCATATGTTAGATTATATGGTGCTAGGAATACTCATAAGAATACACATTCCTTAAGGCTTAAAGGCCTAAATTAAGATGCCAAAGACATTCAGGAAATAAACATTTTCAAGGCTTAGATATTTTTAAGTCGTTTTTTAAAATTTACTTCGTAAGAAAACACAGCAGTTGTATAACCATATTAGTATAAAACCGCTTAAACGAAAAATCTCACAACGAGTAATACCCCATTTTAAATTTAAAAATTTAATATAGTAATTTAATAATTATTTATTTAATTACTGTTGAATTTTTAAAATTAATAAAGTATTATTTTATAGGTAATAACTAAATGGGGAACACAGAAAAATAATAAAAGGTACATAAACTAAGAGTAAATGTTTGTATCTGTTATTGAATATATATCTTTAAATTGATACTACATACTGACTTTTATTTTGCTTGAATGAGCTGAAGTCATCTTCTTATTATCTGGAACGAGTGTATAACCCCATGAAATGAATCTTTCATTAATCTCAGTGAATCTAATCACTTTCCGGCATGTAACATTTATTACCCTCAGCACTTACTTTTACGAACCCATAAGTGTTACGAAAATCATAATAAATGAAAACACATCACGCATGACAGTGATATCTTTATTTATTATCCATAACTTGATGACACTTTTTCGGTTCATCTGTTTCAGATGGACTCTTGAACCTTGCTGTGGCATGGTCACAGAACTCTTATAAACATCCCAACAACGTAAGAAAAATCCAAATCACGTAGTAATATTGTTCGCCGGCAAGCTGATGGAATGGCTAAATCATCCGGAAATCAGCCTAAGTTTCTCGCTTTTTTATCGTCAGAGAAAATCAATCACAGCAACGTGAAAAGCACTAAAACATAAGAAAAAGCTCTCCGAAGAGCTTCAGTGTAGAACCAGGAGAATACTTTCTTGGGAAAAGCAACGTAATTTCCGTTTCGCTGTAACACACCTTTCCTACAAAGGGCAACCTGACGTAAAATATTTTTCTTCGGGAAATTCCAACCACCAGTGTTTGTTTCCTGGTAACTACCTCAGAAAATAAATAGTATTATATATTTTATTTTTATGAACCTGTCTCTTTCTATTGGGGTTTTAACTTATAACTTTTGCCAATCTACCGATGATTTATTTTCCAGAAGTAATATAGCTAACATGTATAATTCTTTTTAACTTTTCACAGTGTTTTTCGGTTTTTAAATGTCATGTAATTAATCCACAGTCTGTTCTTATTACATAAAAAAAGTCATGATTTCTGTTCCTCGAATATTTAATATTTTGAGCAAATTCTTCTATATTAGACTGTATTACATTACTTTGCTAAAAGTTTTGTTTTCGTTTTATTTAGATAAGTAATTGGTAATTAATTGCATTATGATCTTCCAAAACTTTAAAAAAGAGCGACAATATTTGCATACCAAATTTAATATAATAAAAACCAACATTCAACATGTATATGTTGAACTTACAATGCACATGCAATTATAATGTTATAAAACGATGTTTTTTCATTGCATATATCAATTTTAATAATTTAGACACATTTATACCAATAAACGTAAAATATTTTGTCAGTTGGTGATTAATTTCTTTATAATAGGAAAATGTTTTGCACTTTTCTTTAAGAAACGAAAATGCTGCGGTATATATTGTCAGATAAAATTAATAAAATAAATTAATTCTAAAGGGTCCTATTAAATAATTTTATAACTTCACATTTCTTAATTAGATCTTATTTCAGTAATTTTAAAAAATATGAAAATTAAGCTATGTGATTAAGCTTTTTGATACAAAACGAAACCATAAATTTATACAAGCAATTTTAAAAATTATCAAAAATTATTTATTGCTAAAATTACTTGACTATTTATGAATTTAAAGAAGAAAAATTAGAATCTCTTTTCAGAAACTTTATTTCTAAATTATTCTTTGGAACGATGATTTCTGTCACTTTACTTAAAACAAGTTTTGTCTGATTTTATTTACTGAAAGTCATCTGAGCGAAATGTTGGATTATGTTTGACCTGAACATAATATAAAAACACGTCTCATTAAATAATATTTTTGTCATAAAAAAAACTTTAAAATAAAAAACGAGGACTCGACAAATAAATACGGTGTTTCAGAAGGAAAAAAATATTTTTTTCTTCTCTTGTGCTTACTTAATTGAAATGCACAGACTAAGAAATATTGATATAGCAATTTAGTCAGCATTGCAAATAAAAACCAACTGTGGGGGGTACCAAAAAATAATCTTTTGTTAAAAAATATAGATGAAAGAGCATTGAAACAAGATAAGGAGATTCACTGTGGATATGAAAGATAACATTCCTTCCCGTGTACATTCCATTTAGTTCCGCCCCAGTGAATTCTGATTGGTGCATTCAAAATTACTGGACAAAGTCCAATTTTTCCCCTGTCAGTTGACTTTAGTGTACAAGAATATATCTCTAAATCTCTTTGCAAAATGCTCTTTGTGCTTTTACGAATCAACCCCACTTGGTGCGCATTCTTCTAGTACTGCGCGTATCAATAACTCATAATAATTGGAAGAACAAACCGTTACGTCGTTTTTAGAACGCTCTTTAAAAATATCTAATATCCAACATGTCCGTGGGTGTTTAACTTCTTTTGATTCTATTAAACTCGAACCCCCACCCTCTCATTTTCTTGTTAGTTTGTGCATTGGGCGAAGAAAAAATAAATAAAAAGAAGGAGAAAAAAAGCAGCATGACAAAAGGGCAAATCGACACGAATTACTTTCGCTATAATAAATTTTCTGTCGAGTTATAAAACCGCGCAGAGAAGCGGACGTTAAAAACTAATTTGAAACAGTTTAGAAAAAGGAATTTTCTTCTTTTGCTTGTTATCGGAAATAAATGTTTATCTTTTCGGAACTAGACTTCTTGTTCAGCATTATATGCTTCATTTTCTGCCTATGTAAGCCACTTTCTGATAAGGGAATAACTTTTTTCATATCCAAATGCCTTTCGAAAGAAAAACGAATGATAAAAAAAAATTTAATTTTTTGCATGATTACAAATTGATATAAATTTGATTGAGAATATTGATTATGCGTTTAGTTTTGTGAAATCAATAGTGCTTCTGAGAAAGAATAGTTTTTGAGTCACAATATATTGGTGAAATCAGATTGAGATTTTCTTTAATTTATATTCGTTCGTTTCTTAATATGTATTCAATTACCTTTCGTTTACATGGAATATATATATATATATATATATATATATATATATATATATATATATTTATATACATGTGTATTTGTTATAGGGTATGTGTTGCGCACATAAACCTGAAATCTTTGTAACGAGAATTATAGAATTA
This sequence comes from Latrodectus hesperus, assembly GCA_037975125.1. Classification (NCBI taxonomy): domain Eukaryota; kingdom Metazoa; phylum Arthropoda; class Arachnida; order Araneae; family Theridiidae; genus Latrodectus; species Latrodectus hesperus. The sequence continues at coordinate 70,507,575 of CM075854.1, forward strand.
ATCTTAATGTAAAAATACTTCATTTCATATTCACAATAACCTCTTGTCAGTTTATTGAATCCAATGGAATTCTCAATCTTAAGGCTATGAAAAGATGTCTGATAGTATGCTAATGGCTTGTCTTTGATAATATGTATGTATGTATATATATATATATATATATATATATATATATATATATATATATATATATATATATATATATATATATATATATATATATATATATATATATATATATATATATATATATATATATATATATATATATATATATATATATATATATATATATATCCAACAATTTAAAAGAAAAAATATCTATAAATTAAATAAATATAGAAAAGTTTTAAATTGCAATGTAAATTGAATATTTAAATAATTGTTTTAAATCCCTTCAAAAGCTGAAAAAAACATTAACTAATTTATTTAATATCTTGAAAATTAAGGACGTTTTTTATCTGAATAATAATTACGATGTGTGATAATATATGTAAAAAAAATTAAATATGATTTTAACCTTTGTATTTAAACATATTGTTGCTCTATTATTATAAAAAATGTCAAAACTTTTTTTATTGTTGTACAATATCATTATCAAAAATACTCTCAATTTACTTGATAGATAGTTGGAAGACTAAGATTCTCTCATTTGTTAAGAGCTTGCTGAGATGGTAAGTTGAAGAACGATTCATATTATTGCTATTAAATGATGGATAATATATTCATACTTGTAAGAATCTAAACATACAAACAAATTAATTCTTCGTCTAAATTATCATTTTCGAATAGATATGTTTTAATAATTCATTCAGCTTACTTCGATTGTTTTTGACTGCGAAATGAAAAGAACATTTTTCGTTCTAAATGTTTTAAAGAATAACTGAAAACATGAATTTTAATCCGTCAGTTTTTAATTACATTTGAACATCATAATATCTACTTTTTGGAAACCGCTTATCCCACTGAACCAATCATTGAAGTAGTATTGTGTTTTTGTAAATAAAATATATGTCTATGTGATATAGATAATGTGTAGGACATAGATATAGTAATGTATGACGTTGGTAAATTATTTTTTCATTGTTTTCGACATGACAGATGATTAAACGAATAATACAATAACACCATAATTCAACCCAATAGTGTTGTTCGACAGAAAAACACGTTGTATATACAATATAGCCTGAAGATGTTGCTAGAGTGTTACACTCTTAAGAATAAACAGAGCCATTTACAAGGGGACATATCTCTCAGCTAAAAGGATAAATATCACTTTCGTGCAAAATTGCAGGTAAGAATAGCTATCTCTTTTAATGTAAAAGAAATGGAATGGGCGAGTGTGCTTAAAGTGATCTGGCTTTCTCTGAAATGATCTGTTTTCCCAGAGAAAAAGCACTTCTGGAAATGGAGAAGCCTTCTCATTGGATGAGAGCCAAAACAACACAGCAGCAAGTCCCGTTTTATGCACTCAACGAATTAACTGCAACTCCTAGAATAAGCCTAGTATTACGTTGTAAAAGGAACAAATAGTGAAACCCAGTTGTTGTTTTTCTGTCCGTCGAACCAACAAAAGATATTTCGTCCAGTTCAATGGATCAAAATAGCTCTCAGTCGAAAATATATTTATGCTTAATAATTCAAACAAATGAGCAAATATAACATACCCTGGGCAATGAGAGTGAAAAAAATAGATGTCAGGCAAAAAAACATGTAGGCTGTCATTATTCGAAATAGTTATTCTTGTTCGAGATCTGATGCATGTATTGAGTGTTATGCTCAGTTTTGTAGAATTTATAGTGTTGTGAGCTATGATAAAATACGGACAAATGCAATGCATTCAATTATTATTAGTCATATTATAGTATTTTTCCTAGGAATTGAGGTTAGAAAACAAATTATGGTTCATATTCGTGGAATAATCTATATTTAGACTACTTCAGAAGAGAATATTTCATTAATCCAATCTATTAATTGATCTTTATTTCTGAAAATGAAACATTAATAAAATACTGAAACGAAACACAACAAAAACTTAGTTTCTTAGGGCCAAATGCATGAACTCAATTAAAAAGCAACGTAAATTTGTGTATTTTTTAATAAAATTTATTAGCTATATAAGAATCTTTTATTAAATTTAAGAATTTGTCAACCAAAATGTAATAATTATTTATTAAGTATAATAAATAGAAATACATTTTCTTCCAAGAAGCAGTAAATATAATTTTAACTCGTTCAGATATTGAAAACATTACGAATTGAATGTTTTAAGTTCTGTAAAGAAACAAAATATGTTTGTGATTGACAAATATTCCATTGAATTGTAAAATTATCAAAAAACCATATTTCCATAAAAATTTATAAGTAAAATGCATATGTAAACAGAAATCGCATTTTAAGTTTACTCTGAGTACTTTATAACATATCACTTTGAAGATTAAAATTAGATACAAATTATAATAATAATGAGGTATAATAGACATATATTTAAGTTAAATTTTAACTTTATTCAATAAATTTAAAAATTGAATTGAAGAGAAAAATCTAACTCTTTTCAAATCAAAATCATGAATTGAAAAATTCAAACTCGAAACTTCCATTTGCTAATTAAAGTCATGCATTCTAACTAATCCTTGCACTTTTTAATTGTGGTGACTCAGCTTCTAATATTTTCCTTTCGATAGAAATATTTATTTAGTCTTTGCAACCATTATAAAGCAAACAATGACTCCTATATTACCTGAAAATTCATACATATGGTAAGTGAAACGAAAAAGGCAGTTTTGAGAATAAAGTTTCTTTCAGAACATGTGTGTGTGTGTAATTTAAATGATACCAACTCTAAAATGGTAATTAACGCACTTTTCAAGTATGTCTATTGTAAGCCACGTACTTTTACAATATCATCTAAAATATTGTCAAATAGATCAAATTAAACACTGAATATTTTTCTTCATCTTCACATTTAAAAATAATTTATGTATTTTATTTAATTTATAAATTTAAGTTACATTAAATTTGACGTCACACTTATTAAAAACTTTGTATCATATTCCTTTTTTCAAGTATTAAAGTTTTCCATAGTAATTTTAGTCATTACATAATTATTTTAAAATTACATTGATTTTGTTTGTTTAAATTTTATTTCAAAATAAGATAATGATTGATAAACTTGAAACATACTAAAAGAATTTGTTTGCATAGCAGTCTCGCTAAAGTATTTGTTGAATATAATTAATGACTAAATAATTCAATGTAAATGTTGAAAATATTTGAACAAAATATGTTTCAGATTCCGCTTTATTTAGAAGACATGGTAGTTTAATACCATTCTGTATAAAGAAAAACATGCATTTTTTCAAATTTTATAAATGTTTCCCTGATATCTTTACCGAGGAATAGTAAAGGGCACAGTAGGCAAATGATGCTGAGTCTGTATGCTCTCTAAAGCTATTAAATAAAGTGTTTCAAAAAGATTTATCATGAAAGGAAACGAAAAATTGAGCAGATTTTTCCGAAAGTATTTTCTTTAAAGAAATTTTTCACATAAAATATTGGTTGAAACAAAGATTTAAACGATAAAAGTTTGAAAAATCTCTCCCCTCCCCTGATGTTAAAAAAAAAGCGTTATCAAAGCCAAGATATTTCCAGGTGATCAATAATTTCATAAGATAAACAAAATCATAATTTTATTAAAATTTCTAAAAATAGGTTTGTAAAGTTTGATTTATGTTTTTTATGAATATCAAACTCACTTGTTTACTTAGTTTTTGAAGCAATAACAAAAAACCCAAAATTTGTTTTGGAGCAAATGAGAAAAATAAGGATAATTATCCGTCATCCTGTCTCCTGTATCCAGATATGACGGGTTCTGGGAGTATCCTCTGATTTTTCACTCTGGTTAGAAGTTAATCTCTTCTGATGATATCCTGAATGTTTAATCAACAACTAGTGGGAGGAGCCCTTTGAAAGTTAAAGATGGTAAAACGGGTAGGTAAACTCACGCTCTTTAAGAGAGTTTGGGGAATTAATGATTATGCTGTTAGACAATGTTTCTTATCAAAAATTTCTGAAGCGAATAATGAGCAACAATTTATTTGACAGATTGGGTGTTACTGGTTCCTGAAAAACGTGAGTTGGTGTAAAGGTAGGCACACTAGTAGAACGTCAGTGTGTTGCGTGTTATTCGCGGGATTAAAGTAGACTTAATTCGTTTTCTAACACTTTTATAAAAAGTTCAATTTGTCTTCTGTTGTAAATTCCATTGTAAAATAAAAGTGATTACTTCTTCTACAGCCCAAGTATGTGAATATTTTATTTTATTTTTTGTCTGATCAAGTATTTGATTTTTGGGTTGGTTTAACTAATAATAGTTACGTGAATAATTAATGGGTGAACGATCTAAAAGACAATTTAATGATTGATTTTTGAGGCTTTTAAATTGTGAAATAAGAAATTCACTTGCTCATTATAAATTATTTCCATATTGAAGTAAATATGCAATTATTTTCTGAGTTCAGTGTTTCCAGATATGAGTAAATTAAATATATGTATTTTTATGATCTTATTAATTTATTATTAATAATAAAACTTAATTTCATGCGCGCCAAGTGTGACATTAACTCATGAAGTTTACTATTTTAATCTAATCTGCATTGTGTGATTTGAACCATATGCTTTATCTATGGTAGCCCAGGTGGTAAACTGCCGCTCTTGAGACTGAAGCAAAGTATTCGTTGCTCAATCCGTTGAATAAATTTTATGTTGATGAAATCTATACACATTGACTTATCTTGGTATGGTGTGGAGGTTGAGAAAGAAAGCGACCTCATCAGCTAACTTTGATTCCTTTTTTCGATTACATATTATGATGAATAATACGTAACAAAAATAGAATAAAGTGAATAAGCAAAAACAAATTGTATTCTTCATTTTTTTAAAATAACTTTATAAAGAAAGATTCTATACATTATGCATTAACTTTGAATCCATACATAAATAACTTAAAATGTAAAATATAAATCATTTAAAAAGTATTGACAGTACATACACTTCAATATTATATGGTTAAAGCATTTTTCTAAAATTCTTTCTCAGAGCCAGAGTGTTATGTGATGATAAAAAAATAAGCTCTATTAAATATTATTCTTTGATTCGCGAGTTTCTCTTAGCTTTTGACCAGAAGCGTTCTAAACTTTTCACGCATTTATCATCTTTTATCAAATTATTCTATTTATTCTCCTTTTCTATTTCATCCTTTTCTTTTACACGGCCCTGAAGGGGTGCAGAGGATGGATTGTACACGTGGTCACGCCCCCCTCTCATACGCGTTCTCTACAACAATCTTCATCCCATAACTTATGTCATTTGCAGACAACATAAAGAAGGAGGATCAGATTTTAGCGAAAACCCATACTTCATTCGGGAAGCTATTTTTTACGAAAATTAATGAAAGGAAAGTGGCCGAAAATAATCTCTCATTCACGAGATATGAATGAAAATTTTTCTTTTCATACTTTCTCGAAAATCTAGATTTTTTATGTTTTAGATAGCTCTAACTGCTATTTAGAGCAGTGAATCTGAAACTAGCCGTAAGGCAATGGTTCATGTTTTGAAACCAGTAACTCTAGTCTACAAACAGTTCTCTGTAAGCACTTGGTGTGCGAACGTATTTCTTTTTTTTTTCGCTATTTTTATTGTTTTGTCAACAAAAAGTTTTTTCTCCTTTCATGATGATGTTAATGATGAAGCTTTACATCTATCGTTTTGGTATCTCAAATAGAAGAATGTTCTTTATTAATGTTGGATGAAGCGTTCTTTTTTTAAAAATTGCAAGACCATGGTCACTTGTTTAAAGACTATTGTTTGATTTCGTATGAAATGCTTCGTATAAATCTGTAATAAAATTTTGATAAAATTTTATTTAATTTCTTTTGGAGTAAAGATTTTGAAAATCACTGTGGAAATGTTTTATTTTTCCCTAATTAACAGTATTGAAGAAAACATAATTTTTTTCTGGTATTCTTTCTTGTGAATATTTTTCGTTTATCTGTTTCTTCATCTTTTATGTAGTGAAAAATACTTTTCTTTTCTTAATGTTCTTGGTAAACCCCTTTTAAAGTAAATTAAAATTGAGAAAGTTTTTTTAAAAAGTTAATTACCACCCCTTTTAAAACATATATACTTTTAGTTTAAATGCAATTTTTTTAATTGAATATTTTCATTTGCTGTCATACGATCAATATTTTTCACACAATTTAATAAAACCTTTAAATACAAACTCAGTTTTTTTTTAATTTTAAATTAATCTGTATTCATATGAATCATTGTATGATCTTTAATAAATGTAACAGTCTTTTTCAACATTTTTTTTCGAAAAACTCTAAAATCTAGAAACTGTTTTTAACATAGATTGTCAAATTTATTAAATGTATCATGTGGCTTTACTGGCCAATTTTCTGTCTTGAATAAGAAGAATGATAAAGCACGAGAAAGGATGCGATACAAAGCAATTATGAAGCGTTGACACCAACCTGATTGAATTTCAGAAGATCTATCTTCTTCATTTCGATAGATTCAGCCCCTTGAGGGTTCCTTTTTCCTCCAAGATTGTACCAAACTTAATTTAGAACCCGATAGTTACCGTTAACTTGAGAACACACTTCAAATTTTGAGACCTCCGAAGACAAATATCTCATTCTCAATGGATAAGTCATTAAACTACACAGTCGAGAAAATTACTTGCCTATATAAATTAAAACGCCCTCGCTCTATTAATAGCTTGCACACTGACATGAGAAACACCCAAAAGCATTTCAAATTTTTGATTATTTATATATATAATACATTAAAAATTATTCATGGGATCTATTGCACTTTATGTAGATTTTCTAAGCATTCTCTTAGTACTTTAATAAGAATGATTCAGAAATTAAAAAGTTAATCAATATGTTTGGTATTTAAAATAAAAAGTATAATTAGTTGTAATAGATTAAAGGTGATCACATTTATATCAAAAAGTTGACAAGAATCACAACAATTTTAGAAAGATCTTCGTGTAGTTTCAGGAAATAGCTAAAAATATCTAATTTTATGAATAATTTCATGTAACATAGAAATGCACATCCAATATAATTGGACTTTTAAAAATCTACAATCATTATAAATTACCCGAATGAACTTTAATATTTATCTCAGACATATTTTATATAATTTAATTTTTATTTGCTATTCAATGAGTCTAAAAAAAATTCTTTAAATGAACAAAAAATAGTTGTATTACATATATTTGTCATTTTTAAATGATTGGGTGAAATATATATATAGATAAATTAACACATTTTAAAAATGCCAAGTAATATTTTAACTTACTATTCTTTTGGATACAATATTTTTTTATTTTTATAGAATAGTAAATAAAGATATCAGCTCAAATAAACAATGTTATGGATTTGTGCGCAGAACACTTAACTGTTAAGTGCCTCATATTCTTTTACAGCGAATTTTAGTGCTTTTATCAACAGTTATTTCCCTACTTTCATAACTGATTTTTTTCGGATTCTAAGTTAAAATAATCAGATCATGATATCGCAATCTAAAAGTTGAAGATCTTGCGTTTTGAACGAAATATTCTATTTGTCTTAAAAGAGGGTTTAAGAGCTTCACAATACACTTATTTCAAATAAAGTGGGAAAGAAAAACTATTAAGGCTGCTGTTAAAGAATTGTTTGTTTATTGCTATTATCTACTAAAGTGCTATTTTACGGCATCCATCGTACCAAAGGCGATAATATCCATCCCTTCAGAGAGTGTACAAGTGGTGAGCAGCTGAAGCGCTCAGATGAAACCTTTATTAAAAAGTTGCTAAAAATAATTTTTATAGCAGCAGTCTTCTCTCTTAATCCTATTATAGATCTCAGATATGAGACCGGGACAGCTTGAATGGGCTTTTAGATATAAAGCATAGAGAAACTAACTTCGTAGACGGTACTTTCAAAGTGAGAAATTTAACTCCACTTCTTCCAAGAAACATTACTATTTCTTCCACGATTCAAAACCAGAGCAGAAATAATTTCTTAGAACTCAAAGAAGGAATTTCACACATCTAAAAATAACTCAAGTTTTAAATAGTATTCTCAGATTCTTTCAAGCATCATGCTCATATAAGAATGCTGCTTTAAATTGAATAATTTATAGTTACCAACTTTTTCTCTCTAGCATTTATAATATCAAAATTTGTATTTTTACTAAAATGTTACAAAAATTATAAAATATTTTTTACTAATTTATTATAAATTATTTTATTAAAATCACACATTATTTAATATGAGATGACTATTTTAAAAATAGGTATGTTGCTAGCTATATAAAATATTAAGATAGTTGCTTATGAGTATGCAGGTATTTCTATAATTTATTTAATATTGAAATATATTTCTGCGCTGTAATCCACTCTTTCAGTAGCGAAAAATATTAATTTTGCATATTCTTGAAATCAAAACTGGTTTATTATATAAAACTTACTCTGGTTTTATTAATATTATTTTCTAATTTTTCAGATTTGGTAATTATGTACACTTACATATTCATTAAAAATGTTAAGCTTATTTTCTTTAAAAAAATGTATTTTTTATTTTGAATGTTGACTAAAAAGCATTTTATTTTGTAATCATTAGGATTTCTTGTATACAATAAACTCTTCTAAAAATTTATTTTAAACTATACTTCAATATAAAAAATAATTAATCACGTTTATTGTAATTTAATGTATTCTTTTTCAGGTAGCATAGAATAATATCTTAATAGTACTTTTTGTTTTCGTTTAATAATATATTGTACGGTAGAATACTAGTGATTTAACTCATATCAAATAGCTGTACTTTAGTTAAAATGATATTTAAGATGTTAATTTTCAGGGAAAAAAGCTTGTTAAAGACAAAATAATTATTAAAATGAAAAGGAAGTTACTTGTATTGTATTATTAATTTTATCAATATTCTTTAATTAATTTAAATTATGCTCATCAATCACATCAAAACATTTTTTTTATTTTATTTCATTGAATATTTTTATAACACGTTATTTACAACTGTACACAAATTGTAATAATATTATTTATGTTCCTTTATGTAAAAATCCTTTAATAATCTTTAAATATTTTTGATATCATATTTCTTATGTCGTGTATTTTCCAAACATATATATCCAGTAAATAATCAGTTGCAAGTTGTATACATTATACAAGAAATATTTTTTCCTACATTTGTTCAAATATATCCTTCTTTGCTGGTATCTTTATAATAATGTGTTCATTTAATAGCTAGATTTCTCTTTGATGTGATTAAACATTTTTGTATAACTTCCTTGTTTTTTTATCTTGCATTAATTATACAATTATTTATCAACATTATTTCCGGGTACAATACAAATAACGTTTTAATTGTGTTGTTATCAACAAATGAACATGTTTCAACAAATTTCTGTTTTGACTTCAAGCATACCTCAATTGAAGAACACAATACCGATTTGATGCTTTCTTCCCGACAGAAATCTGATCTAAAAATGTAAATGACATTTCATAATGATTTGTCAAAATAAGCCACAACCTGCTGTCTCAGCATTGTTAAAATTTGATTAAACATTCGTGCTGCAGTAGTTATATTCATTGGGTGATTTGAATAATTATTCCGATGTTTAGTTGAATTCCTATGACCTTGATTTTCAATCCTCTGTTACTACTTGTTTCCCTCGATGAAAGAGATGTTTTTTTATATAAACTTTATCGTAATCAGTATTGTTTATTATTTTCAATGTATTCAAATTCCTGTGAGATTTACTACTTTCCTTTTTATACCGTAAATCCGGAAAGGAGGAGTCATTAAAAACATCTTTATATTAATGGATGTATGATAATACAAATTTTCTTATAAATCGAGCAATTTATTTTATTTAAATAACTGTAAAGAAAAATTAGCTTTCTTAAATAATCCTTGATAATTTTTTCTTCTATTACATTCTCAAGTGGATTAAATTTTTGCAATGAATTTTTATTTTTAATTCGAAAAATTTTAAGGCTTGTATTTGATATGATTTCATTGCATGTTAACTATGGACATTCATTTTGCTTTTAATTTAGCATCTGAGCACGCCTTGAATAAAGGAATAAATGATTATAAGAAAATGAAAAATTTTATTTAATAGTAATACTTAACGCATTTTCAATGCAGGCATTTTAAATTAGAACATTAGAACCTTAGTCTGTTGAAAACTATTTTACTTACATGCTTTATACTTTATACTCACATGCTCATATATATATATATATATATATATATATATATATATATATATATATATATATATATATATATATATATATATATATATATATATATATATATATATATATATATATATATATATATATTCTAAACTCTGTCAGTATGATTAGTTTTAAACTTTATTCCATCCGAAAACTCCAAAAGTACTGCAAAAATAGAGTTTCGCAAAAATATAATGAAGAGATGAATAATTTTTTTATATAAACTCATTTTAAGAAGTATTTAAAATTATTATATTTCGCGTTTCCCCGATTCTAAAATTATCTATTTTTTTATCATATATTTTTATTTCAGATTTAGTAAATTTCAAACCATATTTTTGGCATGATATCATGAGTTTGAATTTGAAGACAAACTTATTTATTTTATTAATATTTTAAACCAATCCTAACAATATCATTTGAGAAAAGATCTGAATCATGTTATAAAATATAATGTTGTATTGTTTTGATTCATGTTTTATAATCAGAATTCATTGAGCTTAAGTTAGTGATCTTAAAAGGATCGCATTATTCTCGATAAAATCATATTACTGAATAATCCTTATGTTTACGTGATTTACTCACTTATTCATAAGCTTTGGAAATGATTCCCAATTCTCTGCACGTACAATCTCTTACAGCTGGTTTTAATCTGAAAATATTTTGTTCCATTATTTTACGCCACCATGCCTTATAATAACAATATGATATATCCATTTAGTTGTTGTTTAATAACAGGTGAAGGCAACAATTTTTGGGTTGCTTTCATTCAACATTTTTCTTGTATATATCAAATTTTCTCTTTTCATCTCTTTGAAGGTAAGGCTTTTTTTATGTAACAAATGTATATTATCAATGGAAAATTTTTCGTTATGTTTTATCAGCATACTTAGTTATTTTTTTAAAAAAAGGTAAACAGGATTGAACTATCATTAACTTTCATCTTTCTAAGGAAATTTTCAAAATTTTTGGACATATTTATGTTAAAAATGTTTCATGCGGTGCTATTATTTCGATGATAGTCTTTAATACATAGAAAATTATTCCATTAATTTTAATATTCATTTATTAATCTAAAATACTTAACTATTATTTTAAGTCAGTACATAATAAGCATCTGTTTTGCCAGTACACAAATGTAGCTATCTCTATAAAACAACAAAGCCTTGTGCAACCAAATATTATTTTGCAAATTTTTCTTTATTTGTATGTAATTATATAATATTTATCTAACATAATGCATATAATTATAATTTAAGATTAAAAAGTTTTATTACAATCAGTATATTTGATAAAAAAAATAATTCGATTCGAATAAACATTGATATTTTATTATTACCAAAAGAAAAATGTTTCATATCTAAATTTAAGATGATTCGGGAATTGGTAATTACTTTAAGTTTTTTCACATTATTTTATTAAATCAATATAGAAAATTACTTTTTCTACTTTTCATTTCATATTGAATTAAAACTTTGGAGTTACACATTTTATAAGCTCTTCGAATGCGAATTTTGGAATCTTAAAATTAATTTCACAATTTATATTCTGGTAATAAACGCGAACTATTGGAAACATGCTTTTATATTCTTATTACTATAAATTGATCCAACTGCATCTCATTGATGTAACAACCTTGCATAAAGTACAAATGAATTTTCCTTCGAAAGCATATATTAAGGAATTTTACAACCTTAGATAAGCTGGATCCTTATAAGGAATTCGAAGGTCATCGTTCTCTATGACTTAAAATTTTGAAGCTTCGAGAAAGGTCAACGATTTACTTAGAAGTGGCTTCATAGTAAGTTAATTAAATCTTAAAAATAAAATTAAACTCAAGATTTAGCTTATCTTTGCTTGTATAATTTATATAATGCTTTATTATATATGATTAGACACTGTTTGTAACAAACATACTTGTCAAAAAATAATTTCATTTTTACAAAAAGAATATGAAACTACAAGTATTTCATGTGCCTCTCAATTTCTTCTGAATTTTCACAGGGTGTTATTTATTTTTAAATATGTAGAATTAGTTTACAAATTTTAATGTTATAAATTAGCATGTTTCAGAATTATTTTTTATTATTTTATTTTAATAATATTTTAAGAAAACAATCTTAATTAAAATCAAAATAATTTGAAAATATATAATAATATTAAATAATACAATTTCTTAATCTAAAAAGTAATTACATACTTTTTAGATAAAGAAATTGTATACATTAGAAGTGAAAGAAAGTTTTTACAAGAATATCATTGTGTGATTTATTTTTTAATATACTAATGATTATAATAATTTGAAAAAGAAAATGTTTCAATATTACATGAGCAATATCTTTATTTAATTAAGGTTTTATTTTTTCAAGTGACAACAGAACAGGCAAACTTTGAATTCCATGTATAAATTAGAGTAAATAAAAGTCTAAACAATGAATTTATCTTTGGAAATTATCCTAACACAAATTTTTGATATTTAAAATGAGTTAAATCTTCTTAAATACTACAAATAGCATTTCCCATTTTTAATTCTAATCAGAAAGTAGAATCACTTCTTAATTCTTTTCCTGATTTACATTGCTCTAATTTCTTGAGACTAGTTACCATTGCAAATTTAATTGTATTTTTTTCACCAAATAATAGTAATGAACGGAGTTTAAATGTCTACTTTAAGCAAACTGAAAGAACTATTTCTTTTAGATTGATCAAACACAAAGGCAATTAGTTCACAAACTAAAAATTAATGGCATAATTAATTCTAAATTTGATTACTTTTTCTTTCCTTTGATCTTATCTTAAAAACATTTCAAATAATCGTATTTTATAATTCCTTTATTTTAGACTTAACTGAAGTATTTCTCTGAAAAGTTACCTTAGCATCGTTTATTTTTGAGTCCAAAAATAAATTTATCTTTACAAAATCACACTAAGACTAAAATAGAATTTTAGAGGTTTTCCTCGATGATGACAACATAAACATATAAAGTTCATAATACCATATGTAACTGAAAAGTACTTAAGAATAAAATCATTCTATAAAGATGGAAAATGTATGCCATTTATGATCATGATGGTAAGATGGTATGGGGAATCATAAAAATAAATTACAGAATTCTTTATTTTCCCCTATTTTGGAAGTTACTGGTAATCAAACTTATGAAGATGAAATATTGAAGGCTTATGTAAGATGTTACAAACGTGCTTTGTACTGTAATTCATTTTTATGGATGATAATGCTCCACCACATTAAGTTGGGATTCTTATGCGTTCCTGGAAGAAAAGGGAACTGAAACAATGAAGCCCCAGAAAGGTTTTCAAGTTCCTTCTTGGTTTAATGTCTGAAGAGCATATCTTCTTATCACTAACTCGATCAAATCACTGTTTAGTTAAGTACTTGAAGGAAAAAGGTCCAGAATGTGTCTCATTAAATCTTGCTAATAAACGTTATCATTTTAGCACCGATATAATAAAATCAACCGGTTTACTCAATTTTAGTGAAATTGATTGTGCTTATAAAAGTGTTTTTCTGAAAAATTACCAATAAAATCAAATATTTTTTTCCTTAATTTGACTAAATAAAGTATTGTTTTAAGCTAATGAATGAGCTTCAAAAATATTAAATCGAAAGTGGAGAAAAATGCGGATTGCTTTTCTTATTTATTCTGTTCGTTATACTTCAAGAGGTGCTCTTAATTTTTTTTTACTCTAGTTTACTGTATAAAAATACATAAAAATTCATCTTACTTTTATGAGGTAGGACGAAATTTTAAAATTTCCATAAATATTTTCTGAATTACAATAAGCATAATTCATTGTTCTTTAAATCTCAGTAAGCCATATTTCTGATTTAATTAATGAAATCTAAAATGATTGTGCGCAGATATTTAAAATTTATTTTGTCAAATTTTTATTTAAATCCCAAAATTAATACTTTCCTTGATTTAATTGCTCTTATATTGTGTTTCATTAGACTTTTAAATAAGATGCATTATCTATAAGAATTTGAATTAGCCTGAGATTCCCTTAGGTAATGAATTATGCTGGTATGCAAATATAAAAGTAAGCAATTACTGCTTCTAGAAATTCAAGAAATTCGCTATGTGTATCTTTAACACAGTTATGTACAGACAGATGCACATCACTTAATAAGCTAGCAAAATCAATCACATTATTTCTTAAGCATATTGGAAAGGGAAAGGAAAAAGTTTTATTCGATAATTTTAACAATCATGCGCAATGCTTCTTCAGGAAAAACATTTCAAAGATTATAACTTGCATTAAAGTATCAAATAGAAGAAAGTCTGGAAATATCTCAAGCACGCACATCAATGAACTCAACACGTGAAACAAATCAATTCAAAAATATAAATACGTACACAAACATGTAATAGATATCTGTGCTCATTGATATATCACTGATGCGTATTCATTTCATATATAAGCAAGAATATGAAACACACTATTTCGTTTCATTTCACTTTAGATTGTGCAAAGTTAAATTTTATGTTTCTTTGATAAGGATTTTTAAGACAAAAACTCACTATCCCGAATGCTTTAAAAATCCACAACAGTAAAATTCATATGAATTTTTATGAAAATTTTTGTCTCAGATTCAGTTCTTTATGGAATGAAGGGAATATTTGAATATCTATGATAATTTTAAAAGATGACAAATATGCACCAATATTGTCCCTTCAATTTCAGGGAAATACTTTTCAGCTAAATTATAGGCCCATTCAGTTCATAAATAAATTTCAGAATTGCTTAGTAATACTTAAATAGAAAAATGTTAATTCACTGTTAAAAACTTGAGTACACAAGTTGTTGACTAGTTTTTAGACAACAACCAAAAACGTGACGTGGATAAACATTACAGAATATTTGAAACCTCTCCTTGAAATTAATGTTAAAATTTCGTAATGATAGAACAATTTTCTGAGATCGCTTGGTCATTATACCAGTAAATAATGTTTTTTTTTTCCTTCCGCATCCAAAATAAATTATAGGTTTTTTGTTTTCTGTGATATTTTTATGTTTGTTGCCAAGAAGGTCAAGAACCTCCTACTTTTAACGGTGTAATTGATATTGGGCATATCACTTGGCTGCAATAATTTTCGCGTGATCCAAAAGCGAGAGGAAAAACCCGCCACATATCGATAAGATTAAGCACGCCAATTGATGGGCCAATTACTATCGATGTGCACAAAGTTATGGTCTGCCGTCAACAAACACGTTGAACATGATCGCGAGTGGCGGCTGGGAAAAGTTGAATATGGCCATTTCTCAGGAAACGCATTCATAATTATTCAACATGTTGCATATTTAGTTGAGTCAAATTCATTAAACTTTCAAGATTTCTAAGTTTATTTTTATAATCATGAATTTAATAAATCAAATTATTCATTTTTCTTGGAACTTGACAAATATATTTTAGCTGGTGTAAAATGCAAATTTGTTTCAAAATCAATCATTTGCAATGTTAATTTTCAAACTAGTTTATATGTTTCTATGAATAGATGTATATATATAATGATAAAAATGACATATATAAGTATTTATATATCTTTATATCATTAAAATAAAATTTAATGATTGATACACGATTTTTGCTTAAAATCGCATCTCCAAATCATTTTTTTAAATCTCAAAAATACACTAACGACTAATAAGTTAAGTAGCAATTTTTTTTGCTCACATTATATACCTTAAGAAGTCAATGCTCAAGGAAAAAATGTTACTATATCACCAATCTTGACGAGCTATTTGGAAATACGTATATCTGTCACTGATTACACTTGTGTGGTTTTTGAGTTAAAGTGGTACAAAATTTTTGCTTCACGCTTTTCCGCTCAAAATATTAACATCCACGTTATTGCAATCTTTTCTGAATTAGCAAAATTTGATACGTAAAAATGCTTCTATGTAGCATAAGAATACATTTTAGCAAATCTATGTTAAATTTCAATATTATACTAAATCTTTAAACAAAAGTGTATCGATTAACCTGCAAAATATCATTTTTAACATTTTCACAAATCAATAGCCGGTTTTAATATTTTAATAATTTATGTCCACATAATTTTATCAGTGGAAGAAAAAGCTTGTTTCGATAATGATACCGAGAGCTTCCTTATAATTCCATGCAAATAAACTGTTGCAAATTTTTGTTACGTACAAAAAAAGTGATTTTGTTGCAAATAAAATTAGAACTCACACTATATTTCTTTTATTTACATAACGATTTATCCACCATTATTAACTTTTCCAAAAAGTATCATTCATGTAAAATTTAAAGCCATTGGGAAGGAAAATGCGAATTCAAGTTTATTTTGATTCAATGATTATGGTTATGGTCATATCAGAAGGGCCTTGAATCATTACAAATATTGTGATTTTTTATACTGTATCACAATGCTCTTGTCTAGAGTGTTAGACCAAAAATTAATCTCATGTCACGTATACGTACAATAGCTCTTATTAGTGAATCGATATCAAATGAATACTCAACACTAATCAGGTACATTTTACAACTTGTTTTATTTCTCATATTACATTTCCTTGTTGCTAACTTGATGATATTCCTGTACAAGCAATAAGCTTTAGTGTCAGTACTGTTTTATTTCTTTCCTGGTATCCTATGTAAACTAACTTATAAACAATAAAAAGTTTATATAATTATCTAAGATTCTGAATTTCAAATATTTTAAATTTGCTTTATCTAAAGATCAAATTTGCATCGCATACTTCAAAGTACTTTGTAAAACTTTATTTAAAATTTGTGTCTTTTTCTAGGGTGAGAAAAGTGCCTTTATGTGTTTGTTATACGATATTTTTCAATAAGTAAATTTCAGTTTTTTAGCAGTCAGTAAATCTAATGATTTTATTAAAGTCCCATCTGTTATCAGTCCCAAATCTATTTCAGAAACTATAACTGTGCAAAATTCTTAAAATATATTCATTAAAAATTGTGCACTGTTATATTTTAAATACAATTGTAATTTACATAGAAAATGTGTGAACATTTTATTTTGAAAAATATATCATAGTTTATCACAATATTGATAGGAAATTATTTGTTATTTAATCGATATGATTTGGTTGCTTATTAATCGACTATACTGATAACTTATTTTTGGATATAATCCAAGAGTATAGTCAAAGGTGCCAAGTTAGAGATTTTACAAATACAGATAGAAAATATGTTCAGATTTCTCTATTCAAAGAAATGTAGTTTTTTAAATAATATATTAGACGTCAACATTTTATTGGTATATAAATTTTTTTAAAACATTTTACTCGTTTTGGTACTTTTACTTTTTTAACTGCAATAAAGCATTTTTGTATTGTTAATATTCTTGAATAATTTATTTATTTGTTACAACTGCCCAGAAAATTCACTATGACGCCAATTGTTCTTTCGCTTTCCAATACCGCTGAACAGAACAATTTTTCTTGAACAATAAAGCTAAACTTTTTTATTTCGTATCGAAACATTTTCTATTGGTAAATATACGAGTTAAAATTTTTCTTTGTGCATTTTAAATTTTTTATTGTAATAGTAAACATTTTTATTTTTATGATATAAGAAAAAAGAATCGCGCATTTTCCATTTTTCTCATCTTGAAAAAATTTTATGCAAAAATCTCTAGGGATTTCCAATATTTGCTTTCGTAATTTGTTCAATAGGTACGTCATGTAAATTTTGATTTTTAAGTTGTAATTCTGTGTTGTTACAGAATAACCTCCTCTAACGGTCTTAAACGAACTGACAGAGTATCAGATAAGGTTTGATACTAGAGACTGCTGCTGCTCGAAGATGTCTGTTAAAATTGTTTTGTTTTATTGTTCTTATGTTTTCGTTTTGTGTGACATAGATGTTGTTTAATAAAAAGAAAATATAAAAACTAAGCCAGCCGATGTAGATCATTCCTCATACCTATGATACAGTGTTTATTATTTTATATATTGCTGACACGGATACATTTAAATTTTTCAGGTTTCTAATATTATGCAATAATATTAGAAAAATTAAGTTAATGGCTGCAACTCTTCGAGTATGCTTTACTGGTATTTAAAAAAATGCAGTAAAAGCTGATTCCTTTGAAAAATTAATTACAAACTTCTTGAGATAGGAAAATAAAATTTATACTTTGTAAGAATTTTATTCAGTTTCTTGAATGAATTATAGCTGAAAACTTTTTATGGTATGATTTTTTTGATGCACAAAATAGTTAGAAAATTAGCTTTGAATAAAGTTTTGATCATTATTTAAATGAATATTCACTGCAGCAATCTTGATATGACTTAAAAAATGTTTTAAGTAAATAATACTTATTAGAATGACACATTGTGATAAATTTACATGTTTTCTTACTTCTAACTTTATGAGGTTATAACTATGTTAAATTAACTATTATTTAAACTAAATTGTGTCTAATTTAATCTATCCCTGCCTATAATATTTCATAAGAACAATAATATTTTTTAACGTAAACATATTACTATTTAGATATATATATAGTATAAAACATGACTTAGAGTATTATATTTTCAGTAATGACGGCTTTGAAAAAGGGAAAGATACATAACCAAACAAAATTTCCAGCTTTTGACTGCTCATCGAAAATTTATCTCCTTGCCATACAGAACAATTCTGAAGCTTTCCCTCAAGAGAAATAAGAAAAATATTTTATTCAAAATTTTTGAGTTATTCTAATAGAAGTTAAAAACGCTTGTGATATTGTTTGCAAAAATTCCTTAAAATGACGATGTATTTAAAAAAGTACGAGTCGTTCTTCACCGCAACATTTAATATAGATTTCTTTTGACTTATCACGAAGAATGTTTTGTTTCGTAAATAAAAAAAAACACTTGAATCTATTCTTAATCAATTTGAGAAATACTTTGCTGTAATATCAGTTTGCTGATGAATAAAAGCATTTATAAAAATATTTTTATTCCATTAGTTAAAAAATAAGTTAATTTTAAATGATGGTTTACCTACTGATCTATATGCATATATATGTAATTTATAAGAGCGAAGAATAAAGAATTATAACGAAATTTCCAGTATAATAAAGCACGGTACAAGAGTAATCGTTATATTTAATATGCTAATAATAGTTTATAAATTAAAAAACAAAAGTTCAGTAATTTTTAAATTATAATATCATTTTTCATTAAATTTAGCTACTTTTCTGAAGTATATTATAGTTATGTTAAAATGAACAACCTCATTAAGTATCATTTTTGACAATGCAATTGCGGTGGATAAAAAGTATTTAAATATTCCTTATGGCTCAAGAAATTTTATGTGGATTTAAATATTTGTGTCTACAATATAGAAGAAACTTCTGGTTTAAATTCTGAAGTCGAATTATTTCAAGATTTGAGATTACATTATGAAAATATGAGCTTGTTAGATATTATTAAACAATAGAAGGTTTTAATCTGCATTTTGTGAATATTTTGAGTATTAGAAAACTTGAGTGTATAAACTTTCTCTACGTGTTTTAATGGTATATTCATACGCTTTGGAACAAAAGTTTACAGATTCAATTCAAACATTGTTGAGCAATTTGCGAAGTGTAAGGCATCGCCTTTCTTTGTACGAGCATTTATGTTTAGGTGAGTATTTAGACACTTCATGAACTTTTATTCTCTCACTTTTCTGAATATGATCAACATGCATTACATTAAGAATTTTACAAATATTTTAAACCATTCTTTGCTTTTTAAAGATTTTACAAAAAGGTGTCAGTTTCATGAAATCAATTTTAGCTAAATCTCCTAATTTAATATTAGAAGTTTTATTACTTTAATCAGAATACGATCTCTTACTCTGCAATATTGATAAAAAAATGTTTCTAGACATTAAGTCATTCACATTTAAGAACAGTATTTTTTTCCATACAAATTAATTTAGAATTCATTAATTACATTAAAGCAAAACAATCACAAAATCTAGTGGTAAATATTTCGGAAACATACGATTTCTGTTGTATTACATGTATTTATATAAATTGCGGTTGATTCATTATTAAAAAATATCACATTTGGTAATATCCTTCTTCTACATGATATTCAAATATATTATGTTACAAAAATATTGATTGGTAAAATAATAAAATATTAGCGATATCATACTAAAAATAATAGGTTTAATTATTCATCGGGTAAATTTAAAGAAAATCATTTTTCTTACAACGAAATCTTAAATCTTTTTTCTTGCAAATTTTCATTGAATTACATTATTTTCTTTTATTCAAAATGATGTTTTTAATGTGTCCACGATTAATATTATTTAATAAAAATAAATTCATAATTTATATGCGTAATATTGAAAGAAATATTATTTTTATTAACATAACTATATTAATATTCGAAGATAAAAAAGTTTTCATCTCAATTTTAACATTAGCAAGTCATATTTTCCTTTTAAAGATGCTTACAGTCCATTAATCTCTTGAAAAATCCCCTGAACCTTGACTTTAAAGTTTCATTTTTTAGAACTATACCCATGGGATGTAAGACATTTCATTTTTACGGTTAATTTATTATGCAAATCTAGAAAAAATTGCTTCAAGTTAAATTATACAGATTTTCTGTTTAATGTTCTTGATTATAATTTCATTAGATTTTATTTGTCATGAAACTTTATATATAGTATTATATTATAGTATTTCATAGTCAAAAAATATTTTATGCTATATTTACAATTAGAGCTATTTCTGAAAATAAATTTTATATTCTGGATTTCGGATGCATGCATCAATGATGCATTGAAAATTTCACCAAATTGTAAATAGAATGTAAACAAGTGTTAACTATTCCTTAAAACTAAGTTTAGTTTATTAACTGGCATGATAAATCGTTTTCCTTTTTAGGAGCTGACCTGGTTTTTTTACAGACACCATTAAACAATTATTTAGTTTAACTGTCAAGTACACTGACCTGACAGATAGCGGATGAAGCAATTTTCTGAAACATTAAATCATTAAGTTAATTATTAAATTTAACTAGAAATCCCTTGACTATTACTTTGGATACATACCAATGGAGACAGATGTTTGAAAGGAGAAACTAAGTTCTAGTAAATTATTGAATAAACCTGAAGCTGTGTTACGTGGTTATGTCAAATTACTGTAAACGCAGTAAAATTTTAACTCTTGCCTTATATAGATTAACTATTCAACAGTACAGTATTTCCTAGAAAAATTATGCCTCTTAGAATAATTACTTTAAAATTAGTTAAATTATTTCAAGAATAATTTAGTAATAGAAAGAAACCTATCTACCTTCAATTATAAAAGTGTATGGGTTCTAGAATACTATTCTCATCTTAATTATACTGTAAAATATTATTCTCAAAACTGTTATTATAGTATAATAAAAATCTTCATAAAAAGTTAATTATTCTTATTTTCAATAGCGAAAATAAATATCTCTTTATTAATATAGTTTTACCAAAATATCTGCCTTCGGTTCAACAGTTCGTGGGTTCGAATTCCACCTTGGGCATGGATGTTTGTAGTGATTCGGAATTCACTTTAAACCGTAGGTCCCGGTCTAATTAGCCCTCGTGTGCAAAAAATGACCGTTGAGCTACAAACCAACCAACCAAAATATCTAGAATTTTATATTTATAGTTTAAATAAATACTCCAATAAAAATTAAAAAGAAAGAATTTATATTTCTGTTCTTCTTTCAATTAAAAAATGCGGTTTTTGTAAATGCTCTCTTGAAAATTGTGTCAGAGCTTGTTTATTTTTGATTATAAAAAGGTTTCACCTAAAATATTGTAACTTCAGGCTTAGTACATCAAAACATATTTCAGCTACCTGTTCTTTAACCTTCTTTGTAATATGTATGCAATATGAATTACTATTTGCCTCATAATTCTAGTTAAATCTATTAATGCTCCTCTGAAATCATTTACTTTTTTTATTTTTTAGAATAATATTTTGAAAAAATTTTATGTTTCTATATCTTATAAGTGATTACTATAAAAACAATTAGTTAAATGAGAATTTATATTTTCGTATAAACAATATAAACAATCTTTTATAAAATTGAATCATTTGTTATTATTTGATAAACAATTAATGTAAAAACACTTTTATTTTTAAAAAATTGTCAAAAGTTAAATAAACTTAAATTTAAGGTATATGATATAATGAAAACATTTTACAAACTGATTCTAAATTCAAATTGTTTGATTTCAATTTTATTTTGCTGCACACATTATAATTTATCAAAATAAAGAATCAATAATTAAAAGTGAAAATTCAATAATTAAATTGGTATATAAGCAAAGTAAAATTTTACATTTTTTATATTCTAAATAAGAAAATGTGATGCGTAGTAAATTTTATGAGAGAATTGTATTTCTCTGAAATATGAAACTTTATTTTTGAACATGTAAAGCAAAAAGCATAAAATATTAGTAAAAAATTTTATGTTTTAATGAATATGATTTTTAATAAAATTATTAGAATAAAATGTAGAAACTCAATTATTTATCAACTAAAACGCAGTTAATAAATCTGGAATAAGTATTTTAATTTTAAAAGCTAAATCAACATTTTCAAACTTTTGAGTGGCAACTGCGGCGTAAGAGCAAACACTGGTGCTGTGAAATGTAATTGCTCAATATATTATCGTTTAAATGATATTAGAAAACGTATTAAACTTAATATTTAGCTAATCGTCTTCACTTGTTGATATTACGTCACTGTGAGCTATAGCAATTGGGTACTTAACTTGAAGTAATTCCAATCTCCTTATCGAATGTTATTAGAATCCCTGATATACTCTCATCCTTCATGAACTCAAATAACAATATAGCAGGAGAAATCTACTGGACCCACTAATTAAATCTCCTTTCTTGAGGGTATGTCATTTTAGAGTTCGGGTTGTCGAAGTGCTTCGGTTGGTGTGACAGAAAAGCAATTTATTTTATTTGAATAGAGTTGCTTGACACCACAATTTGCGGTAGCGTGTGACAAAAGAAACTCTGGAAAGTTCTTGGTAAATCTCTCTTCTCTTACTCAAACTAACCAATAACTGTCTCGTGTTTATTCACTGTCGAGCTGAGTTCTAGGCGAACGCCTGCAGGGACGGATATTAAATACCCCTTGTTATTAGTTTTATTACGTTTTTTATATATTTCATCGCCTAAACTTCCATAAGCCAACATCTACTGGCTTCTCTTTATTTTTTTCCTGAACCCACACATCAGATTTAACGAAAGCAAATTGAATTTGGATGCAAATTCCATAATTAAAAATCCATTAGTGAACAGCTGACTTTTGATGGGGACAAATATTTCTAGTTAAAATGGAGAAGTATCGTTTCTTACTTCACTGGTGGTGTGAATTTTTCACTTAATTTACCATTAATCTGTGCTGAAAGAAATATGCACAATAATGGCAGGCTATGTTTCGCTGAGACTTCAAATAAGGAATAATCATTAATAAACGTAACTGTCAAATGAATTGAGAAATGAAAAAAATTGCCCGTATGTACATTATTAATGAGTATTTCATGAATTCTTTACATGAAAGAATTTCAAATGTGTTTTACTCAGGTTTACGTTCAAATTTCGCAATTGTAGTATACTATGAATAAATATAAATTTCTATCTGTGATTTTAATTAGATTAAAATACTGTGTAAAAAACAGAAGAATTACGTGCTCTTTAATATTACTAATAGAATTTATTAATTTATGTCACAAATAATAAAAGATGAAAACTTACAGAATTAATTTTTATGAAAATTTAATAAATATTTTTACGCCTATTTTCGTAGATTTTATTGTTTTATTATAAACGTTTATTAAATATTGAAGTATTTTTTCTTTTTTAAATCAAAATTATGCATCTATTAATTCATTATATTTATTTTAGAATAAAATCTCACTAATTAAAGTAAAATATACGTCGAAATCATTTTACATTTATTAAAATTAGGTAAAAAATATAATTTCACTTAAAAATTCGTTTTATAATTTTTTTAAATGATGGTAAAATTTAAAGCAATTATATGGTGCCTCAATATTTGATTAGTAGAATAAATGTTCTTGCTCTTAAATGATTTTTAATTTTAAATACTTTTAGTGTACTTAATATTGAATTCTTGAATCAAAAATAATTTTTCTCAAATACCTGAAAAGTTAAAGAAAATGAATTTAGCATATTATGTTTTTGGAAATGTTGGAGAGAATTCCTTAAAATATCTTAACTTCTTAAAATATCTAATTTTAGAAATACTTTTTAGAAACTTAAATCCATTAACTCTGAAGAATGGAGCTCATTTTGTGAATATCAAAATGCTAATATGGTAAATATTTTAAAGATGTAAAAGCTGTGACACTTGAAATCTAAATGCTTAATTCTGTTGAGAATATAATAGAAAATTCAGATCAATTGGATCTGCAGAGAGAGTGTGTTCGGGGATTTAAAAAAAGACAAGTTTTGGTTACACATTGACTTTTTGTTCTAATGACTGATATGCATAGATAAGTTTTGAACATTAAAATTAAGTTCCAAAAAAAATAATAATAAATTATTTTGTTTCCAAGGTACATAAAGTCATATTCCAACAAAAAGTATTATTTTTTGCATCAAGAATATAAAGTTAAAATCAGAGTGAATAATAATAATATTGAATATCCAAAATCTCACTGTCTCTTCTGTCAAAATATCCCTAGGACATGTAAAGTTTTTATCGGAAATATGAAAAAAGTCTGTTGTTTTCGTCTGATAAAAGCTTTCTGGAGTAACTGTCTTCTAGGCATTGGATGATTGATAACCAAATAAAAAAGAAATACTTCAAGAGAAAAACTTCTATAACTCACATACTGGAAAGTCATATAGGCTGAAAGCATGCAGATATTTCATAAAAACTGAAACTTTAATTCTTTGACATTTTGAAATTCCGTTGTTTTTGGAAATTACCACTTTAAGATATTGAATAAAAAATTTAATTTTGAAGCAAATATTGTTTCATTTGATGAAAAGAGTTATTATTCTTAAGTAAGCTAGCAATATTCTACATTCTAGTTTTTCACACACAAATAAAAACCAGTTTATATTTGTTATTGTATAAGAAATTCTATTTTATCTACGTTCAGATTTATATGTACCAATATAAGTAATTAAAATTATACATGCATACATATGTAATAAATTAATAGATGTAATATTTCCTAAGTAATTAAAAATATGTTAAGCACATCTGTATTTATATCTTTCAAAAAAATAAAGTATATTTGTGAATGGAAAGAATTTCCGAAGAATTAATTAAAAAATTAAACTAAAAACTTTAGTTAATTGACACAATCACTCATTAGTTACTTAGCATAAACTCTTAATTGTATTTTCATAATATCAAAATATATATATATATATATATATATATATATATATATATATATATATATATATATATATATATATATATATATATATATATATATATATATATATATACATAATTTTAAATTCAATTTCTAATTTTCAAATCTAGCTTTAACTTCGTGTTTCTCATTTTATTAACGATATTTTCTTTATAAGGATACAATACATAGACATTTATTCAATTTTTTGCTTTGATAATATAGATCCTTCTAAACAGAATTATTCTATTTTTTAAATTAAGAAGAAAATTATTATTCCTGATAATTATACTCATATAAAAATTCACATTTTGCTTTCCCCTATTTCTCTCTATAATCCTATAATCATTTTTAAGATTTTTTTTATAACGAGAAATGAACAGAATGATTTAAAATGATATTCTGATTGTGATTGATAAGAAATTAGGGGACTATAGCTAAGAATTTTAGGAAATAAAGCACCTAAAATCCTTCCCATAGAAGATACGTTTTTCTTTCTTCAGTTTTTTTTTCCTGACACCCAATCCGGAAACGGGTGTAATAAGTAATATTTCAGATCGCTGTCAAAAATCTATCGATCGTACTCTGTTCTTTTTCCTCTCGAGTAAGAACTACTCACTTAGAAATGATTTATATCTCAGAAAAAAATCCTAAAAAGAATGCATGCTAAAGCACGTTTTTTTGTTATATGCCATGATTTTATAATATGCAGTTTTCATTGTTTTTTTTTTTTCATTTAGAGATCGGAACTATTATATCAGAAATTATGAGATCGATAAATATGTTATATGTATTTTTTATCTTCACCCAATAAAAACACACAATCATTAAAACATTGTTGTGATGTAAATTTAATTTATATTATCTTAAAAATGAAATAAAAAAGTATATTTATGATTTAAAAAAAATTAATTTGCTATAAATTAAACTTTAACTTGCATAAAATATTGAAAATAAAAATTTAGAGAACATAATTATTGTAGTATTTTACGCTGTGAAGTACTGCAAAAAATCTATTATGAAACAAAATATCGCGATTTTTTTTTTTGAAAAATACTTTACGGAACATATTTGAAAAATATTTTATGAAATATTGAACAAGTAAGTGCAATTTTGCTAAATGTTTTGTTAAATGGTATCACGACATAAAAATTGTGATAAATTTCGTCTTTCATTATACATTTGCTCTTAGTTTGCTTACAAATTCAACATAATAATTCGTTTCATGCGAGAAAGTTTGAATACTTGTTTTTGGAAACAAAACAATATTTGTCGCTAAAAATAAACTTGAGAATATTAGAATGGTATTTTTAACACTATTATCAAATATTAAAGATGTATCCAGTTTATATGATGGTTAATTATAATGCTTAAAACATTTAAAATATAAAATACTTTTTTATTTAAGACTTTTCAGACAGATTTTTAGAGAAGAAATAAACCTGTAATATTTTGTAGTTTGACTTAATTACTTTATATATATATATATATATATATATATATATATATATATATATATATATATATATATTCAGCAATACAAAATCAAACACAAGATTAAAATTTATATCAGAATCTTTTAATCCTTATTTCCATTTACATGTGAAAACTATCATATATCGTTTTTATTATATTTTGTAAATTATAATGTAAATGTCTCGTATATTAAAGTTCACTTAATATCTATTGATGATTAATTTTATGATAATTCTGTTTACATAAAGTGGCTTACTACAAGAAATTTTTTGTGAGGATATTTTTAACATTTTTTCTATATATTTTAAAAATACTTTATAAAATTCCATTAAATTCATAATGATTAAATTTCATATAATTTTAAAACATTTTAAAAAATGAAGAATAGAATTGTAAAACATAAAAACTGTTAAAACTCCTATCAAACTGTTAAACTTAAGGACTTTTAAAAAGGATTTTCAATATGTCTCAATGAAAATAAAGTGTGAAATAAATTGCACAGAGAATATATTTCAGGTATGAATAAACATATTTAACTTTATTTTTAAACAACGTTTGAGAGCCCGTACATATTTTTCTTAATTTACATTTTTCATTCAAATCACCATAATGTGCAACAACTCCAATTCATTACAATAATTGAAATCACAGCTGAAGGCTATGCCTTATATAACGTTTTATTTACTTATATTATTTTAAAATTATTATGCACTTTTCTCATTTCACTTGATTATCTATATAACTATCTACTATGAATTTCAGAAATATCCATTACCTTTGCTTGCACTGCGGCAGAATCTTTGTAAAATCTTAAACTAAATTTAAATAAGTATGTGTGTCACACTTGCGGCTTTAAGCGAGTTAAAAAGCTTTTTTTCTGCAAATATTACTGCTGTTAAAAAGGGATTGTTCATGTAGAACCTTTGTGCAGAACCTTTAAGTATACCCAATTTTCTAAAATAAGAATTTGACCTGTTTTCTATAGATAAAATTAGCCAATTTTTGAAATAAAATTATTTTACAAATTTTATCAAAATATTTAATTTATAACTGCACTTTCTTTATATTCTTTTACTTCCTTATATTTCACTTTGCTGTATTAATTGCGAATGTATTTTCTTCAATCAAAAATACATCTATCGCACTTACTTGGTTTCTCCAAAGATGATTCCCACAATTCTATCTACGGTATACGAATCGCTGAAGCAGAAATTTCACTCAGCAATAAATTCAGTATCTTCTCTTACTTTGAATACCGTGTATATTCCAAAAAAATTATAGCATATAAATAAAAAATTTAACACCACTTGGAAATATATGAATATGATTAAAAGTAATTATATATACTATATCTGAAAGACAATGGGCAGGCGATATTTAATCAACAAATCGGCCACTTGTGGCTTCTAGTGATTAATACGCATGTTTGGACAGGAATAAAAATTTCGTTCCGTGATTACTGTTAGACAAGCAAATTACTCTTATGGTGGCTCCATTTATAAAACTCCCTGCACCTCTGTAATGTTTCACCTAGGGCACTCATTTATCACACTTTAACACGTAATTTCGTGAGCCTAACTGTTAAATCACTAATGTGAGATAACTGTTGCTGTACCTTTTGGCTTGGTGATAGAACGGAAAGGGGACAATTGCGAGTGTATTATACTTTACGGCACAAATGTTACAATAAAAAATTACTCGACTTTTAAACTGAATTTAAAATATCCTTTCTTCATAAAAGATCTTTAACTTTCAAAGTGTGAAAAAGAATATTTCCTTACAAAGAATTATCTGAGGTAATAGAAAGATACTGCGTAAACTGACAAAATAATATATAAATTTAACAGATAATATATAAATGAACTTCAGAATGAATTTCTTTATATTAATTTAATAAAAATAAGTCAAGCAAAAAACTGCTGAAAATATTGTTTTTATTATTCTTTAAAGCTAAATTCATCTTCTTAAAAAATACAGAAAATGTTGTAAAAAATGTTTCCATGAAACTTCTTAAATAAGTTACATTCAACATCTTTTGATTTAATAACTAATAGCAGACAATAAATAAATGTTTTTCTTGAATGATTATCTTTTATTTAAAATTAAATATATATGATTGGCTACAACTGAAATGATTACACAGTGATTTTTCCACCTCCTTATTTTTGTTATAAAATAGCTAAGCTAAACGCAGTCAAAAGTATGTCAAATCTGCAACTATTTTTATCTGATTAGTTGCTACCATTTATTTGTTTAGAAGTATTCTTTTAAAAATATCAGTCCATATCAATTTTATACTTTTTGAAGCCTTTCAGATTTATTAATGCCATAACCATTTTAAAATGATACAGTAAATATAAATTTTTCGCTAAGTTTTCAACTACAATTACTGCAAAATAACGTACGTGTGGCAAAAAAGTGTTTTCGAAAATTAAGAAACATGATAGTTGTATCTTGTATTTATGACTCATCAATTATATTCGATTAAATAGCTTTCTAACTTATGTTAATCCATTTTTGCATACCATCACATTATTATTTAAGATACTGAATATGACAATTATTAATATTATGTAAACCTTGCAGTTTCTTTGGAATTTGTAGAATTTATGTTCCTAACTAAAGACAATGCTCAGCATTTAAAAGGTTTTTATTACGCTTTTAGTCGATCGATTACAACATAAGCCGGCTTTCAGACGATTTTAAACTGATGCCATTTCTCAAGTTGGTACAAAACGAGTATAAAATACCTCTTTGTTGAACATGACAGGGTTCTTTTCGGTCTCTTTGACTAAAAATTTACGATTTCAAGAAAACCGATAAGACATTTTCACACCATTACCGTCAAAATGGAAAACGTCCCATTATTTTAAAATTACAAATGCTAGAGTTCTAGCTCATTTCATATTCATTACATATGGTATTGTTTCTGAATATAACTGTTTTCGGGAAACTTTTTAATTTAGAAAAAATTCATAATGTGCAATATATACCTGAGTGTTATATGTCTTTATATAAAAAAAGTTTTAAATGAAAAATTTTATTTAAGTGATTAAATAAAATCCGAAAAATAAAATGCAAATTAAAAGAAGTAATTTGTGAGGAATCAGCAAAATCAAAATGAATCGTAAGAAACTGAAAACCAAATAACATATACATAGTGTAAAATATACCAATTAACGTAAAAACAATTCCTCTTCATAAATTTATTAACTATTGTTGGAGGGCATAAAAAATTTACAAATGATAACAATTCCTTTGCTTTTATTAAAGATTTGAGGCTCAAAAACTATAATTTTAATTGATGTTTTAGCTGTTTCATTGAACATTTAACACAAAACTGGTATTTTTAATTTTTGAAAAACAGATATCTCTCTAAATATTTCATTAAATTCCTCTAAGTGGTAAATTAATTATACCTCCCAAAATTTTAAAATTGTAGCATTATTATTTATATTTAGATTGGATTTATGCTTATTTATGCATAGAATTAAAGGACATGAGGTTATCAGATTTAATATTTAAAGCAAAAATGTTTATATTAAATATAACTCGTTTTTTACGATCGCTTAAAATATCAGAGAGAACCACATATTTTACCCATTCTTTTACAGAAATTTCTTTCTCCGTGTAATTAAGTTTTTAAAGCTACAGTAATACATTATTTAAAATTTTGCTTCATCGGCAATAAACTTTCACGTGAAAATAACAAAATTATTAAAAACACAAAATTGTCGACTTTAAATTTCAAGAGTTTTCTGATAATTTAATTAAAAATTCAATTTCGGGAACTTCTATTTTATACTTTGAGATGAAAGAAAACGTTCCTGATTCTTAAAAATACCTTGTAATAATTTTCACCAAGCAATGTTATTTTAATACTTCACGTTTTGTTGCCTTAAGCTAAATTTTAAAAAAAATTCCCAGCCAAATATAATTAAGAACTAAGCGATGCAATATTTTGAATTCTGGATTTCCTTAAAAAGTTTAAAGAAATTTATTATTCAGTTAAAAATCCACTATATTTGTGGACGAATAAATGTAAGAGATAGTTTTAAAAGATAATTTGTTTTTAGTTTATTTTTCGACCGTTATATTCAAAATTTGACATTCAGTTATATAATCTTCAAAAATTTTTAAAAACTTTTTTGTTAATTTTGAAAATTTTGCGAAATATTATTCATTTTCAATTCTTACTATGATTATATCACTTTTTTATGTAATATTACTTCATTTAAGTCTGTTATATTACTCTTCAACTCAGTATGATGCATTAAATAAATTCTAATATTCTAAATTTTTAGCTAAACACAATAATTACAGGAGCATGTTACATAAAGCCATATCATCATTGAGATAAAAAAAAATTTAAAAATGTATAGCTGGCAGAATTTCGATTAAAGAAAGGCTGTAGATAAAATGTAATCAGATTTTCTAATCTCTCTCTTTTAAATTTAATATAATGATCAACACCTAATCACAAATCAAAATGTATACATTTTAAAATATCTGCTTTTTAACAACTGTGTATTAAGAAAATGTATTGAAGTGAGTGAAAAAAGCTTTTAATTTAGCTTTCACCACTAATTGATTTACTGTTATTTAAAAATTGATATATTTTATTTACATCATTAATCTATTAATATGAAAATCAATATTTCAGACTTTCATGAATCTGAGCAATATAAAAGAAATCTTTTAATGTATTTTCGGAATTATTTTCAAAATTTACTTATTCGGATACTAACTAATAAGTTTTATTTATATTTATAAAAGTGGAAAACACTCTTTAATGAAGTTTAAGCAAAATGCAGTAACATAATAAATTCAGGAGTTTTCACTTAATTACTTTTATCTAATTATTTAGTAAATTAATTATTGAAATTTTTAAGGTAGTATTTCCTTAATTACATTTTAGCATGCATTTTAAAAGATAATTGTAATTATGAATTATAAAATATTTTTAGAACTGAATAAGTAATTTATAAAATGTTGTAATCAATATATTAATTCATAACAAATTCTGCTAATGAAACCTATCATTCTATTCAAAGAAATTCAGAAAAATATGATTTAGTTAAATGAAAAAATTATTAACTTTCTTACATATTTTAATTGCAACGTTATTGCCGTGTTTTGATGTTTATCATAAAACATGGAATAATATTTATCATAAACATAAAACATGGTTAAAATGCGTTTGATAATTTTAATTAAAGTAAAACAAATTCTATTTTCAAGAAGGAAATGTTCTTTTTTAAGAAAAGATTAATTAAAACCATATTCAATGGATACATAAATCTATATTCACAGGATATTCAAAAATATATATTTTTAATATTTTGCTGAAATTATGTGAATTTTAAATTTTATGAAATTGAGTTTATTTTGGACATTTAATTACATCATTTGTTTAAATACTAACATTTTGAAAGGCATTAACTCTGTACACTTCAAAAACAATTAAATTTGAATCCATTTAACAGGAATATTTATTTATTTAAAACTTTAAGTAAATATTTTAAATCAACTCTTCTGCAAAACAAATAGTTTATTTAGGATGTACTTCTTGTTCTTTATGTGAGATTTATGGTATTAAATTTCAGCTAAAACAACAAACATTTTGCTCTTTCAGTGAAGTAAATATTTTAATAAAATAACATGAATGTCAGTGTTATAAATATTGTAATAAAACAACTTGAATAATTTCCAAAGTTTGATCAAAACATTTCCATCTATGATTGAAAATATCTAGGTTTTTGAATCAATGACTTTTATTTACAATTCAAAGTAAATAATATATGTAACGTAATGAAAATATAACTTATTCCACGTTTATTTTTAGGTACTTATAACCATTATAATACGATTAATTTTACAACTAGAAGTTAGCCATCTTACTAATCAGTCATTCACAATTGTTTGATTTCTAGTTTATTTTTAAATTGGGGAAACCTGATACATACTGCCAATAAAGTGATGTTAAATTTTGTAGAAGATAGAGTAAAGATTTCAGTTTGTCTCATCCCGTGTACTTGCTTAAAAATCATAAAGATGTTGAATTTATATGAAGAACGCCCTCCAGTAAGTTGAGCTGCCTTTTTTCTGAAAGGCCTCACTCACTTGAAGGGGATAATAAGTATTTTACAAAAACATTCAGTGTTTAAATAATCAAACAAGTTAAAATTTTAATAGGCAATTAATAATACACATAGTTTAATTATATTTTAACACTGCAAGGGCTAAATTTCACATAAAATACATATATTGGTATAACTGAAATATTTCCTGTAACTCAATTTCTGTAACAATTTCTGTATTTTCTGTAACTTTTCAATATACAAGTTATTAGAAAATTCCATTATAGTATATGATTTATGATTTCTAATAAATTTTTCATTATGTTTAGAAGTATCGATACGATATTCCCCTTTTTGTACATACAGAAATTTAATAGCTTGTCTTCTCGAGAAACGATATTATTTGTGTTGTGGTTAATTGATTTATTTATACTAGGCCCAATGAAGCGTTGTGGCTTATCACCGAAGGAGAAATGGATTTGTTCATTCTAATTGTGGAGTTAGAATACTTAGCTATTTTAATGACAGTTATAATATTTTAATCGAGTTTTATCAGAATTCCCTCTCTATAATTAAGCATATACTTAATTAGCTTTCAAGCAAATTAAATAATAGAGAAATCATCTTTTTAAGCACTTATAAAATGCTGAATTTTTATTATTGTTTTATGTTAGTTTATCGAAATTATCATATCTATAATATCATATTTGCACTGTAGTATTAATATTTATTTAATTACAAATATAAAAATATAGATTTAGATAATAAGGATTTAGATATGTAGATAAATAGATAAGCATAGACAGACAGATAGATAAGCAGACTTCTTTTGGTTCTTAAAATGAGAATACTGGTTGCATGATTTCACGTGCAAGTTGATAATATAAATCACAATCAATTAAGCCGCTCAATTTGTCTAGTGGTCAGCGTGCCTGACTGCGGATAAGGAGGTCCTGGGTTCGAATCCCGGTTCGGTCATGGATGTACTTTCTCTCTCTATCTATCCTGTCTTTGTCCTTTCCTTGTATAAATGAGGTGTGAATGGTTGCCTACCCTATAAACGGGTACCTATGGCATGTGTGTAGAGCAAAGTCGTACTTTCACCTTCATGGTGCTCTGATTAAAACGAAAGACGCTCCCAATTGACTTAAATTCGCATAGCCAAGGCATAGCGAGCTTGGCTTGTCCAAGTGTCATTAGTAACAACAACAACAGAATCAATTAATATATTAGTTATTAAGCCTTTCAGAAACAGAAACTTGTAAAATTTAGTCTTAAGTGCAATTAATTTTACAATCAGTCTTCTCTCCAAAAGAAAACTTGTGCTTGGATATTTTAAAATTTAAATAATGCACACAAGCATAAATCTTTTAAATTGATATACCAAGACTACTGCAATACTCCTTTATTAAAATATTTATTCTTACAACAACTTTGTCTAATTTATTAACTAATTATAATAATGTTTCTATAAACTTGATATGTTTATAAATATGTTTTGCTCAATAAACTTGCTATCGGTAAAGAATTGTAAAATAATTAATTTTATTTTCGATGTAAAACTCCGGATTTTGCATAATTATTTGTATTTCATTTGGTTGACAGATATTAAACTATTATTAAATCACTAAAATATTTAGAAAATAGTTTAGATTTCAGTATTTTTAATTTTGAAATTTTTGAAATGTGTAGATGAAATTTTATATACATCATGAAAATATATATATATATGTGTGACCTTTTTCTTTCAATTTAAACTTCCTTTGATATGCAGATTTAGGAAAAAAAACATTTTACTAATATCTGCAAATAAAAACTTTTCAGTGGCTAAAATTTTAATGAATTGTATAATATATTTTTTATCAATAAAAGTAATTATTCTAAGTTGTATTAGATAAATTTTATTTTAAATTGTAAGAAAAATAATTTAACATAATACTATACATATATAATTGAATTATTGTTTCAAAATTAAAATTGCTTAAAGAAAGTTGTTGTTTAAGTTGCATCACACGCAAATTAATTCGGCTATAAACATTACATCAATTTTTTTATGTTGTTTCCAATGTTTCACTGGAATAATAGTGATTCATTATTCTCTTTGTATATTACAAGTAAATAATGCGTACTAATAATTTTTCTCGTACCTGACTTTTAGTATGGTAATAAACACATAAATAATTAACCGACTAATCATCATTCTCTGGTTTGAATTACTTTTAAATTTTTAAAAAAATGTTCCATTTACAAATTCAACCACTTCTTTTAGCTTTCTTTTGTTAACTATACTAATAATAAATACTAATTGGCTCAGTATACAGTACATAATTTTTTATATGCTTTCCAAATATAGGAATAATCATAAAGATTATTTCTAATGCATTGTTGAGGAAAACTCAAACTTCCTTTGATTATATTTTAGAATAGAAATCTACAACCTCAGTATTTCCTTTTGCTCGTTGTTCAATGTTCACTCTTTTTATTCTCTCTCTCTCTCTCTCTCTATTTCTATCAATATCTATACATTTTAGAAATAATATTAAATCCCTTCAAACTTATGCACCTGCATCATTGTTGCGCCTAAATTAGCATTATAGTCAAATTGCGGTGAATATAATATTCTGCTTATAGAACTGAAAAATATAAATCAATATTGTGTGTTCTTTTACGTATCGTGTATCTTGTTAATACTTAGAATTAAGTTCTAAACAATGTTTTAGCCAGATATGTCATTTATAGCATCAGCACTTCAAATGTAGTATACTAATTACAGAAACAAATACTAAACTTTTTATTATTATACAAAACAGAGAAAATAAGCAAAATCTAATTAAAAAATAAAGAGAAGTATCATCTTTTAGTCAAAGAGAAGCAGTATGTATCATTAGGTAGCAGTCTAATTTTGTAAGCGTAGTTTCAATCATAAATAAAACTTTAAACTTAAACTAACCTTTCTACATCGAGAAAAACTAATAAATACAATCCCCAAAAGTAACGAAAGACAATTCTGTTTAAATATTCTAAAATTATAGACATTTGTTTTACTGAAAAGCATGAATCTCAAACTTTGATGGCTTGAAATTGCTCGAGAGATTTATTGCTATCACTTACATTTGACTTTAAGAGCCTTTTATTCGACTTTAAGTAATATGGAGCGCGTGATTAATAACTTTTCCAGAAAGAAGTTCCGAAAATCAACTGGAGCAACTGGAAAAGTAATGAAGAATCCGTGCTAAAAAAACGGGGAAAATTTCTTTCTATTGTAATGATAAGAATTAATATCCGGCAAAAGAAATGATATCATTTGATAAATCATCGTGTCCTTAGAAATATTCGATTAAATTGAACTCTTATGAAGAGAGAGAGAGAGAGAGTGTGTGTGTGTGTCGTGAAAATGATGTTAATCGTTGAGTAGAACTTTATGAATTTTTGAATTTATATTATGCACTTGTGTTTGCTTTCTCCTTATCTATTAAACATCCAAAAAGCTCCAATCTATAAAAAAATGTTAAGTGTGAAAACTGCAAACGAATTGTTTTTGCCTCATTTGATATAATTAATTTTAAAGAAAATGACATATATGACAGGGAATAACTATACTCTTGAATTTTTATGACAACCATAATAATATATATTTTTCAAGACTTACTGATGAAGAATAAAATACACAGATTAAGCATTATTTTACTCTAAAATATGTATAATTTTAGAGAAAGCTTTGAAAACTGTAGTAAAAATTTATTTTATTAATTTCAAATTTAAAAATATTATAAGTTCGTTCTTGCTAGTCTTGTAAAATTGCTTAAACTAAAAACTAAAAGGAATTGTTTTATAAGAGAATTTTTATGTTAAAATTAATGGTTTAGAGATTTATCAAATTGAAAAATTGTTGAATGAATATCTTTTCAAATTTCTTTCACGTTAATAAGGAAAACATTACTGGTTTGTAACCTGAACATCTATTTTTATAGATTTAGTAGATTTTACATAAAAAGAAAAAAAAATTATATTTGCATGTTTCATTATATTACTTTTAACTCACTAAATCTTTACATAATCCTTAAATCTCAGAGGTTTCTTAAAAGAAAAACTATTTAAGAACTAATGAAAACTTGACTATATTTTCCTCACTTATTATATAATATTTCCTTCTGTATGCATTCATTTGCTTACAAATGAAATTTGAAAACGACGATTTATTGAATACTAAATACAGTTAATTATACTTGGTTACTCTGCAATTTTTCAATTTTGGCAAGATTAGGCATTTTCTATTTTATTTTCATATATATTAACGTGGAGAACACTTTACATACTTTCATTTTGTGTGCAATTTAAATCTTCATATGATTTTTCCCATTTTAACTTGTTTTTATGATTTCCTTGTGCATATTTATAACTGTACATAAACATGCAACAAATATTGAATGCTATCAAACATTAATAAATCATATATATTTCTTAAAACACATCCTACTTAATATTTTTGACAAGAATGATATTTATTGTTACAATATGATATAAACATGTAGCTTTTTCTTCAATATGCCAAAAAAAATTCATCTCATAAAAGAATAAATTTTCTAAAATTCATCTGATAAAAATCCTCTTTTCTTTAAAATGAAAAGTAAAATAAATTTAAACAATTGGAACAAACATGTAAACTATTATTTTCCACTTAATTTTTTGGAAAATTCATGTAATACTGAATTCCTTTCACATTTTCAACTTTAAGATTGAAACTCTGTGGTGGTCATAAAATTGTTTAAATTCAAGCAGTACCTCGAATATAGTATCAGTGATCAAAAAAGTTTAATGACAGATGAAACAACTAAATTATTTTTGATTGAATTGCTGACTATAGTTTTTACTCATGAAAAAGTTAGAAATAAATCCTGTAAAACACTTTCTAATATAGGATAAATTGTAATGAATTACTTATAAAGACAAATTTATGGCTATAAATTTTAGTTATATAATTTCGTGTTGAATTTAAAATATATATTCAAAAGAATTTTACCGTGTGGAGTAAGTAAGTCTTAAATATAAGTCGATTTCAAATTAATATTTCTTATTTAGAAAACATGATTCTGAAATATACTTAAAATAGCATATGTTGCCAATCTTAAGGCAATTTAAGCCTTTAAAATATAGATTATTTTTTCCTGTAATCTGACTCATTTCATCGATGCAAATTATGGGAAAATATATAATAATGCATACATCTCAAAATAATTTTAAAATATTTACCATTTCTGTGCAAAATACTCATATATTTTTTCGACTGTTAGAGAAGGAAGATTCGAGAATTTCCTTAATTGTAAAGTTTATCTTATCAAAAAATTACACTCCATAAACGCAACCGTTACATGCAATTTCAGTCAATTTGACACCTCCTATAGTTTCAAGATATTGGTCTCGAAAATAAAGTACTTCTCCATACAAATAGGTTCAACTGGTCTACTTTCTGATCCAGGAGAAATATTCTCTAAATTTCCCAGAATCTCTTATTTCCTCTCAATATTACCACGTACTAGACAAAATTGGGTAGTTTGGGGGAGAACTCGTTTCAGGCTCCCCTCTGCGATTGCTTACATTTATTGTTGGACTTCAGAACCATTTAATGGAGTCTTAGGGTCCCAGTGGACTGGATCCTTGGCCCGTAATTTACGAATAAATGAGACAGCTATGGAGGCTGTCCTGGTATGTGTCCCGTCTACTTGGAGTTTGATCCTAACGAATTGTTTGGAGAACTCTTCAACATTCGAGCCCTTATCTACCCACTCCCCATAAATGACTCAGAAGGTGTCGAAATCTCGAATAGTCTCGTTTGATTGGACGGCACTGTGGAAACTTTCTCCTAGTAATAAGTTATTGGTGAAACGATCATTCAGAAACTCGAACTATATCGTGTGCTCGTAGAAATCTCCACCAAACACCGTAAAGTCTTGGTAATGTTAGATTCTGATTCTTTAATCCATGACAACAGCCAAAATGGGTTATTCTTAATTAAAGTAAAATTGTTATGAATGAAAACTTAAATTATGTGTTATTTATACATATATATCTTTTTTTAATCTCTTTTAAAAACTTTTTCAGCTTGTTTCAACATTTTCAGCCTCGTTGAAATTCTGATATCAGAATACAATTCTTTTCTTTCAATTTTGTAACAATAAATGGAGTACACTATATTTCCGCACATCATTGTTCCAATAAATAACATTAGCATTAAAAATGCCACGTAAACAGGAATAAAACGTATATAAAAATGATTGTTAAAAATATTAGTTACAAAAAATATTCAGTCACAATTTTTTTACTAAATACTTCTCTGGTGCTTTGAACTATTTTTCTTAGTTTCTTTAGAATTTATTTGTTTCTTTAGAAGAACTCATGCTTTTTTTATTTCTTTAAATTCTAATGTACTGCTTATAATATTATTGAATTAAAACATCATGATAGCTTTAGTTTTAAGGAAGAAAATAAGAATTGAAGTAAATGAAATGGGGTGACAGCAATGCTTCAAAATAACAAACATGAACCGGAGATGTATTTGCTTAAGAATTATTTCTTTAATTAAAGATATAATAATTCTGATCTTAAATTGGAGAATTAAAGAAATATTTCAGTGTATCTATGCAACAGATTTTGTGACAGTTTAATTATTGGATAGTTATAAAATCTTAAGAAAGAATTTCATGTGCAAATTTTTCATCTTTTCCAAAATGTTCTCATGGCAAAACAAAACCATTAAGTCCTCATTAATTAATTTTTTTCCAAAAAAATTAATTTCATTATCATAAATTCTTGCTATGATTAGGATTTCAGTTTCTTCACATAACTCTGGTAATCAAATTTAGAAAATTTCATGCAAATTAAGAATAAATCGAGAATAGATTACCAAACGATTTCCGAAACTCTTTCGATTTTCGAATTCTTCTTCTTAAAAGCGAAAGAAAACTTTGGCTATCATGCATTTGATTTAAATTCCTTCTAAATGAATTTTACCCGGGAGATTTAATGCGAAACCTTTTGGATGTAGAATCAAGTCGCCATAAATGAAGGAGTTTTCTCTTCCTACGCTCGTTTAAAAGAACGATTTATGTGTAAACTCTGGGAAACGACTTTCGACTCGACGTTCTGTTATCTATCGTTCCTTGTTAACAACAAATTTGTCAGAACTTAACGTTATCATGAAGACCAAAAACATTACATTAGTGATGATAAAACAAAATACCATTTTTTAATTTAATGGCATAAAAAAATTTCCTTATCTCACACAGTTTCGAAAATATTTTAATGCATTGCATTGTTATAACTTTTTTATATCGATACATCACAACTTAATCAGGGATCTGATACTATAAAAACATGCAGAAAATCAAACGATGTTAAGTTTTAATTTCATTAGAAAGTGTTATATTTAGATTTTATATTTCCTTTTCATAGAAT
Organism: Latrodectus hesperus; assembly: GCA_037975125.1. Lineage (NCBI taxonomy): Eukaryota > Metazoa > Arthropoda > Arachnida > Araneae > Theridiidae > Latrodectus > Latrodectus hesperus. The sequence continues at coordinate 70,548,303 of CM075854.1, forward strand.
CAAAACACAATTAGTTACTTTTAAATATTTTCTTTAAAAAATATCAATCTCTATCCACTGTCATAAGATATTTTTAATAAAGATATTAAGAATAAGTTTAATAAAGATATTAAGATTATTAAGAATATTTTTAATAAAGATATTATTATCAAAATAAGATAAGGATATATTTAAGATATTTTTTTATTTAAGTATAATATATGAACCCCAAAAAATAGAGTAGTTTTATAACAGTGATAATGCTGAAAGCACTTTTCCTTTATGCATTTCTTACGCAACGAAACTACCATTTGAAAATTTGCATATTATTTTATCTCATGAATTTTGCACCTCAATTAAATGTACTATCTTCCAAATATGTTTACAAATTGTAGAAAATTTTTATTTCACTTATATATGATATAGAAATTTTAAATCACTTTACTTTTACCCATTAATTTAATTATGTATATTAAACCAAACATGTTTTCAAAAACTATATTTCATGTTGAATAATTATCGTAGCTTAAATAAATATATATCTTTAAACACAAGCAATTTTCTCAGCATGCGAGAAATTTCTTTTTTAATTCTACTGATTTTACTTTTTAGCATTATTTATTAAAGACCTGGTAAAATATTTCACAAAATTAATTTTATTATGGATGTATATTAGCTAAGACCGTTTTTTTAATAATTTTAATTTAATTAAAAAATGTTCAAAAATATTATTTTTTAATTTTAAATAAGAAACAAGATGCAAATAATATTTTGTACAAATTTTCATTTTTATGCTAAAATTAAGAAATATTATATATGATTTTGAGTACTAACTAGAATGTGTTTAAAAATTCATGTTACACTATTTTTTTTTTAATTTAAAAGAGCTTATTTCTATGCAACATTGTTGTGTATTTTATAAAATAGTAGCTTAATTGGCTTTTTAAGCATAATTTAGTTATAAATTATGATTTTAAATAATAAAATGCGCAATTGATTATTTGTCCTAATATTAGAATAAAAAATATTCATTATAAATGAGATATTATATCAGACATAAAATGTATGAAATTTGATAAGATTTATAGATTCAAAAATTGAATCTTGGAAAACTTTTTCATGATTAGAATAATTTAAATACAAAAGAAGACTGAAATTTTATAATTGAGAAAGATAATTAATTAAAATACAATTTAATAATTTTATTCACTTAATATTCATTCAATCTTATGACTCTCTGAAATATCAACATATCATTATTGGTTATATACATCTCCGCTTTTAAATGCTTTTTAGATTAAATACTAAATAAATTTTTGCCTGTGTTTGTATGAGACTAATTTTTTTATATCAAAAATATGCTTTTAGAATACTTCATGATCTCCTTTTCCCTATAGTGTTATTTAAAAAGAATTTCATGGATCAATATATAAAATTAAAAAGACATTATTTTTATACTTGTAAAATAAACGGATAATGATACATTGTCTCAGGTAATTAAGGCTTCTTATACCGGTTAATTAGCTTTCCCTTCTGAACATTGAGAGATTGTCGTAAAAGTTTAAAAATATATTTAAGTTGATTTTACTTGATTTGCTGTTTCCTTGATAATATATAAAATATTCTACATTATGTGTAACCATCTACTAATTTGTTTATATAGAGATGATAATTTTAATAATATAAATTATGATATGAATTAAATTATCATCTCAGAACTGTTGTCATTCTATAAATTTTCAACTGAATTTTTAACCTCCAAGATATACGATATGAAAATATTTTGTATTCAAACGTAAAAGAAATAACAACGTATGATGCTATATATATATGTATATATATATATATATATATATATATATATATATATATATATATATATATATATATATATATATATATATATATATATATATATATATATATATATATATATATATATATATATATATATATATATATATATATATATATATATATATATATATATATATATATATATTTTAAAATTACCTAATAAAAGAAATTTCGTTTTATTTGGACTAAATTTTCATATTTCAAGTGAAATATCATAATGCTTACATTGTAAGAAAAATGAATTGGTAACTTGAAATATAGTCTTTGTGACAAAAACAGGTTATGAAATACGTAAGAATCATACATTAAAATTTCATATAACGTAAATTAAATAATAGTATTTTTTATTTTAAATAATGTTGAATAAAATATTATATTATTAATATTGAATAAATATTTTATCGATTTCATTAAATATGAATGAATTACTGATTCTTTCCTACATAAAAAATGAATATGATAATGAATCTCTCCTACATAAAAAATAAAAAATGAAAAAATAATTAAATGAGATTCTTTCCTACATAAAAAAATAGTACCATTTTACTAAACAGTATTACAAAAAACTCAAGGACTGTACATAAAAAACGATAATATAAAAAACATTTTAAGTAATATAATTTATAATGTCTTATCAAAATATATTTTTCTATTTGAAATAAATCTCAAAGGAAAATATACGCGTAATTAAAGTTATTTTCGAACAATAAAATATTTATCTACAATGAACACATAATTTAGAATTACATTTAGTTCACGATAATTCATGTATTTGATATACATGATATTAAACTGTATATATATAACTTAATTTGCAAATATTTTTAGCATGTAAATGTAGCACATTTTGCAGGAGTTTAAATTGCTTATTCTCTATTTGCATCTTCTGGGACCTACAGAAATTTTCAACTAAATATCCGTAGCATTAATCTTAAAATTATTTAAATCATTTCTTAAATGATCACGAATGATCAACTAACAAAAAAATAAAAAAACATTTTGTATTGATATCAGTATTTATATCTATTATATAAAGTTATTTTTAGTATTGATATCAGTATATTTTTAAATATTAAATAATATTTTAGTTTTTGATAAATGTAATTTTTCAATAAAATAAATGCTTATCACCGACAATAACTTTCATTTTAATCGATTAATAATGACATATAGTTTGACTACTTCAAAAAGTCGTGTTAAGTACTTATTCTTTAATTTGTTCTCATAACTATTTTCTTAATGCGCAGTTTCAAATTTTACCTAGAAGTAGATTGTTAGTTAAAAAATGTCCAATTTATTACGGTGTTAAGAAAATTTAATATTTGATTCCTTAGTCACTATCAGTGAAGTTTTCAGTCTATTACATCGCTAGTTCCCCATTCAATGTATTAATATTATAACTGTTCAACTCATCAATTTATGCAAACAGCATATTATTTTAGCTGTTTCAGATCAGCAATAAACAGGTAAAATGATTGCCTTCAAAATGTGTATCTTTAGTTAAGAAGAAGAATAAATTCGCAAAACTTTATTAAAGTGAGTTCCAGACAATCACTTACTTACATCTTTTTGTTCCCAGACTTTTAAACTTATAGGACAGATCTGGCATCACCGAAATAAAGATGGCTTAAAATAATCTTCCAGGAATAAGGATTCTCTCTGAGATTATTTCGCAGCAAATAATCCTCTATCGTGTTATTCTTTAATAACATAAGTCAAACAATTTTACTCAGTACTGTTGCGTAAGTAACAGTACTGAGTAAAATTGTTTGACTAAAAATAATGTACTTGTGTAATATGTGTGGTAAACTAATGTAAAATACTAAGTAGTGAGTGTGAAATTATAAGACATAATAATATTGATTTCATGTATCCAAATGTAATTATTTTAAAGTCATACATAGACATTTAAATAGGTGACAGTATCTATTTAAATGTCTAAATAAAATTTTTGTTGTATTTAATATCCATATTTTGTTGCAATTATTATTCAACTTTCATTACACTCAAGATTGTTTAGGAAACATTAAAATTGAGTCTAAATATCGATCATCACCTTTTTCATACAAATTGATGGTACAAAGAAGTTTCTATTAGAAATTTTTTTAGCGACTTATAATTTCAGATACGTCATAGCATCTTGAGTCATCAATGCTTGCGAGATGATGCAACATGTAAATATTTCATTAGCTATGAAATTTAAATTGTGTACCAAATCATGTAAATAACCGAATAAAGAAAAACAACATTTAGAAGATGGAAGAAAATATATAAAGTTTCTCTTTAGACACATGTCAAACTCATTCAAAAAAAGAAATACGTTTTAATGAATTGGTACCTTAAAGTAATCATAATAATTACTATTCACATTTTGTAACGAATAATACAATCGATGCAAATAAACACGAAAGCGTATTTTTCACTTTTACTTTACTTTCTACTTCTTGTAATATACTTCTGAATCGGAACTAGAAATAGAGAATACATTTTATGTATATGGCTATAAAAGATAATAAACATATATCATATCATAATAAGCTGAGTCATAGTGTATTGTGTTTCATGTCATTAACTTTTATGCATTACTTAATCTGACGAATGTAACTTATGCTAAAATGTTAAGAGAACCGGCCAGGTAAGGCACGTTCTCATAATGATTCGCCACAGAATTTTGTTTAATATACTTTATACAGAATTACATTTCGTCAGCAACGATCAACAATTATAGTCCACATAAATAAGTTCAAAAACTCTATATTTTGCTCTTCGAAAACATTTAATATTCAGTATCCACAATTAAGTACAATTATAGTTTATTTCAAATTTAATTTAGTTTTAATTAAAGAAAGAGAAAAAATTTATAATGTATTGAATGTTTGTTACTTTATTTTATTGAAATCTTTTGTGGTATATACAGAGATAAGTTGACTTAATGAAATTCCATGACTATTCCCATCTTTAAAATTCACACTGATAAGTTCAGGACATGTATTTTATAAACAATTGCTGATAAAATATTATTCAAATACTTTTTGTCATTTGATGAATTTTGAAAATTTATTACAAAAGTTGCATCAATATTGTGATATTATGTTTCAAACAATCGCAGCCACCTTTTGATTTCCGAAGTATTTTCTATAAGCTATCATTTCATTCATTTTAATATATAGAAATCCCATGCATTAGTTGCAGAAATTCATCTCCTAGAGTAAATGCTTCAGAAGAGACTTATAATTCCCTCTATGATTTTTAAAAAAAAATTAAAATAAAGCTCTGTTGCATGTAAATTGTTAATTATTTATAAAACGTATGCAAGTTAAATTATCAATTTTTTAATGAGTAAATCTTTCCTTTACAAATAGACAGTCCAATATTAGAAGAACCATGAATTTTCAGAAGAAAGATTGTAACGAGAAAAATGTTTTCCATCATTTTATCCTTTGATCTCTTTCAGGATAATAAATATAATGTTCAAGGCAATGTAAGAGAAGAGAAAGAGTGTGTTTCTATCTATTTTTTTAAATGCACACTTCAAATTACAAAAAAATATTCTCACAGCTGTTGTTACAGCCTTCTTGGGAAAGACAGGGAGTCAGCTTGGCTGAACTTTCCTGTTTCATTCTCAGAAGTTTGTTTTAAATAACCGCTAATGTTATCCAACAACCAAACTTTTTATCCTCAATAGAAAACAAAAATAATAATTTTCTTCTTTTCTCTTTAACAACTTTCTGATATCGAATATTAAGTGATTTTAAAATTTTGTGTTATTTTATTTTGATTTTTGTGATGCTGAATAAGTATCAGAGTTCTTGTTTTAATTTCCTTCGGAGATGTATCGCCATTGATTTTTCTTTTGACTTTTACAGTCTGTTTGAAACATTATTTATTCTATGATGGGTTCAGTAACTTCTTGAATCTATTTCCTAAATTTTGAAACAGCTCTTCAAGAAGTAAACGGTTCAACCAAGATAAAATAATTTTTGCTTCATCATCATATTCGTCATTATTCCCATCTGTTGCTTGACTTATTATGCTACATTTAATATGAGTGAAAGGGAATTTTACTTCATATCCAGTAAAATAAAATCAATTTGGAGCAATAATAAATGGGAAAATATTCGCGAGGATATCTTAAATTCAATGTAATTTTATATGTATTAAAGTAAAGTAACTTTAATTCCATCAAGTCAAAAGTAATGTTTTGAATATCAATCAATATTTCCTGTATTTTGAATGGAAAATCTAGTTACTCTAAGTACTTGGAATTTATGTTTTCGTGAGAAAATGACTGTTTTATCATTTTCATACATAAAGAAATTACTATTGCAAAAAAACATTTTCGTAATTAAATATTTTCATTGGAATTACTTTTATTTAAAAATATTTCATTTTACAATAGAATCTAATTAGTTGAAGTTTTCATTTGGAATCAATAATATGTGAAAATTATCTATTGAGTTTTGTGTTCGTATATGAATTGAATAAAGCATTTTTTATATGAAAGCATTTTAAAAAATGAAATAAATTTAATGTTGGGAAATTTCTTGGGAATTAGTTAAAATACTTTTTGTACATTCTTTGAAAAAATTAATTTTATCCCTTTTAATATAAAATTATTCTGTATGCACATGCATGTGCACATACTCAAATATATTGTTTCCAATGCCCAGTTACCAGGATTTTCACCTTCAGTACTACGGGGAACGGAAGGGAAGGGAATGCAACTTTGAGATCCTGAAAGTGGGTTCTCATTATTTAGAAGTAGCACTCAAGCAGAAGATCTACAGACTTGTGGACTGCCACCCCCAGGGGTGTCTGTAACATGGAGGGTATGCGACAACGACATGTTATACATCGATTCTTCAGATGTGTCGGAATTAAAGCTCAATCCATAGTCCACTAGTTTCTTTTTTGTACTGAATACCCTGGTGCTGTGACTTAGTACTTTTTTCTCATTTGTACCCAACAATTGAAGATTCTTTGAGATAATTTATTAGATTATCTTTTAAAAGTGCTTAGATTCTTGCTAATCTGAATTCTAAATTATATTTTTGTGTCAATTCACATGCAGTTTGTTTATGTGCTAACCCTTATATATATTAAATAAGCATTACATTAATTTTTATATCTTAATTTTTGATTAAGGATTAAAAGGTAAAATAATTAATTTAAAATGATACTGTGAAAGAATTTTTGATAAAATAATTCACCAAATTCAGTTATATTAAATCTAAAAAAATTGCTTAGTATTTAAGATATGTAAATTATTTTGCACACACACACAAAACATGTAAATATTTAGCAGTACTTTAATTTTTTCTTAGGAATATTCTCACTAAGGAATTAAGATAATTTATTTTTGATATTAGTTTATTTTGCATAATATTGTTATTCACATTGCGTTGAAACATTGATTTATCGTAAAAGCAACCAACACATTACATCAAAATTTATAGGGAGCATGTTTTCAAATGTATATCAAGAATGGATATTGTTTTTCCTTTCATATATATTATCTTAAAAAAATAATACAAACTGTTAAACTTTTTTGATGAACAAACCTTAAAAAACTATTAATAAAGAATTTTTGTGTATTTTCTGAATTTATCAATATATCTAAGTATCCACTAAACTATAAAATAATCTTATAATAATGATAACATGCGTTGCTTTACACAGTATTTATTTTCAAATATGCTTTTCATTAAAAAATAATGAAGAATACTTAAAATTTATAAATAAATATTTATCTTCAAATGAACTTAGTTTGATTCTAAGTCTGTTAGATTAAAAAAGGATTATAAAACATTATATACCCTGAGATCGATATAAAAACTGTTCACTGGAAAGTTTATGGTCTCCAAGTTAACATTTTTATTATGGTCTAGTCAACCCTTTGCCACAGAAGAAACAAATCCCTATGGATAAAACATTTTAAATGTTCCTAATAAAATTTTATGGGTAAATATTATTCTCCCCTTGCTGTTATATTTATATAAAAGCAGTTATCACATAAACTATTTTTAATAACTCAAAAATATTTTAAGTTGTAAAAGCATATAATAAATATTATACAAAAATAAGTCAACCTATTTTAGATCAGTTGTTTATTGTACTATAAACGCTAGTAGAAAGAAATGGTTTTCGCTTCAGATGGTACTTACATATTTTAGCTAAGATTCAGTGCAATTTTTAACTGACTGTCCATTAGATGAATCAAAATTAGTTAGAATTTAATTTGGTTTATAAAATTTTGGCCTCTTTCATAAGCACACACACACACAATTAAATGCTTTATAGAACTTCTAAATAACTAGCGGGCACTGTTAAGTGTAGTGATAAAATATGAAACCTTTATATTGAAAAATTACTGAATTCTTATTTTCAATATGGAATAACCAGTCTTTCTTTCGATATAACCTTTCATAAATAAATTAAATATCAAATAATAAAACGCTTTATTCAATAGAGGAGTAAATAGTTTTCTTAACAAATCTTCCCCAGCGTCTAACATACTGTCTTTATCTGATGAAATCCTTCCCTTAACCACAACCGGTTGATGATAGTTTCTTAGAGAATCGCCTCTTTCAAAGTTCTCGAAGCTGAGCTTCTTTTTCTTTTTTCACTCTGTTTGGGTCCAGCGGACTTCTCATTGCTTTCCAGCGGCGGACAATCGGTCATCTATTGTCAGCGCAGCTCAAGACGAATGGCTTGTCCGCACAGGAGACAGCTTCTGAAGTTACGTCGCGCTCCACTGTTGCCAAAACACATATAACATCTTTACTTCGATGGGTCGTCGACTTTTATTGCTGTTTGATGGACTTTCGATCTTATTTCAAGTTTAGATAGAATTTAAAATTTCACAGCTTTTTAAAAGTTCCCCTTGTGAAGATACAAAGTAAATGCTATAGTAACTTATATTATATGATTTATGTATTCCTAAACATCTGTAAACATAATCTTATATTCTTAAGTACATATATACAAATGTATATGTATTTTTATATCTTGATTACATTGTCACTGATTTGAGTTCTACGAACCATCACGTTTCTAAGTAACCTTTAAATACGTTTCCCTGAAAAGTTTACATAATATTCACTATCCTAATATATGTGTATGATATGATATAAATCAGACAAAAATCATATTCAGTTTAATAACAGTTAAATAAAATTATATTTTAAATATAACTTTCAATTATAGGATTATTTGCAAAATATTATTACAATGCAAATGTATGATACAGCCTTATGAAGACTATATAGAACTTTGTTATTTTATGAATCTGCTAGAATCTGTAAATAACCAGTGTTTACCCTAGTTAATGAAACTGTTTTTCTAATTTTTGCATAACTTTCATTGTTCAAATATTAAAGATCATAATAATTTGATAATAAAACTGCCTAAATTATTTTAGATATCTTCACCTAAAATAAAAATATATATCCAATAAATAAATTTAAATTTCAATTTTTTTGGTCTCTTTACAAATCAATGCAATATGCGCAAATATTTTCTTACAGTTGTTTTTTATATCCCATAAAGATACAATATTCCGTAAAATTTACAGCCATAATATTTAAAATATGCAAATTAATATTATAATAAGCGTAAATATTATATATCACTCAAATTCTCTCATGTAAAGAATGTCAAGTTAGGATCTTCAAATTCGAAACTTGAGTGTGATTTTATTTTTGTATTCCGCTTTTTTATTTATTGTGCCTAATTTCGACGTGTGTATTTCATAATTTTATTCTAAATTTATTGATTTAATTGAAAATTTAAAACTTTATAGCCTTTACGTTTCATATCTTGGAAGTAAATTTTCATGTAAAGCTTATTATAGTATATATTTTATGTGATTCGTGAAAAAGAATAAGTAATAAATACTTATAACCAGTATTTTTCGAAAAATAATAATTTATTTTAAAGCATTTATTATTATATACTTAAAAACTATACGTGAATATTAGCTTTCAAGTGAAAATTTTTATCTCTAAGCATGTTAGATGAATTAATGAACCATAAAATATTTATTTACTTTACATCATTTTAGAGCTGTTCCTTTAACAAAGTTCCCGCTCTTTATAGTGCATTTTTATTATGCTTCAGCCAACTCTTTGTTTTTGGAGAATTAAATTATTATGCCTATGATCTTTTAAGTGTTTCCAGCTTAATTTTATAGGTTTTTGAGAAGAAGAATATTATATATATATATATATATATATATATATATATATATATATATATATATATATATATATATATATATATATATATATATATATATATATATATAAACTTAATAAAATAAATTATGAAAGACATATTCGAATTCATGAGAATTCGAATAATAGACATTTTTAAAAACCTTTAAAAATTCAAGTAATAAAACTTAGTTACATTTTCAATGAAACTTATGATTTAGGCCCAGAGTACTAGTCTTGTGAATATATGAATATATGTCTTGTGAATTTTTTAAAAAATTTCAGTTATTAGAAAATTTAATATTTTTATACTATTATATACTTAATTGGAATATTTCAATTCCTTAGATAAAAATTTAATTAATCTCTCTTTACAAACATTAAGAATGAATATTCTTTAATTTTCATCAAAATTACTCTCTATTCAAAATTTAACTTATGAAGCATACAAATATCCTTTAACTTATGTCGTTTAATTAATGCACATTTTTTCAGTCATATTATAGCGTTATGCCTTGAAAGTTCAAAGTTTTAATGTTTGAAAGGTTATTTCTAACATTTTTAACGATAACAAGAATTTTTTTAATAAAGCTGGGCCGTAATCTTTTTGCTCTGGTTTGTTCACTTGTCATTCAAAAGTTGGTTTTTTACACGATTGCTAATTAGATCAAGATCCAATAGTTTTTAGTGCATTACTAACTACCAAATCCAAACCCAAAATGGGAGTCGTACCAACTTGAGTTTGATGATAAGCAGAACACGAGCCGTTGAATTGAAAGCCAGTGCGCTAAATAACGAGCTTTTAGCTCATCATCAGTGTTCTAGATGTAGTAAATGGAACATATTCTTTTGCAATATCAATTATATATGTTCATGCAAATTAGCCATATTTTTCATAAATTAAAGTATTTATTTAACCAAAACAACTGATGACTATGTTTATGTAGATTTGATTTTAAATTTTATCTTCATTTCTTCAGTGAATTTATTTTTAATATTTTGTGTAACCAACTATTTTTATTTTTCCATGGGGTACATTTTTCAGTGTCTATTACAGCTGTTAATAGTGTCTGTCTCTCTCTTTTACACACGGACAAATATATATTATATATATATATATATATATATATATATATATATATATATATATATATATATATATATATATATATATATATATATATATATGCAAGAATTCATAGTTAAAAATTTACCTTATTACATACTTGCAGGAATGGGGGTAGGGTACACCTGAATGGAATTTAGAACGTGGGAAACTTTTTTCTGAAGTGTTGAATAACGTTGAGAAGGGGCGGGGGTATTTCAAGAGACTCGCTTCGAATAGTGACTTCACAATTAAATTGTAGCACGATTGAAATTGTTGTCGCTTAAAATTTTCTATATTAATGTTGTGTTCCTAAATTTTTTTAAAAAACCTACAATTCAAACTAATGAATTTGCAGTTCAGAAAGTCATTATATTTCTCTTGTGTATATATTTTACATACTTACAATATGAAAATCAATTTATACTATGCTGTTTAAAAATGTTTTTAAGAAATATTCATTAAAAAGTCTTTAACTGGAATTTTTTATCCTCAAAACCCCTCATAAATTTTTTTAAACATTTTTTTAAGAAATTATCAAACACATAGTGATATTAAACAATTATTTTTAGTTCTAAATTTACTAAGTGAATAGCGGAAGCTAGCACAGGAGGAAAATCTCGGCTACATTTTTAGAGAAAAATGCAATAAGTTAGGCAAAAAAAGGTTATTACAGAACGAAACTATTTCACTTATAAAGAAGACAATTTAATTATATATAAAATAATATTTTTCATTTCTAATTACATTGAGTACATTAAAAATAATAAGTGCAGAAAGTTTTGATAAAAAAAAGGGTACAAATTTGGGAGTGCATAAAAATGGGCACGTGAGCAATGATTTTTTATAACTTTTTAATGTTAAATCAAGATGCTTAGAAATATCCTCTAATATCTAAAAATAAGGAATTTTCTTTTAATTATTAGAAGTTATATCAACTTACTCTTTTTCTGTGTAAAAATAATTATTAAAAACGTATTTTTCAAATGATATTGTTATACTTAAAAATCAAATTCGAGTATATTTTCATTTAATAATATGTATTATAAATAATATAATTTCATATTAATGAAAACCATTATTTAACTTTCAATTAAACACTTTTTTGAGTTACTCCTAAATTAATTTAAATTTATTAAAATTCTGTTTATCTCAATAATACAAGTTTACGAAGATTTGTCTTTTGATTAGTCTTTTAAAATACGTACATCAAGAAACACACTTATTTCTGAAACTGTATTGCCACAAATAGCTTACGAAAATCAAAAATGTTTGCTTACGCATAGCTATTTTAGTGTTTGTACTACAGTCATTACTCATGGCACTCAACAAAAGAATTTCTAATCATGACAAACTGAAACACCATAAAGTATAAATTTATTTCATTGCTAGTTACTTGCTCTGTTATTGTTGTTGCTTTGTAAGGAAAACATAATATTTTTATCCAAAGTAATGCATGTCTTTTGTACGAATGGAGTTCACATGGGGCTGTGATAAGCTTCGTGTGATGTTGTTGTCATAGCAACGCTCATTTCCTGATCTTTCTGTTTTCTCGTCCGGAAAGGATATCCAACCGATCAAGGACTTTCCTAAAATTGCTCTACGAAAAATCTACAACAAATTCTGTATTGTCATTTCACATCTAGCATACTTAAGACCTGTAGATTTCGAAATCTGTAAATCGTAATTTTTGGACTGAAATATAGCTTAAATAGAAACTACAACAAATTTTATTTCTAAGTATAAATAACGTTTTACAAATCTCTAGACCGATTAAAAGGTTTGAAAAATATAGTAAATAAATAAAAAATTCATAAAATTAATTATTTAAATGAAAAACTTTATTATACTTTTCGAAACCTTATAATTTAAATTGTTAACATAAGAAGTTCAACCACATAATGCGAAATTCGCTTCTAGCATAGTTATAAAAATATTAAAAAGTAAAATTCGTGACATAAATTTTATAAAATAGCTCTATTAAGATTCTCAGTTTAATATAAACTATGAAAATGTGTTAAAAAATGAAACTATCAAAACTGCACTTTTATAAGGAAATAGTCTGATATTATCGGAATTAGGCATAGGCTACTGGCATTTTAAAATTTAGTAATAAATTAATTTAATATTATTAAATGAAAAAAGTAATGATCAATTCACTTCTAATCTTTAAAAAAATTGAATGGTCTCCAAATCTAAAATTGACAATCTAATGCAATTAATTTACTATTGCTTAAATATGTCATAAGAATGTTTAGTTAAATTTCGACTATATGATCTATATACAAATATACCAATAGATTGATTTTAGAAAAACTCAAAATTGACCATTCTTTAAATTAAAATCACATGGGTGTAAGAAATTATTCGTAAAGACAGCAAAATGTCCCGAACTAAAAAATTTGAAAGAGTCCTTAAAGCAAATTTTTTAATACTTTTATAACAATGAATAATAACATAATTTACTAGATCTTTGGATAATAATAAAAGTAATTATTATTTCACCAAATATTATTTAAATTCAAATAGAAAAGCAACAATACTGGCATATTGCTTATAGTTTAATTCCATTGTTTCTTGCTTCACTCTGTTCTTAAGAAGAAACTACATGAATTTTGTGTGACAGGACAACTGATTTTATAGGTATAAGTGTCACGTACACAGTAAAAAATCAATCACTCAGTTATGAAAATAGCGATCAAATTTCTCATCTAAATGAATTAACTATGCGCCACAGAAAAAGAAGCTAATTAAGAGGAAATCCATATTCAATCACATACTAGTCCATTAATATATATTAAAATAAATGTTTTTTACATATACTGTATTAACTTCGTCGTGTTGACAGCATCTAGAAGAACATAATATGACTCATACGAAATAAATATCCACGTTTGCTTAGAACAGCTTATTCAAATAATTCAATTCTAATTTAATTTTTCTGCTTTTTCTTCAGTAAAGGTTACGAAAATATTATTCTATATTATGATTCTCTTTGGTGGATAAAATGAAAAAGTAATTATAATTAAAAATACCTCGATAACAAAAATGAAAAGAAAATCGAACTGAATTAAAGATTGTAATCAAGCAATTTAGCTTCTGTCAGCAGATTCTTATTATATTATATAAAAAATATTTCTTCATATCCATTAAGTAGAAAATATCTATCTTACATTACATTGAGAAATATCTAATAACTTAGTTATATTTTGATACGCAAATTATTTATAGATACTATAAAAAGTCAAAACAAAAAAAAGTTGATGGCTGATAATAGGGATTAAACTATATTCCACTATATCACTGTATGCACTAATATATATTGTATTAAAAGCCAAGAAATTAAAAAATTAAATTCTCCTTTTTTGTGTAGAGAGAGAGAGTTTTTTTTTGGTTTGGTTTGTTTGTCACTCAACCGTCATTTTTTGCACACGATGGCTAATTAGACCGGGACCTATGGTATAAAGTGGATTCCGGGAGAGAGAGAGAATTTGAAGTATATATTATTCCTATAAGAAAATTTTCAATTAAATATTTTCTATTTTGAATATATTAAGAGCTTTCTGAGCAAAACACTGTAGCTAATCTGCCTGAAAAAAACATCGAGTTGTTTTTATAGCTACCTTGCAAACTTAAAACAAACTCTAGATGTCTTTTTAAAAACAAATTAAATCCATTTCAATATAAGCAGTATAAATGCATTTTATATAGGCCACCGAAAGTGTAAAGAGAAATAAAACAGTTATCAAATTAACTGCAACTCATAAAATGAATTACGTTTAATTCCTATTTCCTATTTTTATGTGCTTCATATTATTTGCCTTAGAGCTAATGTAACTCAGGATATCAAATTCCTGTGTATAAAATTACTGTGAATTCAATAAAATAAAGCTTCATAAAATCAGTTGGATGTGGAAACGAGTTACTCCTTTTTTGTAGCCATTTTCTCTAAAAGAATGTCTGTTTCAATAAATCTATGAAATACACATTTTTTATTTATCTATTTATAACGTCTAGAAATTAATAAGTTAACCAAAGAAATTAGTAAATAAGCGCATAAATTGTAGTTTTAATAGACATTTAAACTTGACATGTTATAAATGGAAATATCTAAATAGCTTCAAATCAAAAGTTCTCAATAATAATTGTAATATTTTATTTAAAGATCATTATCTTTTTGTTTCTTAGATCTTTTTAATTTAATTTTTTAAATTATTACATATCTGTCAGGTAGCAAAGTTTCAAAAATTTGTTAATTATTAATTAATTTTTCATGAAACTGCAAAATTTTAAAATGTCAGTTAATTCATCAACCGAAAAGTAACAATAATGTAACGTTTTAAGTAACATAAAAATGCTTTAAATTTGTAAAAATGTTTTTAAAACATTTTAAGAATAAATTAAAAAAAGAAGATGTGGTTTATAAAATACTATGTGAGCATTCTGGTATAAAAATCAAAATATACATTTCTTCTGAATCTATTTATCTTCAAATTTCTTTCAAAGTTTAAAAGAGCGTGAAAAAGAAGATTCTTTTAAATGCATTTAAAACACATTGATTATTCAAAGAAATGTCTGGAAAAAATATAAATATTATAAAAAGCAGAAAATGTTTAAAAGGAAGCATATTGAATTCTCTGCAAAAGGAAATTGGATATGTAGATTACTATTCTTATACATAATGACTTCCTAAAATAAGCAAATATCTTTGAATTTATGATTCTTTATATTTACCATTTATGTTTACATCATTTATCGCTAAGCATTAATCTTTCTATACAACCAAAAGATAATAAATGTATTTGAGGAAAAAGATTTAAGTATCTGCATTTTTTCCCTTTCGTGTGAACTAAAAATGTCTATTTTTCACAACCAAACAAAAGAAACTTTGATTAGAATTCAAAAAGGGAAACTTATGCTCTTAAAAATCTTGCCATGCATTTATTTTGCAAAACAAGTAATATTAATTTTTATAATTTGACTTTTATAATACATCATATTTTCCAGATCTTGGTCAACCAGTAGTTTTTAAATTGTTTTATGACAATTATTTCTTCCAACAATTTACAGAACTCAAGTTCTTATTAAAATCATTATAAATATCTTTAAATGTTTATATAAATTTATCATTTTCTTCTCATAATTTGACTTAAGTGAAATTTAAGATATCCAATGTTAATTACTTTTACTCAAATTGATAAATGAATATAAGAGTAAATAACTACGTTTTCTTTATTTTTCACCTATTTTTCTAGTATATATATATATATATATATATATATATATATATATATATATATATATATATATATATATATATATATATATATATATATATATATATATATTATTATTATTATTATTATTATTATTATTATTAGTGAAATACTTATTTACTAGTTATTCTATATTATTTTATTTTCAACTTATAGTTTCATTGTTTTTATAATTCACATTATTTTTAGTAAACTATATGCCATTAAATATGCCTTCTTTCTTAATGAAAAAATTAATTAGTGTTGGCTATTCATATAAGATTTCTTCATACAGAAGTTTCCGAACTACATTAAAACTGAAAATTTCGTCTAAGAAAGATGAAAATTATCCAGTATTATGAAAAATCTAAAGGAATTGCATACATAGTTATATTCATTAAGAAATCATAAGGACTTCTTAGTATTAGCATACGAAGTAAAGTTTGAAAACAGGAATTCACAGTTGTTAACACACATCTACGCAAATGCAGATTCAGTTACCAAGCTGTGTGATGACCTTTTTCTTCATTTCGCTTTTAATATGAAATTATGCAAGAATATTCTAATTAAATAAGGCTTTCAGTAAAATCATGGTGCAATTTGCATAAAAAAGAATTTTCTCTCTCTCTCTCTCTCTCTCTCTGTATGTGTTTGTGAGTGAGAGAGGAATGTATATTATATCTTAGATAAATTACTTAACACGATATCCCACAAAATGTCTGTAATTTTTTTATCTCATGTTTTTTAAACATATGACTTTTATAAGCAGTTGTTAAACATTTATGAATCCATAAGAAAAAAATAATTATGAAACATCTCCGTTATTTGCCTTTTTTTACACAAATACCTTTAAATTATAGCATAATATTTCCCCAAAACTGTGATGTCCACGTAGCATCTATTTCAAATATTAAATATGTTTCATCATATGAGAATTTCATGAAGATGAATTAAAATATTTTTACTAATGCGCTTATATTTAACAAATAATAAAATTAAGTAATATCTGTAAGCTTAAAAGTGTGAAAATGGTATTTATTAGGTTGGAAATTTATTTCTTTTCCAATACAGATTTATTAAATTTTAAATATTGAGTATGATCAATTCTATTGGGAATAACTATAAAAAAACTCCATTATTTTTTTATTTTGTTATAAGCATTGTTAATAACAATTAATTGGCATTCAAAGCTAAAAAAATTATCATAAATTAAAAAAAAATTAATAAAAATAAAAATTTCGATCAATGAGGTGAATGGATATTTGTAAACAATTATGCATTTTTCTTTAACATGATATTAAAATTTATTCATAAGCGCTAAATAATGAATTTCTTCTTAAATAATTTTCATTTCAATAATAATTTACATCTAACAATGTAACGAAGACAAATACTTTATTTTTTAATTGGATCAATGTTGCTGTCGTGTGCCAGCTAGGCTGGCAATATGGGGTGCGCTGCTCCACTTTTCCAACTGAACCATATTTGGTGTGTAGTCCGACTTCTTCAGTACACACATGCCATAGGAACCCGTTTATAGGGTAGGCAACCATTCACACCTCATTCACAGAAGGAAGGGACAAAGACAGGATAGATAGAGAGAGAAAGTACATCCATGCCCGAACCGGGATTCAAACCCAAGACCTCCTTATCCGCAGTCAGGCACACTGACCACTAGACAAGATGGGTGGCTTTAGTTCAATGTATATTGGTTGAATAATATAAACTGAAATTTGTTAATTATGTATGAATTATAAATTTAAAAAGGAACTAACTTAACCAAAAACTTTGTTAATCACTCTAACTTATCAATGTAAAATAGTTTTGCTTATTAATCACCCTATGATCATCTTCTCCAAAGAAGCCTAATGTGCTCTGCGCAAATATTGTCCAAAGTGAACTTCAAAATAGAACCCAAACAAACTTCAAAACTGCACGGTGTACTCGAACCAACGATACATTGAAAAAAGAAGGTTAAAGTATTATCTATTCTGCAGTTTGGGTTAATCTACTCGGAAAATGTAATAAATACATTAGTTTGTATCTACTTGAAGTCCTATGGCTTAGTGGTAGCGCTTCGCTTTCCCAAAGCACTGGTCCGATATTGGATCCTCAGGTCGGGCAAGCTCTAGTCAAAATTTAATCTCTTCTGTGGGTGGATAAAAGGGAATACCAAATGTTATTTGGAACTAAACACCAGGTGTTATATGTTAGGTTGTCCACCAAACCCCAAAATTTCCGGTGAGAAAAAAAATGGCCACTGTGTTAGTCCTGGCTCACATATGGGCTGTTTTTTCCACTGGTTTAATTCAGTTTTAGTTTTTACTTGGATTAGAGTAGTTATGCCAATTATACTAAGTATTTTTTCCACGGTTTTTCTTAAGTTATTGTATTTTACTGTCGAAAACACAATTTTCATTTTATGTATCTTTATCTCTGCACAATTTATATTCATTTTATTTTATTACTATCACTATAATTTTCAACATTTTTTTCGTATTTTTCAAAATAATTTTGTGTGTATTTGAAAGAATTTCTAGAATTTTTTTAACCTTAATTTCTCCCGTTCAGTGATTTCTTAATTCTTTTCTTACTCAATTTTTGCTTTAAAATATAACGTCTCTTTAACAATCTAGCCGGAATTTCATTGTTTGTCATGTTGTTCATATGAACAAATATGTGTAAAGTTATTGCATTTTGTTCATATTATATTACCTGAACATTTTAATTTACAAAATTTTTAAGGATTGAATCGATTATCAGATCTTTTCAAAAAAAAACTTACAAGTATCTTTGATCTATAAATTCTTATCTATCCATTATTTTAGACAAAATTTCTAATATTTCTTTCAGTTAAAGAATGTCGCCTTACAAGTGCATCCAATTCGCTCTTACACTCTAATTTAAGTATCCTAACATTTTTATGTATACTCTCATTGTAATTTTTGTTTGTCCAGTTGTTTTTGAACATTTTTTACATGAATTTTGTTTAATCCAAGTGTAATTTTTGAACTTCTAAATCATAACATTCTGGAAGTTTTAAATATATGAATTTATGTGGCACTCCGATAAATTCGCATATTTAAAGCTTCCAGAATGTTATGATTTAAAAGAGTTCAATAAAATTACAATTAAATATATAGACTATATTTAACTCATTTTACGAAGGATTATAATTTTGTATTGCAATATAAAACTAATAAATATTAAAATAACTCTATTTAGACGATGTCTTGGGATTAACAAGATGTTATATACTCAATTTATTTCTCTCAATAGCCGCCCCATCTTGTCTAGTGGTCAGTGTGCCTGACTGCGGATAAGGAGGTCCTGGGTTCGAATCCCGGTTCGGGCATGGATGTACTTTCTCTCTCTATCTATCCTGTATTTGTCTCTTCTTTGTATGAATGAGGTGTAAATGGTTGCCTGCCCTATAAACGGGTACCTATGGCATGTGTGTACTGAAGAAGTCGGACTCCACACCAAATATGGTTCAGTTGGAAAAGTGGAGCAGCGCACCTCATATTGCCAGCCTAGCTGGCACACGACAACAACAACATTATCTCAATAGTTGTGAATAAAAAAATGAGGTAAAAAATAACTCGGAAGCAGAAAGAAACAATGACATATTAACTGAAAATACATTAATATTTTAATATTCCATTTCTTTTTTAATTCTTTTAACTGCGTCGTGTATTTACACGACATCAAGTTGACAGGTTTCTCATTTCCTGTAATTAAAATACTACTTTTTTATTTCTTAAATTTGAAGGTGTTGCTTCTATGCGTTATTTTATTTTTTCATGATACTTTTATTCTTAGAAATTTCCTCAATTTTTCTCCTTAAATATTTTTCTAAGTAGAAATCTAAAGATTAAAATCCTTCTGAACAGTGATTAATCCCACATGATTAATCCCACAAACTTGATGAAACACAAATATGTTCTTATAAATTCCAGTCAATCAAACTTTTCAAAATTTCTATTTAAAATATATAAGTTGTATTATGTTATTAGGAATAATTTCCTAGGCACCAACTAAATCTTATCACTTCTTATATCGCACTAAAAATTTCCAAGGAGTTTTTGGCAATAATGCGTGGTATATTCTAAGATGTTTTTGAATATTTTTTACATGAATTTTGTTTAATCCAAGTGTAATTTTTGAACTTCTAAATCATAACATTCTGGAAGTTTTAAATATATGAATTTATGTGGCACTCCGATAAATTCGCATATTTAAAGCTTCCAGAATGTTATGATTTAAAAGAATATAGAATATTCTTTTAATTCTATTCTATCGAATTCTATAGAAAGCTTTTTATAACGGTTAGTTTGAATCACAATATATGAGAAAACCTATTTCAAGATGAGTGTTTGGGAGATTTCGTGGTTTTTTCTCTTGCGATAAGTTAACGTGGTATACTATCTATCTATAGTCTTTCCGGAAGGCAAACAAGTATTGGGGATGTTTAACTGCCGTACAACTGCAGCTTTCAAAATTTAAGTTTGCAGCTATGAGATGTTGTCGGTGACTAACTGTACTATTATCTGTTTTGAATAGAAGACCCTGGATTCGATCTTAACTACAGAATAATAACTATAGGTATAAGTTCCATTTCCGTTTGCTCATACACATCTGTCTGATGAGTGCTTGCAAATTTTCTGAGCTTCTTTCATTTTAACAATAGAATAGAGGTCTTTGACTATAAATCGGAAACAGATAATAATAATAAAAAAATCTAGTGTTCTCTCTTAGCTGCTGCTTTTTAACAAAGCATTTATCTGTTAGATTATCAGTTATTTGGTAGCATTCTAACCAAACAACTTTCTCTATAAACTTCCTCTTCTCTCTATAAACAAAGAAAGGACATTAAACTATGACTTGAAAAAGAGAAAAGATAGAGTCAACGTGATGGTCTTTGACTAGGTTAGAATTGAATCTTTCATTTTCTAATTGATACATTGATGGTTTTGCCTTTCGAAATACTTTAACACTTTTTTTGACGTAAACATAAACAAATACGCATATTGTATTCAATAGTTAAGAATAATTTAAATCCTTATTTAAGAGTTTTTGTGTATCAGTCTTATAAAACATTTTAAGGTCCATTGATTTGACACCGAGTAGTGGACAGTTTAACAGCAGAAGACCATTGCAGGGTGTTTTAATATTCATCTGTTAAATTGACCTCTGAAAGATCTATTCATAGATAGTGAGTTGTATTCCCGAATAGCAAGGGAGAAAACCCGGAAAACTTCCAATCATCCATCTCGACAGATATGCATGCAGAGGGGAGAAACGCAACATCCATCTACCATTGTTCAACAGCGGTTGGGTTAGAAATCGAGATCTTATGTTTGAAAAGAACTGTTTTACCACTAAGTCGTGCTGATCTTAAAGGTCCAAGAATTTTGACATCGCGCTATATATTCCCTAACTGTTTAAATCTGTTGTAAAGCGCATTTTAACGTCCACCACGTAACGTAAATATCTTTCGGGAAGACTTCTTATTTATAGCGAGCTGTGTTCACTTATCATAAGGTAGAAAACCCGCTAAACTCCCAAGCACCCACTCCAAGAGACGACACTACAGACAGCAGAAATACAACATATCAATCTTCAGTTATTCAACTATGCTTAGCATCGAACCTGAGACCTTTCACTCTGTAGAACGTTGTCCACCACAAGGCCAAGGCAAACCCAGGTCCATTGTGTGTGTGTGATTTGCATAGTAATATGACCAAATAAATATATAAAAGTAGAAAAAAATTGATTAATTTTTACATTGGAGTTTCTTTTTATTAACCGCCTTTTCTTAAGAGCGCATGAATTCAAATTTTTTTAATTAACCAATTGAAGAGACAAACAAATTATTTAAGAAAATTACTTTTACTCTGATCCTGTTACATCCAGTAACATAATTTATAGCTGTGTAAATGTGGGGCAACAAACTAAAAGCAAACACTTGAGACATTAGGAAAATGGAGAAATCATTCACCCAGCGCTTTACGATAAGCACCATGCTGTGTTGGTCTGAAATCCTTTTCAATTAGGCAAAAGAAGTTTCAAATCAAGGCACTGCTTAATGACTTGTGAAAGGCTCGACAGTAAAATACCGAATGCATCAAACACAAGAGCACTTCACAGAGGCCGAAACGTAGTTGGAAGAAGCTCCATTTTAAACACTTGATGCGAAAAAAGTCGAAAACATTTTTGTAGATGCTAAATGTTTATCTTTAGAGAGAATTGTACTGAGACTTTTTTTTATTCCGACACTTAGCGACATGATCATTATTTACAATAGTATTCTTTTTTTTTTACAAATAAAACGCAGAGCGTTATTATTAGCACTTATATTCAATATCCGCGGCGCTAGATGAATTAATAGATGTCCTGAAATTTATGACGTTTAGAGACTTTTAAAATGTTTAGCTATACATTTTTATAGAAGTTAGATAAATTACATTACTAAAAGATGCATTGAGTTCGGAAATACGTAAAAAAATAATAATGTAATAATTTAATCTTCCTTCTTTTTTATTCTTATCCTACAGCCAAAGAAATTTTCATTTTCTATTTAATCTCTTTAGCAATAAAAGAAAAATGTAAACAAGGTTTTCACACAAAAAATTATGCTGAACATATAATTTATGTAAGTAATTTCTGTTTCAAACATCGTTCTTTTTATTCCTTAGAAAAATAAAACATTGAAGTCTGAGCGATTTATGAGTGACATTTTTATCCAGACATTAATAAATAACAGAACACGATGTATGAAGATGTTATCTCTCTTGAAAAAATTAATAAATTGATCAATGATTAAAATATTGCTTGACACATGGCGTTTATCTAGTGGTATAAATTATTAAAGGAATATACTTTCCTTTTAATTTATAAGTAGAAGACCGCAAATCTTGTTATACTTAAAATTAAAAATTTCTATATTAGATAAAAAAAAAAAAAGCTCTGATTAAATTATGGAATTTCTAAGAAATATAAATATAACAGACTTACATTTGAGAACTTGCTTATTATATATATATATATATATATACAGGGTGATTATAAAAAAACTTTGCCAACATCTGCACTTCTAGCGTCCATTCTATTTAACCGATCAAGATGATACTTCAAATATAGTTCTTTTGAGATATGCGCTCGAGATTCTGTGAATGGCAACACAGTGGCCCTCGCGGTTACAGTTATAGTGACAGAAACTCGAAATTTTCGAATGGCAACGCCTACTTTTTACCATCGCAAAATGTTCAGCACATGCGAAAACCCTAAATAGCGTTGAAACGGTACCGATATGTCCGAAAACCGACGTGTTATGCACATACAAACAGTTCTTCAAGGCGCACGGAGGAATAATGCATACGACAGAGACAAGACACTGCTCAATGATGAGAACACATAGAGAAAAAAATCTTTATTAATTTCAAACATTTTCCACATGAGTGCCATCACAGGCAATTACGCATTGCATGCGGGAGACGGTGGACAATGTCGCTGCACGTAACATGGCACGAGGGATGTTTCCAATCTCACGCCGTATAGAATCCTTTAAGTCCGACAATGTTTGAGGATTGCACAGATAAACTCTGGATTTGAGATAGCCCCAAAACCAGAAATCCATAGGCGTCAGATCTGGGGATCGCGCAGGCCACGGAAAAGGATAATAGCGTGAGATGATGCGATCACCAAAATGCTGATCCAGGAGCCTTTTAACTGACCTCGCTATATGTGGAGGTGCGCCATCTTGCATCCAAACAATGTCATTGAGTGCATTCAGCCGACGCAACTCCGGTAAGACATAATTTTTCAGCATGGCTGCATACCGAGGGCCCGTTACAGAACATGTTGCAGGGCCAGTCGGGGTCGTTTCCTCAAAGAAGAACGGGCCCAGAACAAATGTAGCTGTAATGCCGCACCACGCAGTCACTTTGGCGTCAAATAATGGTACTGGCGCCACAGCATGAGGATTCGTCTCTCCCCAGTGCACACAATTCTTTGTGTTAATGCTGCCATTTAAGGTGAAATGCGCCTCGTACGTCCATAGTATGCGAAGTGGCCAGTCATTATCCACATCATATCGTAACAAAAATGCATTTGCGAAGTCCAGACGTTGTTGTGGGTCACCCGGCTCCAACATCTGGACGCGCTGGAACCGATAGGGAAACATGTGAAGTACCGAGCGCAAGAGCTTGCGGACCGTTGAGTTCGGAATATCCAACACGCGCGCTATTCCTCTTGCGGTTTCTGTGTGTCCTGCAGTCACTGTATGGTGCACTTCCATGACAACGTCCTCAGAAACAGTTAGCCGTCCGGAGCGCTGTTTGTCACAGGTGCAGCCTGTATCTTCGAATTTCCGCACTAAATCACGCAGAGCTTGCAGAGTACATGGGCCGCGTCGTTGTCGATGATTGCGGCGATACAAACGCAAGGCTTCCGCAGCGTTCATCCCATTTTGGTAATAGAGTTTGATCAATTCACCGCGAACTTTCCTGGGAAGACTCATATCGTCGGCATGTGCGAGTTCCCGAATGACGACTTCGCATACCCGCTTGGTATTTTATAGGTTTCCTACGCTGAATATCTGGCGACCGGCGTTCTGTGATTTGTTTCTTGACTCTGTCACATGCAAATTTATTGCGTGCGCCCAGATCGTGTTTTATTGGCTGGTTTTCAGAACTGTTTATTGTGTTTGCAGAACACGTCCGTTTTTAGACATATCGGTACCGTTTCAACGCTATTTAGGGTTTTCGCATGTGCTGAACATTTTGCGATGGTAAAAAGTAGACGTTGCCATTCGAAAATTTCGAGTTTCTGTCACTATAACTGTAACCGCGAGGGCCACTGTGTTGCCATTCACAGAATCTCGAGCGCATATCTCAAAAGAACTATATTTGAAATATCATCTTGATCGGTTAAATAGAATGGACGCTAGAAGTGCAGATGTTGGCAAAGTTTTTTTATAATCACCCTGTATATATATATATATATATATATATATATATATATATATATATATATATATGTATGTATGTATAAGTTCAGTATTATGATATTAGATATTCATAAAGCAAATTTAGATTTGCTGTCTCTTCTATTTATAAATTAAAGGCAAAACATATTGCTGAAAAGTATATATGTAAGGAAGATAGAAAATCTATTTTTATTTATGATAAAAATATGATAGTATCAGAGAAAAATGCTATCATATTTATAATATCATAAATTCTCTTTTTTAATAATTTACACTGTTTCTTACACAGAATACAAAAATATTTATTTAATAAAAGAAAAGGAATATAACATGTAAAACGAATTATTATTTACAATCTTTATGTGTTAAGCGTTTTTTATAAAATAAAGTATTATATATATACATACATTTATATATATATATATATATATATATATATATATATATATATATATATATATATATATATACATATATATGTGCTAAATTTTACGCAAATTTGCCACTGACTTATTATCTTCACTTAGTTATGCAATTCAAATTGTTGCAAATCTTATTACTAAAAACAGCTTTTAGCTCGCATCAAAACCATAGATAGTTGAATTTTAAAATTATTTCTTTTGAACATCTATCATTTTTTATATCTATCAGTTCACTTTAAATAATATGAATATGATTAAATCGTTTAATTGGGCGGGTTTTATACATAACAAAACATTGAAATACCGGCGTCAAAAATAAAAGACTTCATGTATGCGATCTTATGATGCTTAATAAATATGTTACTTACATACAAATGATGAAAAAAATTTCTTCTGATTAACTCTTTTTATTATGTATAAAGTATGACCACCATGAGCTAAAATAAGATGCATGTACAACTCCTTAGCATTTGTTGTATGAGATATTTATTGTTCATGATTCTAAATTGTTTGGAGAACTGTTTTTTACCACAAAAAACTTAGTTTCTAGTCTCTTCAATCTGATTTTATTTCTCTAACGGTTAACAAAAATTGGAATTTGTCAGGTAATTATATCGTCCGTCTTACAGGGCTAATCATGGTCAAGTGAAAAGATAGATTTCTTCAGGACAAAACATTCCGAGTTTGATTTCAACGTTTTGTCGAACAATGGGAGAAGGTTGTTGTATTTCCTCCTTCTGCTTGTACTACTGTGCTCAGGAATTTTCCGGGTTACCTCCTTTGTGACACATGAATATGGCCCCCAATCTATGATAGAGGACATTATAAATTAATTACAACATCCTTAGACTTTTAGGATGTCCACAGGATAATGTTAAAGTTCGCCTCATAACCTTGTTGATTGGAGTTTGACGTATGGAAGTGTAATCATTTGCATATTATAGTAATGACTAAAATCCAGAGAATTTACATTACTATATTGTATTTCTTTTTTAATGTTACAATATTAATACTAATTAATAAAAATTGTTTAATATTTAAAAATTCATATTTCTGATGGTAAATCTTTCATCCCCAAAAAAAATTATATATAAGTTAAACAATATTTTATTTTTAAATACATTAAAATTTCCATAGTTTGAATGGTTTTTTGTGTTTTTAAATGATACACTGTTTGGAAAACATTTACTATCAATATACTAAAAATTATGTTTTACATTAAAAATATACTAAAAATGACGCTTCTTATAATTACGAATCAATCTCTTATGTTTGCATTTATTTTGTTCCTAAGTTGGTGTTACAAAGCGCCACCATTCAAAAATACTATAAGTAAAAATATACATCACGTTTTTACTTTATTTAATAAAAAAGTTTATATCAAGTATTGAATCTTGCAATGCAAATTCAAAAAGCTGTATATATATTTAGCACAATTGCTTCTTCAAAAACTATATTTTATTACAAAATTAAATATCTCGACGCCAAATTTAATTGAATTAGTTTTATACCAGAATGAAATAAAAGGTTTACAGGCAGTCTTTTCTTAGATTTACTGCAACAAATCAGCAAATCACTGCCATTGTACATAACAAAATTAAAAAAACGAAAATTATAAATGTGGTAAAAATGCGATTCAAAAATTATTTTTCTATTGAGACTTCACTACACTACTTTCGAGAAAGAAAATATATAAAAAAAAATCCTTTTTCATTTCGAAAAAGAGATATAAAACTGAATAAGTTACTTCACGTTTCTCTTAGACATGAACTTGCATAGAAGACGAATCCAAAACTTAATGGAAATCTTTTTAGCCACGTTACTCGAGACATAAAAGGTTTTCTAAACTTTGTTACGGTGTTTCCGGAAACAAGTAGCACGGAATTAAAGAAGCGGAAATAAAGAACTTTCGGATAAATACTAAATGCAACTCTTGCCGCTTTGAGCAGAGCGAGAAGAAATCTTTAACTGTGTTATGAAGTGGGTGTACTCCGTATAAGTGTCTCTTTTCTCTTCTGATTCGGCAGATGACGGCGTAACATTTATCAAAACTTGTCATTCTGTTACATAAGGATACTTTTACGCTGCCGTGACTCTTCAAATCTCTATTTCTACATGATACTGACTTCTTAAGGACATGTTAAAAAACGTTTCTCATTGCCTACTTTTATTTCTTTTGATATTTATCAATTTCAGGAATTGATTAAGCTACTGTTCTTGTTATTCAGATAGAAAGAGATTTCAATTTTATAAACAAAAGAAAAGCTGATGGAAGATGTAAAAAACAAACACAATTTAAAATAGTGATTCTGTAATTTAATATATATATATATATATATATATATATATATATATATATATATATATATATATATATATATATATATATATATATATATATATATATATATATATATATATATATATATATATATATTAGAGTATTGTACATAAGTATTAGATTTTTATTAATAAAACAGTTGGTCATAGTTCATATAAAGCAAATTCAATCAATTATATTATAAGTATTGATTTTAGCGATAACTTATATCTCGTTATGTATAACTGCAGTCAATTTTTGAAAGTAAAAATATTCGCCATATATATAACTATGTTATTAATATATATAGTTATGTGTGCAAAAACTATAAATCATTCAACACAGGGAAAACTTATATTTAAAATATTTATGGTTGAAGTACTTTTTGTTTTGTCAATAAACATTTTATCTTTTAATATTTCATAATTTTAGATTAAGTGATAATTTTCCAAAAATATTAAATTAAACAGGGAATGTAGAAGTGAGTATTTAATACATATATATGGTTTACGTTTTATGGTAATCAGAAATACTGTATGAAAGATTATAAGATAATACTGCGAAAGAAAACAGTACTTACATATGAACTCGAAAGTTATGTTCCATGTTAAATAGCAACTACGCAATTGAAACCTAACAAATTGCATTTTTCATCTACATTCTATAATTCCAAATGGTGTTTTCGTTAAAGTTATTAAATGTAACTTTCGTATATTGAACCAAGTATCTTCATTCTGAAATTGTAAATTCGGAGATTCAATACTGACCGGAGAAATAGAATTAATTTCCACTTGATTCCACAAAGCTTAAGTTAAGCTATTGAAATGATCCAGTAAATTGTCTCCAATTTAAATAATAACTCTGCATCAAGGGCATTCTTGGAAACTATTCGGTTCTTTTTTGCACACTAGGAAAAAATTTACTTGGACACGACCTGTGATATAAATTCAGACATTATAAAACGCTCCCACAAAAATTAAGAATCCATGAGTTAAAATCCAGAATCCTAATTTATTACTAACGGGAAAAATAATTGGTTGAGGATTATGATACACTATATATAATAGTTATTAACAAGCATGATATGCAAACATAAATTACTTATGGTAATAGCGGATAATTATTTCCCATGCTAGAAAACCAGCAGTGAGGGGAGCGTGTCTTAAATGGAATCGGAAAGATAGAATGCCCTCCTTATAGTAAATTATGACAGACATAGTATTTAAGAGAACGAAAAGTTGAATTAGTTTTTATCACTAAAATCAACAAATTATCATTATGATCTTACAGCAGATAACTTTTGTTATATCCTATGTCAAATTTTAAGTACCAGAGTTCATGACTAAAGCACACATTCACTTTAACTTGTTTCAAAAGAAGAAGGAAAAATTATTACGTCTTAAACTCAAATGCAATAACACTTCAAATTTGAAATGCACTCTATTTTCTACACAGTAAAATTGCTTTTTTTTTTTTGCAACGATCTTGCGGTTTACCAGTTTATTGGCAATTTTGATACCATTTTTTTACGTAGGTTTATTGCTTGGGCTGCTTAAAAATGGTGAATTTACCATCCCTTGATGGCAAATTTTAATCCATAATCATTTATTTCCTCAGATTCACATATTTAGAGTAATTTAATCAAGAAAACAAAACTTTTTTACTACGCTTTAACTGTGGATATCTGAAATTTATGAAAAAATAAATGCTTTAAAAATCTTATTTACTTTGCAAATGCATAACTTTATATGCAGTTATGAAAAATAACTCCTTATGAGCTTTTGCATTTAAGTCCAACACGTTATCACAATAATAAAAGAAATCGAAACACTCTTTTTAATCTATATTGTTTCATTTTTTATCATTTATTTTTCTATGTGTAATTTCTGAATGACAGGCTGATCTTTTAACGAATAATTAATTAATGAAAAACATGTATTTCAAATAATTTAACTGAAGTTTTAAAAAATTATTTCTTTTTGCAATTAAAAACTATCAGGTGTAATTTAAATATTATATCATTTTATTGTGTCATTATTCATGGTTTTAAAATTAATAACATTCTCTACAAAATTCTACTAGGATAACACGAGCAATTTTATAACTGCTTAATAATTCCTTCCTTTTTTTCTTACATTTTAAAGAGAAAATAATAAGCAAAACAAAACATAGTTAATCTTCAATATTAGATATACACTTTCAAGTCAGAAATATTAACATTTCTAGAAATTATAAGAGAGATAGTGTATTAATGTTTGTAATAAGTTGTATATTTTACGGCTTTCTCCTCTGTACATTTGAATAAATAGGAAAAGAAATAATAATTTAAAGATGCATATAAAATGAATTACATATTTATTTCGCATTATGCAGAGCAACACAATGGCCATATTGATGATACATAACCATACGTACCAAGAGATAATGCCTTGCAATTTTATACCATGCTTCTACCTTGATCTCTGATTTCAGTATCTTAATAATATTAATTTTAAGTTATTCCATTGCTTGAAGTGTCATTAGTATGCTCCCTTTTCAATTTAAATTAATTTGCTTACAATTTATAATCTTAATTTGCACCAATTATAGTTGCTTTTATTTTCCTGTATTTTACACGCAAATAAAATGCTAACATTACTTCTTTATCTTTCAGTGATCTTAGCTGGAATGGGATTCGAGAATTGAACTATGGAAGATTTAAAAATCTCTCACGTTTGCAAGAGTTGTAAGTTGCAAATATATAATTTTATTTTTCATTGTTTTTAATATATAAATTATTAAAAGTATATTTTATATTCCTAAATAATCATAAATCTGAGTTTTAGAAGCTTGTCAAATCTACGCTTTTCACTTAATAACCAGAGAAATGATACTCGTATTTATATACATAATGTTTGAAGTCTGAACCGTCTTTATTTTCACTCTCATTAATCATTGCTGAGCTGGCAGCCGAATGGTTAGCGCTCTTGCCTTCGGTTCAACAGTTTGTGGGTTCGAATCCCACTTTGGGCATGGATGATTGTAGTGATTCAGAATCCACTTTAAACCGTAGGTCCCGGTCTAATTAGCCCTCGTGTGCAAAAAATGACCGTTGAGCGACAAACATAGCCAACATAGCCTAGCTTATTAATCATTGATATAATCATAAAGTTTAAAAACTTATTTCAAGTTTTACAAGGAAATAAACAGTTTTTATTTCAAACTAATTTTAAATTGGAAGAAACATTTTTAATAGAAACATGAATTCGTAAGTTTTATGGAAATCCTTTGTTCATATGTTGTCATATTCAGTAGAAGTTTTTGGGATCTCATACATATAATCTTAAAAAAAAGAATTATTCGTTTTTTTTCCCCATATCTACTAATGACATTTCAATGTTATTTCCTTAAAAGGCGTGCTAAAAGACTTCATTTTTAAAAAAAAGCAGAAAATATTAAAGTCCGGATATTTGATTTATAATTTATAAAAAAAATTCCGTACATATATATCCTCAACCTACAAATTATTACGTTTTAAAGCTTACATTAAGAGTTTAAGATAGGCACGCACATGCACAAATTTAACACATTTGTTTTTAGAATCGACTGCAAACACTTGTTAAAACTAACAAATGTTATGCATCCCGCCCTGTCTAGTGGTCAGAGTCCCTGACAACGGATAGGGAGGTCCTGAGCTCGAATCCCAGTTCGGGCATGGATGTACTTTATATTTCTCTCTATCTATCCTGTCTTTATCCTTTCTGTGTATGAATGTATTGTAAATGGTTGCCTACCCTATAAACGGGTCCCTATGGCATGTGTGTACTGAAGAAGTCGGACTCCACACCAAAATATGGTTCAGTTGAAAAAGTGGAGCAGTGTACCCCATATTGCCAGCCTAGCTGGCACACGACAACAACAAATGTTATATTGTATAAGATTCAAAATATATTTCTGATAAAACTAACATTCTGCTTTTAGCTTCATTAACAGAACTTAATTTCTCGAGCTTCTAAGAATTTCATGAACACAGAAACTATTATTTTAATGTTACCTATTTATAAATCAAAAAATTTCTAAAATATCAGTATAAGATCTAATGAAATATAGTGTCAATTATTTACAAACATAAAGCAATTTCTATGTGCTTAATGCACATAGGAATGCAAAATAAATAATCATAAATCAATTACTTCTGCATTAATCTCTAAAATATAATTTTCGGTATACAATAATCTTTTCTACTGAATATTATATTTTTAAATTTCGAATATCATATTATTAAAATAAGTACATTTTTGTATAAAAATGCTCCAATTGGAAATGTGTATCTATCACGAACAATAGTGAAAAATCGTTCAGTTCAAACAACCACGTAATTTAAGATACCCGCCTACGTTCGACGACTTTTTCTTAAAAATAAGTTTTCTTTTGTCTTGTTTTTAGAAAAGTTATAATGTAGAAACATAAAATTAGATAAGTCTGTTGTTTAAGCAAGTGTGTTCGTCTAACTTTTTTTGTGTTGATTAAATTTCTTTTAGTGCATATCAAAAGTAGATTTAGGAAATGATAATTTGTAATATATTACATTGTTAAAATAATTTAATTTTGTTTAACTTGTTATGTTTTCTTTTGCTTTGATCTAAAGTTATCCGCCCTACGTTCAGGCCACCTTTTTCTTAAAAGCTATTTTAATTTTTTTTTTTTGTTTTTAGATAAATTATGATGTAAAAACATAAACTTAACAGAAATTTATACATAGCACACTTTTTGTGACATTAGTTATTTTCTGCAAGATTTTAGTGAATTTTTTTATAAAATGGCTAACATTCAACAAAAATATTGCAATGCATTTTATTTTAATTTTAATGAAAGGTTTATGTGACAATGTTTCATTGAAATGAAGAAAAATCTAAGAAAAATATTGTATGATAAAGAAAATATGGTTAACAAAATATGCAGCAATAGTAGGTTGTAATATCACCGTGGACGGCGATACACGAAGCAGCAGGCCTAGGTACAGAATCAATGAGAATTAGGAGGGCGTCCTGAAGAATGGCTCTCCATTCCCTATGACCATTTACTTAAGTCTGTCTTCTGAAAGAGGCACAGTGGCAGAGTCTGCAAATTGCATGCAATCATATCCCAAACGGGTTCGATTGACGAGAGATCTGGCGTGCATGGTGGCCAAAGAAGCAGCTGTACACATTACAGGTCATGTTAGGTGATGCGAGTAAATATACCATCCAGCGTTATCCTGCTTCATCCCCTGAAGATAGGGGTGTGTCACCGGTTGCAGCACACGTTGGCGTATATGCTGTGGAGTCAAAGGCAGTCTTCTTAACTGTTACCATGAGCACAGGCTACTAGCAACCTATCGGCGGCAAATGGTTCTGCACGATATGGAAGCACCCAAAGATCTTACACATGCTGCAAAATTTCGGTAGACGTGCTTTGCAGGGGCGGACGCGTCTATCCACGTGTGGTGACTTCCCTCTGGCTGCGCCGACACCCCGCAAACATTCCATAGTTCCTTGTTCCAACATCTTCGCCACAGCCGGTGCACTGTGAGCGCGTCCAGTTGTCTGTCAGCTGCGATTTTCCATATGGACCAACCTGCCCTTCTCAGTCCGATCACCTTGCCCCACGTAAACTCGTCTATCTGCATCAACTGACTCCATCGACGATGGTCTGGCTCTCTGCAATTACACGTCCTTTGCGACAAAAAGAAATTATCAACTATTATTTTCCAAGCAGCGATAATGGCACGAATATTGCCCATTCTGCAGAATCCTTGCCTTATATCTTAACCTACGTGCGCTGGAAAGCTATGCATTGCACATCATTTGTATAACTTGGTAAGGTGCGTCTACCCTGAAATTTGCATCATTTTCTGGCCACTCACTTTTGGTGTTGAATTTTAAATGTCGGGCAATGTATGAATATATATCAAGGTTATAATTACTGTCAATCGTTCAGAAATCATCAGAAAAATTCACAAATATTCCTTTTATGTATACAGACATGATATAACAATGTAAATTTTTGGCTGTTATTAATTTTTATCTTAACGCAATTGAAATCGAGAGAACAAGGAATAATATATTTCATTCACAGCTATTAAGAGAGCACTTTAAAGATTTGAGAAGTCATGTAGGGATTTCTTACCTAATTTTTTCATCAAAATAGTTTGATTTTAAAAGAGTTAAAAATATTTTAATTTTATTTTTAAATTTAAAAACTAATATTTGTAACGAACGATAGAATTAAATTTTCTTATTAAAAATAATTTAAGAAATAAAAATTATTTGTTATTAAATTATTTTTAATTCCAAGTTAATATCAGTTTTCAGAAATTAAAACTGGCATTGTTGTTCACACAAATTTTTCTTCAAAAAATTTTTTTGAACAATTAATTTCAGTACATCATACTCTTGTGTAATCTATTTGATGACAGTTTAATGAACGAACTAGCAAAGTTGTCGTATCCAATGAAATTAACTTTATGTGCCGCAAATAGTTTTCATTTATACCAAATATTAATTGATTTGGAGTAATTAAAATATTGGTTTTGTTATTCCTTACTTTTAATTTATTATAATTAAAATTTTAGTTTAGTTTAGTAAAATTTATCATTATTTAAATTTTTATATTATTACTAATATAAAAATTAAATTAATGATAAATTTTGGATGCTAAGCTTCAGAATTTCAAGGAACTATAAAATTCTAAAGCTTAACACATAAAAATGTTAAACGTTGTAAATTTTAATCTTGTAATGAATTGAAAATACAAACATTAAATTAATGGTGTGGAAACCGAAAAAATCAAAACTTACATCAGATATTTTTGCGTATACTGCATTCAGAAATAAGCAAAACTCAAAGGAATTTAAAAAAAAACCTTCAGATTAAATATCAAAACTTGAAGTTCTACAATTTAGCACATAAAAGTGCAAAATAATTTAATCAACAGTTTCACAAAACGATGTTTTGAATCAGAAATAATCTATTGTTGCTAAAAATAAATTGAATGAGGGGTGAAATGCTTGTGAAAACACTACTTAGTTATGAAGTTATCTTCGCATACACATAAACACAAATCTAAAGTCGGGAATATTTTCCTCTGCGTTTCAGTAGATTTCCGAGCGGTAACATATTGAGAAAGACAAAAACGCTTTCGCTGAAGCTGGCAAAATCTATACTCATTTCAAAAACAGAAAAAACACTGCATCTCATTATTCTAGAAATCGAATAGAAGTTGAAAAATGTTAAATATTTTTATTCTATCTAAATAAAGAAAGAAAAGGGATTTGTGTTGCCTTAAATATTTTCCTCTACTCCCATCCTTAAATCATAGACAAAAGAAAACCAAATATATGCTTATTTCTTGGAACGAAAAAAGTGCTAGAATGGTACATCACTTAAGCGATATTTATCAGGGTGTAAGCAAATTGACAAAAACTTCAAATCAGTGTTAATTATGTTTTAAATTATTTACAAGGATTAAAAAAAAGTCAGTTTTTATTTTAAATATGCCGGAAACTGATCTCTTTTGATACTAGTTTCTCTCCATTCTGTTCAGCCAATCTCATTTCAATCCCGAACAAAATTTTGGTTGACAAACGAAATATGGTTTTATTTTCATAGATTCACTCATAATTTAGATTGTTATAAATTCAAACTTTTTTTTACTTCATTTTTATTGAAGAGTGCTAGTTTTAAAATTACAATTATTGACTTTAAGAAATTTTAGAAACACTTTCGTATATTACAAAAATATATTCTTAATTGCTCGTATATACAAGGATATATATATTGAAGAAATCCAGAAAATATTAAAATTCATTATATTTCCCATTTAAAACACTAAATGTCAGTCTACGTTACAGTTATAGATTCATGAGTTTTTCTCTTCATGTATATGCTTTCATTTTTTTAATTATTATAAATATATTATTCACACTTAAGATACTCTTGCTCTAATTTCCTAAGGCTTCAAGAATATATGAGTGTGTGTATATGTATTTATATATAAATAGGTTTAAAAATCAAAAACAATTATAAAATGAGAATGCATACAAACATGTGTGTGTATACGTTTATTTATTTATTTATTTATATTTCATAATTGGTATCTCTTATATTTGTAACTATAGTGCTAAACTGAAGTGTTATGGTGTCATAATAAATATGCAATTTTTAAGTTTTCATAATTATTTTTAGAAAACCATAAAAGTTAAAGTCTTTATTTGATTATGCCCCCCTAATGAGAATTCACACACACAGTTAGTGCCTTCAATTTTTATTTTTCCTTTTCTTTAAAATTCTATCAATTTTAAGTGTGTGTTTTTAGACTAAATCTCTTAATATCTTATATAAGCAGCTTTGACACATATGATGGATTGTTTTTTATTTTTTTCTTCAACTTCAAAATCAAAAAATCAAATAGGTATATATATATATATATATATATATATATATATATATATATATATATATATATATATATATATATATATATATATATATTATAACTGTGTGTGTTATAAAATTACAAGATCAATAAAGTTTTTGTGAGTTTTATTATATATAATATATAAATTTTTTAAATCAAATCATAAGTGGATTTCAATGAATGAAATAATATTTATATGTTATATTTAAGAAATATCTAAACACACACTAAATACTTTATCAGCACTCTCAATTTTTTTCTATGAAAATATCTATTACAAAATTATACGTTCACTACTCGAAATGAAATTTTTACAAAACCAAAAATTTTTGGTCCCCTATTTTAATGAATAATTTCAAATGCCATAGTTTTCATTAAATCAATCAGGTTTTTATTCGAAGGTTTCGGAATTTGTCCTATTCATCTGTGCTACTTCCAATGCATATACAAAATTATATTGATAATTATTTGTTTACATTTGTGTGATGAAAATAAAACGATCCCACAAGCTTTTGATAGTATTCAGATTTATATTACGACATGACTAATTAAAATCTCGATTCTTTTTCTCTGAAACTAATTTGCAATTGATTTGTGCCCATGGAATAAATAATTAATCCACTGAACTTACAGTTTGACTTTTTAAAACTGAAACAAAGGGTTTAAAATGGTGACAAAGCAATATAGTTGATCCATTGTCTATTTTTCCTAAAAATTTTATAGTGATATACATGTATACCATCATATACAAAAACTCCCCACATCATCCCAGAGCCACTACTTATCTGCCTACATAAGAAATTCAAATGTTTTGCTCGTAAATCTTACCCCAGAAGTAAAAATTGCCATACCGCTATCCAAATTGAATTTCATTAAAAAATATAATATTTTCCCAAGTATCATCCAAGGTCATTATTTCCTTCAGCTTCTTTTCTTTTTCATGATTTGACAGTTTTTAATTTCCTCTAAGGAATTTTGAATATATGAGGTTGATTTTTTCATCGAATAAAGAAATTTATCCTAAAGTGTACCAGACTGTTGTGTGTAGAATTGACTGACTATAGTTTTACTTGTTTTCTGTGTCCTTTTATTTTTAGACAAGTTCTATTTAATAGCATGCTTGAAAATTTGTCATTTATCATGAACTAATAATATGCTCTTCCTTCCACGGCTTTTTCTGCAAAAAATCTCTTTTACCTAGAACATGTCTGCCCTCTTCTGATGTGGAACACCTTTCATGTGTTTCCGTGGAGCTAGCCTGAAATTCGATGAGATACACTTCTACGACGAGCTCTTAACTAAAATGTCGAAAAACACTAAACTTCCATTTCTCGTCAAAATTCTGGCTATGGAGACTATCCATAGAATTCCACAGACTTAATTGAAGATTTATATTGATGATAGCAGAGACGAAGGGGGAATTTCCGGCAGTTTAGTGTCTATACGTACTCCCACTGGTGCTGTGGAGTTCAAGATAAAAAAACCTAATTATTGTTCAATTAGATCAGAGCTAATAACTATCAGAAAAGATTTTTTGCATTATGTGGATCAGGACGATCATTTCCAAGACATTTGAATCTTGACTGACAGTCACAATTCTATTCAGCACGTCTCTAACTGGGGTGATATTGGAGATGAGACTAGTCTGGATATATATATATATATATATATATATATATATATATATATATATATATATATATATATATATATATATATAGACTTTCATCCAGTCATACCTTACATTCACATGTTGGGGATGAAGGAATGAAAAAGCCGACTCTTTGACCAGATCCACTGCTGAGGAAGATGTCAGTCATTGTGGGAAATTCAGAATTTGCGAGATTTCATCCCAGGCAGACAGACAGACAACGAGAAGAAGAGGCCCTGTTCTATTCCTATTGGCTATCAAATTGTGCCTCTACTTCAGTCTAGAATGTCGGGCACCCTGCACGGAGTGCCAGGTCCCGCTGGGAACTGTAATCTGGGAGCGCGAGCCTTAAGAGGTTCTCCAGAACACATGACACATTGTTTGAGAGACGAATGCTTTACAAAGGTGGGACTTTCAAGCCTACAGTGATCTACGCAGTAGACCACTGTATCACAGTTCCGAATAAAAATTTGAAATACCAGAATTAATAGGATAGGATCAAGTTAAACAGAAAAATAAATGTTAACAGGATCTAAATGAATTTAAGTAAGGATGTCTGTGTGAAGTATTTAAATAATTTACGAACAGAAATTGATTATAGTTAATGTAATTTAAAAGTTTATAGGAATAAAATGCAATTAGTTGATTACATGTCTTGAAATTTAGATATGTACAAAGTACTAGTAATTTTGGAAATTGAAAAACTGGTGATTAGTTTGTTTGATTGTTTGTTACTTTTGAATTGAAGAATTTAGTTAATTTTCGAGGTCTGTTGACTCTGCTTCTGAGTTATAAGATTCCTGTTGGTGGACAGCTTAATAATGCTGAGTAGAGGTGTTGGTCCTTGTTACGATTCATTGTAATTAGTGTTGATTGTAGGGCATGTTCTGTAGACTTATTCGTTTTAAAACCAAACTGATTTTTATGAATGATATTATTTTTGAATACATAATGCTTTAGTCTCCCAATCACTCTTGGTATTTTGCAAAAAGTCCGAGGGGATCTTTTCAACTTAGACCGAGATACCACCAAACTGTTTTTCTTTCTTCTTGAGTGACTATACAAGAGCCCATATTTTTAAGAAGAGTTAAAAATATATCCGCATTCCAATTGGTGCACAGTTCACAATGGCTTTCTATGCTCATATTTTGGTGTGTCTAAATTTTGGGAAAAACAAGATTCTAAGGGACTAGACATTTTAGAAATTTTCGGATTCATTGGTATTGTCCAGCTTTGCTTGATAATCTCGAGATAAGTTACAACAGCATTACAGCATTATTAATAGCAACTTTAAAACACGTAATGACTATAGTAATTTCATGTTTCTAAATTGAAGAGAACCTTTATGAGATCAAATTTTTTAAACCTCTAGATTAGATAATTCTTTTCCCCTTGACATTGAGAATTTTCTCTTAAAAGAAACAATTAAAATTATAATTTTCTTTATAATATTATCGCTTGCACCTTTTGTAACATGTTTCTTATATGTGCTTTGTTTTTCATTATTTTATACTTTTTATATATCATAAACGCTTATCTTAATTGTTTTGATAAAAATATTTTATGCATTTTAATAACTTGTCATGTTTTCCAGGAATGTCGCTAATAATCTCTTAGAGTCCATTCCTGAAGCAGCATTTGAAAAACTAGTCAATCTTCGTTCATTGTAAGTACTTTTATTCCTTAATATATATAAGGTACTTCTCATCATACTTTTGTTAACGCTAATGATCGATTAAGTATAATTTAGCAACTCATCAAACAGCATGGACACCTAAAATTTATTAAAAGAATGTATGATCGACCATTAACGTTGACTGGATGTTGATGAGACTGGCCTTTATTCATATAATGAGCTTTAAACTGATTCATTGATTGTTTTTCAAATGTATATTGTGATATCTACAAAATTGTATTTATTGCTCAATTCAATGAATGCTTAATCTCCTTTAAGTATGTCATTAATACACAAGACACATTTATTTTTCAGGCATTTGGAAAATAATTTATTCAAAAGCATTCCATCATCTTCATTGAAGCCATTAATAAATTTGGAAAATTTGTAAGTTATAAACAGGGCTGAAGATACATATTGTTTTCATATTAATTTTTCGAGAGTGTAACAAATGGTCATTTGTGTGAAATAATTACATTTGCATTCATTGATATAACATTCAAGACATTGAAAATATTCTTGAAGTTTAAGTATAAATTAAATATTTTTGTGCAAATTTTCAGTAAGTATACAAAATTATATGTGTGTGTGTGCGTGCGTGAGAGAGAGAGAGAGTTAATGCTTTCACACACACACAAATAAATTTTGAATAGTACAGATATGTATTATATAGCATATCCATGTTAATCTGGAAAACTTACATTTTTTAAATTCCTAAAATAAGAAAGAATAACATATTCAGTATAAAGAGCAGTTTTAATAATTATCTGCATAAAAATTTATGCATTTATGAATAATTTATTCAAATTTAAAACAATTTTTTTCTTATTTAAACGTATATTGCATAATTATATGAATAATTTTGCATAATGTCCATACTTATAATTTTTAAACATTCTTAAAAAACTTCATTTGTAATACCACAATCAAGTTTAGCGTATAGCAATATTTTTTGATGGAGATTATTTTCATTCTTTCATAACTGCTTATCTTAAAACTTTACTAAAATTATACAGGTTTATAGGGAAACAGGAAACAATAATTAAACTATACTAAAATCAATTTTTATTGTTTCCTGCTTCCCTATAAACAGTTTTTGTCTTAAAAATCCCATGCCTTTTAAATAGGATTAAGATCTAGGAAAACATATGGCTAATCTGTCACGATGTTGTCCATTCATCTTAGACCCCTCCCTTGAGCCTTTGGGGTGTGAATTGATGAGTTGTTTGGCTCACAATAAAGTTACCATCAATATTGGAGAAAATCAATCACAAGCTCATAGTAGTGTAATAGATCTCGGAGTTTCTTGTCCAGAATATATTGATAATCAAACTTATTCATTCAAAAAGCAGAAAACAATCTATTTGGCAAATAATTCCGACCGATATGCATGTTCATAGATAATATCCATTATTCTCGGTAAGAACCGTAATTCTTTAAATATAACACTAGTTCTCATCTAAAATCTTATCAATAGTACAACCAACCATTCAAATTATCCAAGTTGTAAGTTTATGCTCTCCTCCGAAAGATATATTTTTAAATATTTTTTTTAATTCTGACCATCTAAATTTAAGATTTTTTCTCTTATTTAATATTTTCTACTTATGAAAATTGAGTCACACTCGGCTGACTATAATTCAATCCATATTTCAATATTTCATTAATTTCAATGAGGCATGATCTGTAACTTTGGATGCTCTACCACTTGAAAATCACATACTTCACTTATAAAGGTTTTCTAAATCTTTCATTTCTTGAAATGATTACTTTTTAAATCTTTGAAACACTTAGGCGATTTTTTTACTTCATTTATCTTATTGAAGGAAGACATTTCAAAACTATATTTAGTAAATGGTTTTAATTTCCTTGCAATGGATTCGATGCAAATTATTGATCGTAAAAAGCATGAATTTTTCCTTTTTCACTAGCGTTAGCATTTTATTTCATTCTATGTTCAACAATAAGTATTTCTAACTAGAAGGAGCGCCTACAATCACTAAAAACAATTTTTTAAATGCTAACGTTATTTTCTTATGCGTTTCTTCTTGAGTGGAAATGCTTTCTACTATTAAGCAATACTCAAAATTAAAAACAATTTTATTTATATAAACAGGAAACGCTAAAAAATCGAAAAAGTTTTATTTAAAATTAAAATAACTAAATGAGTTTTATTAGATGAAGTTAAAAACACGTTTCAAGAATATTTTCTATAAAATGTTCCTTATTTATGAAATATCTAAAGCTATTGGTGTCCAATGAACATTTCTCCACAACCCTTTGTCGCACTCTGATATACTACATCCAATTGTCAACTGTACGTAAAGTAACATGAAACATTAGCTTATAAGACTTTGAAATTATTAACTATTTAAACTCTTGTAAAATTTAGGAAATTTTACTTTTTAAATGGTGCCTTGATCAAATGAATTTTACATAATAAAAAGTTTTCCTACTCTGAATATATAAAACACAAATTTTGATTAATAGTACAAAACATTAATAGAAATTTTTTGCTCAGGTTAACATAATGATATAAAAACATTTTTATTGTTATTGACACTAAATTAAGGCAAGAGTTTATATTTATGGGGGAAATTTTAATGACTGAACAATATATGTCTAATATAAAACTCCAAAATTTTGATTCATAGTTTGTCAGCCACAAAATTTTAAAATATCATTTTAATGTATTTTAAAAAAATCTGTTTAACTTGAAGCATAATATCATATAAATGAGAATTAGGCTTCATTACATTTACAATAAACGCACTTTCTTCACAGACAGACAGCACGAAAATAATTGGAAGGACTAATATCTAGTTCACAATAATATCAATAATTTTTGCAATAATATACATGGCAATAAGAACTAATTTCTAGCTATCTGTGATGTCAAAAAAATTTTAAAAATTGTTTTCTCTTTGCAATAATTCAAAAGACCAAAAATTAGAAGGATAATTTAAAGACCATAATCATAATTTTTACAAAAAAAATTATGCTAAACATTTTCACTGATTTTTAAAATAGTGTATCACCTCTTTCTAAACTTCCTTGCATATGGAAGCTTATCAACAGTTGTAGTGAAAATGTCCAGTGGTATTAGACACTTAGCACTGAATATTATATGTTATATATATATATATTATACGTTTTATATTATTTTATAAAAATTAGATTCTAAAATTAGTAACTCAATTTTGTTTTTTCTTTTCAGGTATTTTGGCTCTAATCATATTTTACACGTTTCTAATCATACCTTTGCATTTTTACCTCATTTGCAGCAGTTAGATTTAGACGGAAACAATCTGCTGACAATTCCAGTTGCAGCTCTATTCCATCTCAATAAACTGGATTTTCTGTAAATATAGGATATTTCTTATTTTACCTTTACTTTACTCTCTTTTAAGAGTGAAGCTCACAAATTATCTTTCTTTTCCTCCCTCTTCTCATAGAATTCACTTTCTTAAAAGCTCTTTGATAAGTCTGGTCCACAGTTTATCTCAGCTCCTCTTACATAAATTTTTCCTAATTTCTCTTAAGAGAGTAACTTGTATTGAAACAGATGTAATGAAGTCACCTTTAAAAGATAAATTAATGTTTTTTGCGGGCTCAAAATTAAAATTTTATTATAAGAAATAGTTTCTGTAATCGCAATATACTACATTTTGTCTTACATTATGCTAATGATTTAATTGATGATACTACATTATGCTAATGATTTAATTTTATGTTCTTGATTTTTAGTAAGTGTTCACATTTAAAATTTAAATTTAAAATTTAAAACAATCTAAATTTTGAATATGGCACTTCATATTCTAAAAGTATTTGTATGTTTCTTAAACAATCGTATTTTTTACTTACGAATTTATATCCAGTATTACAGTAAGAGGTCTTAGAGAGAAACACTTTTTTGTTCGCATTTCCCCTTGCAGGAAATAAAATTAGAACTGAGATTATCCGAATTAACTGTAGAAAACCTGATTGATTCGGATAATTAAAAATGCTAGTTTCTAAAAATGTGATATGTTTAAAACCTGTTTGATTAAATGACTGTGTTAAAATTATGCTGTTATTTTGCGCACTTAAATTGTTTTGAGAGTGTAGATAA
Organism: Latrodectus hesperus; assembly: GCA_037975125.1. Lineage (NCBI taxonomy): Eukaryota > Metazoa > Arthropoda > Arachnida > Araneae > Theridiidae > Latrodectus > Latrodectus hesperus. The sequence goes on from CM075854.1 coordinate 70,592,316, forward strand.
TTGCTCTTTTGTTGTATAAACATCACAATTTCGTTCATTCATTAAATATAAAATCTTTTGTCTCACTTTTTCAATCACATTTTCGTTTGCAGAATTTCTAAAATTTTAAAGTTTTAGTAAAAAAACTCTAGCTTTAAAAATATCTGTTTTGCAATATCGAATACATTTTCTTGAAAGAAAATGTGCGGAAAGATGACAAGCAAAAACTTGTTTAAAATTTCTTGAAATATAAAAACACTTTGCGAGCTTTCAAAAAAGCTTTACATATCACATTAATCTTAATTATTAATATTTTTTCGAAAAGTTTATTAAATGCACCCCATTATCTCTCACGGTATTTACAAAATAAATTAAAAATGCCATCCTTTAATTAAATCATCAGAATTTGTTTTTTCATGAAGAGAAACAAAACTCACCTGATCTTAGATATTTGTACAAAAATATTTATTGCTCACAATATTGCAAAATAAGAATTGCTTTTATTTCTAATTTTTTCACGTTTTTAAATTAACTATTTTCAGACATGGCTGTACCAGTGAATTTATAAAGTTTTCTAATATTTTTCTTTGCTGTAGCGTTATATATTGTTGTTATTTCCCAAAATAATGAGTTAGACGAATTTTCCTTTGATTTAAGGAATAAAATCATTTCACTGAATACGATAAAATATATTCTTTAAATACATATGCTATTGATTGTGACTTTGGACTTCTGAAACCATTTGATGATCCAACTAAATTTAAAAACTTTCTACTGAAATCTTCAAGCATTTTAAAATTAAAAAGTCTCATAAGTGCTACCATTTTTCTTCTTATTCTTACATAAAGTAATATACAAATTTTTAGAGTTGAAAAATCCACTCTATTTTAATATACATTTTTCTCGTCTCTAAACAATAATAAAAGTCTTAGGGACAGTCAGAAAGTCAATGACTTGCAAGGAATCTGAGAATAAATCCTCCTGGGAAAGTCAGGCGCAATCCAGAATATGTTTCGGTGAAGCTGGATAGTCACCTCATTTTTTACAAGTAGGATAATTTTTTGAAGATGTCCACTTGAGAATCTGGCCAAGGCAGTCTGAGATTTTCGTCACATTTTATTTCCAGAAGAGCTCCAGGAGATGCTCCAGAGTACCATTGGTGCGTGGGTGGAATTTGCCAGATTGAATGTAGTCTAGATTTTTCATTAAAGTTCCTGATATGTAAGTGATAAACCAGTGAGCGTATTTTCCTCACTGCCCTCTTTGGCCAGTCGATCTGCGGTCTCATTACCACTAATATTTACATGGGTAGAATCCATTGGAGATTTACATCATGGTCTTGGGAGATCTTTTTCAATTTGAGCAGAATATATATACTTGTTTCATCGTTTATAGAAGACCAGTCACTGAGATGTTGTAGTGCACTGCGGCTGTCCGACAAAATCCATAGTTCTTCAAAATCACAGTTGCTGGAAATGATAGCAGCAAGTTTCACCTTAATCACCATCAACTCACTTCTGAAGACTGAACAAGTGCCAGGGTTACGTTGCTTTACCATAATTTCAGACTGAGGGGTTCTAATATAGACTCCACTCCCAGTACGGTCTTTTGTACCACTACCATCGGTATACATTTGCACTGCATCGCCGGTGATGCAATTAATAATTTATTTCTAATATATTTAAATCATTTAGAACTATAAAGGGCGGGACTGGTGGCTAAGTGTGCAAGTGGCATCAAGTAGGTGAGCCATCATTACCCCGAAAGTGTGTCTTGTTAGTTTAAAAGTTGGAACCAAGCAAAAGATTCTAAAACACTTGGCCAGCACACTCAGAGGAATTATTTCACTTAAATTACTTGATCAAGTTTCGAATCCCCAACTTTCCTGTCATAAGTGCTCTCTCCAGTTTACAACAGTAACCAGAATAAAATTAAAAGATTTTGTTCATTTTAAAAAGAGAAGAGTACAAATATATACGAACTTGTTTCTTCTGATTTCAGTCTATTTTGAAAGGATTTTCATATTACTTTCATAACTGCCGGATAATAAATAGGTAAAACATTGATAAAATAACGCCCTGACACATTAGCAAACGAAACGTATTCAACAGAAGATGGTTAAAAGTCCTCTTTTCAAATTAAGATAGATTTGCTCTTTTACAATCCTGCAAATGACTTTGGAAAAGAGTAAGCGCATTAGCTTACTATTTTTTATTAACTTTTCCATTAGAAAAGAATTTTTTTTTTCATTTCTCACGAGAAAATATTATTCCTTCCCTAGTATTTTTTTAATTATTATAATTTTTCTGGTATCTAAATATTGTATTTGAATCGTTCTTTTGAATACAAATGTAAAACATAATACAAAGCAAAAAAAATAATTAACTTCTAAAAGAGATCGCTTACAAATGTTACAATTATTAATTTAGAATTGTATTAATTAATGGAATTTTTAAAAATTTAAATCGTCCTTGTCAATTTAAACGAACTTTAAAAGGAATGTTTGTCTTGTCTTTTTCATTATGCTTTTTCTTCTGTCTTCTGTTCTATTTTTATTGAGTTAATGGTTTGCATACATGGAAAACGGCTTTTTAAGCCGATGTTTTGATCTTTATATGAGAAATTGTTTTATTAACAAAATGAGCTTCGACAATATTCTCAGACATTCTATAGTGAATTTAGCCTTGCTTGCTGCCGCTCGAAGATTGTGATTTAAAGGCAGGCAGCAAATTCGTCGACAAGTCGCATTTACGATGCGATCGTAATACGATGTGACGTAGATGAAACGTTATTTGACGTCATGTATATTTTAAGCTAATGAGAATCGTAATAAAGGGATGTGGATTTCAATTGAAACGAAAGAAAACACCACTTTATGATTAATAATAACATAATTGATCCACGTAAATATCTTGATGAACGAATGCATAACGTTTCTGAAGTTTGTCAACAGTGTCAATGGAGTAATGAAAATTAGCGATTGATTGCATTTTGAAAAAAATCATGTTTCTAACTATATCAAACAAATGTCTCTTATATGAGGAACATCATAAGTCATACACCTAAGCAGAGAATTGTTTACGTAAAAAGCCACAAATGTACTTTGACTGGGCAAATTGAGAAAAGAAACCTTCGGAGTTTACATCATTTTATTGTTTTCACGCATACTGTTATTACTTCCAAAGTTGGTGATTCCTCACTTGTCAAATTTATAGTTGGAGAGGTATGATTTGTGGAATACTACTATAGGCAATAAGAGTCCCTATATTTTATACATGACAGTTTAATTCATCAAGTCTCCAATCCAGTAAACACATATGGAATATTTCACAATATGTTTGAAATAAAGGAATCACTTCCTTCGAAATGTTCCACGGATGAGAGCTATTTTGCTCTGGATTCTGTAAATCTCTTCACAGCAAGCAGTTTAAATTGGAAGTAATCATAAACATGTTGACGAATTAACCTAATATTAAAAAATACCAATGAAATTTTAGGTTTAGTTCTTTGAATGTGAGTATTCCAATGCAATTAAACTATACTAATCACTATATTTTATGTGTTTTCAGATACTATTTGTTATAAAATTTTGATTTATTTCCTCGCGCGCGCGCATTCAAATAATATGAAAATTTCTAATTCCAGAATTATTTTAGGAACGATCTAAATGATTGAAATCTCCTTATATACAATAAAATATATTGAAATCTCCTTATTACAATGGATTTATCCAATTTAATTTCTGTGATTATGAGATATTTTTCCTTTTTAATGCTAAGATTATAGTTCATTTCATGAAAATATTTAGCTGTTTTTTTTTCAAGTGTGTGCTTTTTATTTAATTTTAGGAATCTGGCATCAAATAATATTCGAAGTATTCCTGATTTAGCTTTTCAAAATTTGAAGAAATTGACGACTTTGTAAGTTTTTAATATTTCTTTTACGTTTTTGAAATATATATTAAAAATTGAAAATTATATTCATCGCTAACTGGGCTGAATCATTAGAAGATTAAGTAAAATATCTTTAACTCTATATAAAGATATAATTTTATATATTTCTGTATTTATACATTTAATTTTTAGTTCTAAATAAAAGTTTTAAAAATGTATGAAATAATTTTGAGGAAAAATTTTTAATGGATGATACATATATAAGTCTCAGTTATTTTGTCTTTTTAATACACATACTAATTGTTTTCCTTACATAACATTGTATCTTATTTCAAAAATATTTCTACTAATAGCATTATTTTCATGTGTTATAAGAATTTAATAAACAGAGTTTATAGAACATTTTACATTCAGAGTTTTAAAATTTTTATTTTTTAGCATAAAAGTATGAACTAAATATTCAAAAATAGTTAAGAATGAATATTTTACTATAACATATAAAAATTTTACATTAAAATTCTACATAATAGTTACTTTTCAAATATAAAAATTTGAAGAAATTGACGACATTGTAAAATTTTATAATATGTTATTTTGTGTGTTATATAAAAAAATCTTATATTTAACCTATAAGGTTTAAAAAGCTATCACTCTTCAATTTCATGTAAATTTTATAAAGCGAAATTTTTAATAGAAGGAAAAAATCATTAGAGTGTTAAAAATATTGTTCTCGTGTGCCAGCCAGGCAATATGGGGTGCGCTGCTCCACTTTTCCAACTGAACTATATTTTGGTGTGGAGTCCGACTTCCTCAGTACACACATACCATAGGAACCCGTTTATAGGGTAAGCAACCATTCACAACCCATTCATAGAAGGAAAGGACAAAGACAGGATAGATAGAAAGAGAAAGTACATCCATGCCCGAACCGGGATTCGGACACAGGACCTCCCTATCCGCAGTCAGACACGCTGATCCCTAGACAAGATGGGCGGCTTATAACCGCTAAAACGTAACCATTAAGTTTTATTCTAAAAGATAGGTCCAAAATATTAAGACATCTATTTATAGTTTCATTTCAAAAGAGTCAATATTTTTAAGAAAATGTTTTTTCAATAACAGTTTCTTGAGCTTTAATTACATTGCTTTATGAATTTTTAAATTTCTAATTTTGGTACCTAGAAATAATTTATTTTATGAAAAATAAAATAGTTAGAAATAGAAAAATATATCAATTTTTATTTAATTTATTTAAATCTATACGATTTTTTTTAAATTAATTTTAACTGTCCAGATTTTATCTAAATAGTTAAAGTCCATTTGAAGAAAAAATCAAGTAATGGATATTTTAGTGAAACTCTGGCATTTTGTTTTCTGTTTGTATCAATTGAAAAGTGCTTATAGTTGATTTATTAAGAAAATGCTCACATCAAATGTGTACACATCAATAGTAGGTTTGTGATATGCGCAAAGCAATATAGATAAATATTTCGCACATCTTTGTTGCCTATTTGTAAATATTCTATGCATTTCTCTCTTTAATTAAGCAATGTTGTGTATCAGAAACTATTTTTTGGGGTGATGGAAAAAGGGGTTACTCTCATGCGGGAAAGTGATGACGGGTTTAATACCTGACCCAGCCAAAAACTTCAGTGCAAAGCACTTAACTTTTGCGTAATCCATTAATCATCTTTTAGTTTGGCGTTACTAGAAGAGATGGCTTTCCGCTTAGGTGTCACCCTATTCACTTGGTCCTGGCTCATATTTACCGGACGTTTTGATGTATTTAGTGGCTTCGTTTAGTAGAAATAAGCATAAGGAAAAATACATAACAAAATAACTTAACCAATTGCCAAAATATTGTTTTGAGAAAAAGTCGATTATAAATAGGAATGAATAGGTAGCACTAAAACTATAAAATCTAAAAATTAAGGTTTAGCTTCGTGATATGTAATATCACTTTATATGATTTGTTAGATAACCATATTTTACAACAGGTAAGGGAAAAATTTCAAATGTAAAACCACGACCTTTGTCTAACCAGAAAATATCGTCTCTAGTTTACATGAATGTCTTTAAGTATATGTCATTACATTAATCATTAGATTTACACCACTTCAAAACAAATATTCAACTAAAATAATTTTAGTCTTAATTGCTAATATTGGCGGATACATTTCTTTTTATTTGTTTGCTGAATGTTGAATAGTCAAATGGTAACAAATTAGAGTGACTATGATTAAAAATACATTAATTATTCTGCAATAATTCAATATAACTCTAAGAAAGAATTATTCTTGTAACTCTATATTATAATTATATATGTACAATTTAACCAATACAGTTTTATTTTTACAATATCTAACCTTTTCCGATGTTATGAAATGTGAATATAGCACATTACTTTCACGCATAAATTAACCACTCATGATGTAATTTTTCAGATATTTACAAAATAACTTCATTGAATACGTCGGTCCAAACGCATTTGAAGGCCTTATCTCGCTGAAAGTGCTGTAAGTATTGCTATAACAACCTGTGATTAAAGTCTTCTGTATAAAATGCTCTAAATTTCAAGATGCAAGGAGAATTTATTAAATTGGGCATGAGCAAAGATGAGTAGCAGCTGCTCTTAATGACCTCTAATTTTTACTTTCAGAGAAATCAATGGAAACCAATTGCTGGAACTACCGCAAGCGCTAGCTAGTCTGCCCCACCTTAAGGAGCTGTAAGACACTTATCCTTTTTCCCAATAATCAGAATTCTGTTATTAATTCCCGACGCTTTTTAAATTGTACAAAAGAAAATGTTAATTCCTTTAATAAGAACATTAAGTTACTTTATGTGATTTTCTCTATAGTTCTTTTTTTTTCATTACGGAATTCTATTAATATAGTTTAATTAGTCCATCCATATGTTCTCATTGATTATTTCTTTATCGCTTTGCTTACAGAAATATTTTTTTTTTTTAAGAGAACCCATTTCTATTTCATGTTAATAAACTGTTTAACACCAGATTTATCTTATAATAACGAACTGTTTGAGCTAGATTAGAAACTATTGATCAAATCAATAATGCTCTTCTCTGTTTTAGTTATTTTATTTCTTGTTAGTAAACTGCTTTTAGAGTTTATTTTAAAGTATCTAATTGTGTGTTTTAGTTATTAGCGAAATTACTATTAAATTTCATGCTATGCGCCGTTATATAAAATTTTATATATTGACTTAGAAACGTGTTAGCTTAGTATGTTTATATATGAAAATTATTTTCTAAAAAGTGAAATTGTCAAAATATGTCTGTTTAGGATTTGATTGTCATATTTTTCCACGTGTGTGTGTTCTTAAACATATTTATTTTATTCATAAATTAAAATACTCAGTCTTTTCCTCCACTTTATCAAAATATTCTATAACAGGCAATATTTCTCAAACAGCAACTGAAATATCTATTTGATTTTAATTTGAATATGCATATATATATATTTATATTTATATATTATTATTAATATGTATATATATATATATATATATATATATATTTTTTATATATAGACATTTTATTTAAAAATGTTGTAGTCTTGTTTTTTTATCTGAGGAAAGTATGAAAGTACATGCATGAATATATTATATAAAGAAATTTAATAAAACTCAAAAGTTTGAAATATGAACACTGTTTTATTTAAAAAAATTAGAATTAAGATACAAATTATTTCATGAACTCTGGAATCATCAGAACTGTTCGAGGCTTTATTTTCAAAATATTAAATGATTGGAAAACTTAAATTAATTTTCTTAAGAAAAAAAATTGGAAGGCTAGTTTTCTATTCTGCATGAATTTTGTATGAACTTAATACCTTATAATATATTTAAGACAAGAAACTTTGTTATATATTAGCCATTTAAATTTTTGTTAACCTATGGTTAGCTGAAAATAGATACATATAATATTTAATAAAATCTAGAATATGACAATTTTATTTGTGTGAAGGTAAAAAAACACTGAGCACTGTAAAGTGGTTTGTAGCTTTTTATTTCTAAGTGCAAGCAATAATTATTACTAGGACGCTTGCAAGCTTATAGTAAAACTATCAGTTACGAAAATGAAAATATTTTATAGAAATTAGGATGTTACATTGATGAGGAAATATTAAATTTTGTTTAGTATTTAATCTATATATAGTAAAAATATGTTCTATGGCAAATGAAAATAAAGTTAACAATATTTGTCCTGTTTTTACCACATCAAGTTTATTGGCTCAAGGTAAGTATGACTTTTTCGGATTCAAGTTTCTTATAGAAATATAACACCATCTGGTTAAATGGTAATTTTTTATTTATCAAGGAAAAAGGTAATTTGATCATCATTTTTGGCACTTCAAATATAAAATAAAAAGAAATGTTAGCAATAGATATGGAATCCATAGATGTCCATCTAAAGGTAAGCCTATTTAGCTTGGTAAGTAATGTATGTTCAATTTACAAGGTAGGTAATATACAGATGCATTTTTTCATTCGAAAAATCATTCGCTTAAATTTCACAGCAAACCATGCTTTGTATTTAAAATTTTCTACCAGCAATTATTAATTATTCAAATACTGCTGTTATAGTCTGTATTGTTGGATTTAAAAATTGCTTATTAATAGAAATGATCGCATATTATATTACTACCAATAACTAGATAACTTAAACTTGAGACTTCTATTTTATCATATACTAGAGAAGCGATACACTGAATTTAATGAAAAAAAAAGATTAACTGATGTAAGTTTTAAATAAATATGGTTATTTACATAAAAATTACCGCAGATTTCTAAACAAAGAGAAGTTTTTGTTACATAAACGAAAATTCCCTAAAACTCATAGAATATCTGCTGTTAATGTTAAATTAAAATTAATTTAAATCATTAAATATACGTCGTTTTACAATAATATCACACTTTTAAGCATCAGTAAACATTAATCATTCTAAATGTAACCATATTTTTTTAAATTATAACTGCTAAGGAATAAGATGCCATTATTTCTAACACATGTGCTACTTGTGGTCACAAATGCGGCTTTATCTTTTAGTCAAGTGACGCTACCATTAAAATTTTAATTTTACCTTTTCCTTAAAATACAAAAAAGTTCGTGAAGTCGAAGCCTCGTTCTCAATTGATCAATCAATATGTTGCAAAATTTCAGTGCATTGCTTTAGCTGCATTAATTCCATGCTTTAAAAACACGAAGAATTTAATTACATGTGATTATATTTTTTATTATTCAATGTATTATATAGTCACAGTGAAATTTTATTACTAAAATGTTTAAATAATTATTTTTTGTGTAATTATAATTCTTATATGAAGTTGGTGAAAACATTCACACACAATTTGATTAAATAAAAGAGTCAGAATTGTGAATCTATTGTAGCTTTTAGAAAATATAAAATACTTGTTTGTGTCTGCTTTTATCCGCATATTTGGTCACTGCAGTCATATCTAAGTAACAAGAAATATTTTCTTCACATTCGACATTAGTTACATTTAAAACAGCTTAAATATATTGAAAATATTCATTTTAGTCTCGATATAATTTAGGTTATGTTCAAATAGATTGAAAAGCTAAAAAATTTTCTTTATTTAATTTATTCACAATTTCTGAATTTGCGAATTGCTTAAAATATATTTTAAACAGAAAAAAAAACATGTGTAAAATTAAACTAATATAATTTTAAAAATTATACATTTCTCCTCGGCCCCATCCAATATATGCTAGGAATGAAAAAAACCATACTCATATAAGAAGTTCAATAATTTTTTAATCTCTAATTATCAATATTTGTTTCTTCTACACTATTTTCCTCAAAACCTCGGATCTACAACTCCAATTAAATCCTCTAGATGGCAGCACTACACAAAAACGCAAAACATGATGTACTTAAGTTGCGACATTTTCAAAAAAAATTATTTGAAAGCAAATTCAATTAATTAAATAAAGTCCTTCGTACTGCTGAATTATTACTAACTGAAGCAAGGAAACATTTGTCATTTTAACCAGTTAAAATGTAATGATTGGCATGGGAACTATTACATATTCAGGAGTAAACGTGAATTTTTCCAAAACCTATGTCAATAAAATATAATTTTCTATAAAATAAAAATAGTTATATTTTTCAATTTTATTTATAATTCATAGAAAATATTAATGTTAATTTTCCTAAAACATATGCCATCAAAATATAATTTTTTTCTATAAAATAAAAATATTTAGATTTTTCAATGTAAATCATAATTTACTGAAAATATTATCTGCTCCTAAGTCTAATTAATATAGATGTTTTTCCCAATTTTTAAATTCATTTTTTAAGCAATTCTTTAATCAACTCAACTCAACTATAAGAGATTACTGATACTAAAATTCATATGACCGTGCATTTTTTAAACCAACTACTAACAATGCAACTAATCCTCTCTACTAACTCTATTCTAAACTTATTTAACAAGAAAAATTATTCAGGGCAGTATTTGCTTTAAAAAATAATTTAACATCAGCACGATTCAAGAAAAACATTTCAAATTTAATAAAAATAATATATATATATACTGGGTGATTATAAAAAAACTTTGCCAACATCTGCACTTCTAGCGTCCATTCTATTTAACCGATCAAGATGATACTTCAAATATAGTTCTTTTGAGATATGCGCTCGAGATTCTGTGAATGGCAACACAGAGGCCCTCGCGGTTACAGTTATAGTGACAGAAACTCGAAATTTTCGAATGGCAACGTCTACTTTTTACCATCGCAAGATGTTCAGCACATGCGAAAACCCTAAATAGCGTTGAAACGGTACCGATATGTCCGAAAACCGACATGTTATACACATACAAACAGTTCTTCAAGGCGCACGGAGGAATAATGCATACGACAGAGACAAGACACTGCTCAATGATGAGAACACATAGAGAAAAAAATCTTTATTAATTTCAAACATTTTCCACATGAGTGCCATCACAGGCAATTACGCATTGCACGCGGGAGACGGTGGACAATGTCGCTGCACGCAACATGGCACGAGGGATGTTTCCAATCTCACGCGGTATAGAATCCTTTAAGTCCGACAATGTTTGAGGATTGCACAGATAAACTCTGGACTTGAGATAGCCCCAAAACCAGAAATCCTTAGGCGTCAGATCTGGGGATCGCGCAGGCCACGGAAAAGGATAATAGCGTGAGATGATGCGATCACCAAAATGCTGATCCAGGAGCCTTTTAACTGACCTCGCTATATGTGGAGATGCGCCATCTTGCATCCAAACAATGTCATTGAGTGCATTCAGCCGACGCAACTCCGGTAAGACATAATTTTTCAGCATGGCTGCATACCGAGGGCCCGTTACAGAACATGTTGCAGGGCCAGTCGGGGTCGTTTCCTCAAAGAAGAACGGGCCCAGAACAAATGTAGCTGTAATGCCGCACCACGCAGTCACTTTGGCGTCAAATAATGGTACTGGCGCCACAGCATGAGGATTCGTCTCTCCCCAGTGCACACAATTCTTTGTGTTAATGCTGCCATTTAAGGTGAAATGCGCCTCGTCCGTCCATTAGTATGCGAAGTGGCCAGTCGTTATCCGCATCATATCGTAACAAAAATGCATTTGCGAAGTCCAGACGTTGTTGTGGGTCACCCGGCTCCAACATCTGGACGCGCTGGAACCGATAGGGAAACATGTGAAGTACCGAGCGCAAGAGCTTGCGGACCGTTGAGTTCGGAATTCCCAACACGCACGCTATGCCTCTTGCGGTTTCTGTGTGTCCTGCAGTCACTGTATGGTGCACTTCCATGACAACGTCCTCAGAAACAGTTGGCCGTCCGGAGCGCTGTTTGTCACAGGTGCAGCCTGTATCTTCGAATTTCCGCACTAAATCACGCAGAGCTTGCAGAGTACATGGGCCGCGTCGTTGTCGATGATTGCGGCGATACACACGCAAGGCTTCCGCAGCGTTCTTCCCATTTTGGTAATAGAGTTTGATCAATTCACCGCGAACTTTCCTAGGAAGACTCATATCGTCGGCATGTGCGAGTTCCCGAATGACGACTTCGCATACCCGCTTGGTATTTTATAGGTTTCCTACGCTGAATATCTGGCGACCGGCGTTCTGTGATTGGTTTCTTGACTCTGTCACATGCAAATTTATTGCGTGCGCCCAGATCGTGTTTTATTGGCCGGTTTTCAGAACTCTTTTCTGTGTTTGCAGAACACGTCCGTTTTTAGACATATCGGTACCGTTTCAACGCTATTTAGGGTTTTCGCATGTGCTGAACATTTTGCGATGGTAAAAAGTAGACGTTTCCATTCGAAAATTTCGAGTTTCTGTCACTATAACTGTAACCGCGAGGGCCACTGTGTTGCCATTCACAGAATCTCGAGCGCATATCTCAAAAGAACTATATTTGAAGTATCATCTTGATCGGTTAAATAGAATGGACGCTAGAAGTGCAGATGTTGGCAAAGTTTTTTTATAATCACCCTGTATATATATATATAATGAACACACACACTGCAATTAAATCACTTTGGCCTTTTAGGGTTTGAATATGTGTTCCTTGAAATCGCGAATTCATTCAGTTACCCAGAGTTTTAATAACTACTTCTAAACCTAATATTTCATAGTTTTGTGATCCATCCATAAGCATGAACAGCTGAGGCAGTTTTTATATGAAAATAGAATTAGATACTGTTATTACTATTTTTCTTTCTAAATAAAAAAAATCTCTTTCTTTTAATAGGTCATTTTCCAACAATAAGATCCGGTTTCTACTGAGATCTAGTTTTAGCTACAATCGAGAACTAACAACTTTAGAATTGTCCGGCAATCCAATTGAATCATTCGAGAAAGAAACTTTTGCTGAGCTTCCTTATTTAAAGAAACTGTAAGTGTATTAAAAAAAACGTATGTATGTTTTTCTGATTAATTATAATTTAAAAGTTGAAAAATTATTAACAAAACACGTCTTATTTTTATTTTTCATCTAACTTTACTTTCCATCAGTTGCATTCATATTATTAATGAGACTTTTGAAATCTTCAGTATAACAAATTATCTACATTTTGAAAATTCTTACACAGAGCTAGAATACACACAATGGAATCCACAAATTGGAGGCATAAAATCTCCAATAAGAACCTAAAAATTGGATACCTATGTCACATGAAACAATTTATGCGATTAAAATAAAAATTTAATCGCAAATATAGTAGGAGGTCAACTTTGAGGCGTGTTCGACAAATTTTCAATGCAAAATGACTATAAGTTTTGACTTTAAAAGAAAAGTGTTAAAGTTTTTGGTATGGTAGGATTAATTAAAAAATAAAACAAATACAATTTTAGAGAGAAAAAACTTCATTAGTATTTATTTTCTCATCAAATCATCAAGCATATGAAATTATTATATGTATATACTTTTTCGTAATCCATTTATATATATATATATATATATATATATATATATATATATATATATATATATATATATATATATATATATATATATATATATATTTAATTTGGCTTTCGTTCAAGGAAACCAGCTATTTGAAAATAGCAAATTTATTTTTTATTCTATTTAATTTTTTCCTCTTTTTATTATTATGTCTACTTTAAGTAAAGTTAAATTCAATCTGAAAAGTGAAAGATTACAGAATGATTTAGCTTTTTAAAAGATTTGGTTTAAACAAAATGTTACGTAAGCGGAGCGAATTTTTTATGTTCGACTATTGATGAAAAATACTATGCCTATTTCATACTTATCTCTAGTAATTTTTAAGCATTTTCCAAAACTAGGAACAATTTTTCTAACTATGATTTTATATTTTCCGCTTAGTTAATAACATTTTAACTTTTGAGTTATGAATGATCTATTTCCGAATAGTTTTAATTGATTATTTTCTTTATTTATAGATCTTAAACTTTACGTTCTCTATTTGATTATATGTTTTCAAAACTTTGCTTTGATCTAAAAAAGTATGAAAATTTGTTAATGTCAATAAAATTTGAAATAATTTAAGGTATAAAGTGAAAATTCATCGGATTTATTTAAGAATCCGTATGAAATACCAATATTAAAAGGTGGTGCCAAAGGAAGAAATTAATGAGTCGATGATACCTCTTCTGTGAGAAACTTGTTATTATACATAAAAAGTGATGAGATAAATTCTTAAAAACTTTTAAGTGGTATGTTCACAGTTAGAAATAATAGTTAATATTAATTTCAATTTATTTTTCACCAAGTTCCTTTTTTGCACATGTGTAAAACAGAATTAATTAAAACTATATATTTAAGATATTTATCAAATTATTTATTAGGAATAGCCTGAAATTTAAGCAGAAAAGTTACATATTGGTAAACATTCAACATGTTCTTCATTTTTTGCGGAAGAAATTAATCCACATTTTAAAATGTATAAAATAATGTTACAATTTTTTCAGTGTTTTTTATTGATATGTCTTCTAGAATATCAGACAAACACATATAAAATAAATTAGTAGGAGAAAAAAAGGTAATCTACACTATTTTAAAGCTCCTGCTATAATATAAAAGCTCCATGATAGGTTACTGCTATTATATAAAATGGAACTCAAAATACAGACATTAAAAATAGATAACGAATATACATCGACCGGAATTGAAATCACTATGAATTGAATTGCAACAAAAAAAAAATCCTAGATACAACGGGCACTGTATCTGATTGCTTAAGTCAGCTCGTGCAAATTCCTTATTAAATCCATGGACACAATATTGTCAACATGTATCATCAATGATTTAGGCAACAGTAACAAATTTGGAATATATTCTATATGTAAAAATAACTCAGAGCTAACAAAAATGAGCAGACAATCTGCCGTAGCATGTTTACCAGAAAGCTTCTTAAGAAATTTCTCTTCTCACAACTAATTGATTATCATCTCAATATTCTGTCTTTACTGCGTCTTTGTTTGCCATCTTCTACGAAATGCATTTCTTGCTGCACTTTCTTGTATGGTTCCAATTCTTTCATTTTTACTTTTTTCCAACGTCGTTAATTTTTTTAAACCCGTTGAATATATAAATAAAATTAGCTTGTCTTTTTACATGCAGAGTGAACCAAAATTTCACTGACTTGTTCCGTAAGGAACAAAATTAGGTCCTGAAATGAAAATGTTCAAAATAATCCCATTGAACTCAAACACTTTTTATGAAGAATTTAATTGTCATTAAAATATTTCCACGAGTCCTTCGTTTGAATGGGCATCAAACCGTCGTAACCACTTATGCATCCGAAATACTGTGAAAGTTGGCCCACTTTTATCACAAGCCTTTCTTTTCCTTAAAGCTTCCATCAAGATTCAATGAATTGCGTTTTCTCGCTGATATTTATCATATCTTTGCATGAATTATCTGAAACAATGCAAATGATTCACTTTCACGATTTCTTCATGTGTTTGACCACTTCTCCAACGTCTTGTAAATTCATCAGCTTTCAAACTCGCTTTCACATTTTTTTTTCACATATAAATCGAAAGTGAACATGGCAGTTACAGTTTTATTTCTATAAACTTGTTAAGCATTTATGCTTTCATTCAATCTTTTTTCTTTTTTTACATAGTCTTTAGACATTCATTAGACATCATCTTCAAATACGCAGCCTCATTTCTTGACTGGTGATTTAACCAATCCAGGAAATTTTGGAACACTTACTTAGTTTCTATTTTTGTCAGCATTTTGTGTTCCATAAAGTATTTATGTAATTTCTTATTATAAAAAATCCTTATTATATTGAGTATTCAGAACATTTAGTTAGAAATTAAATTGCACATTATTTTTTTAATAAAATTGAAAAATAGTGTACGTCAGTTAATTTTCAATTTGCTAATAGGGCATAAGTCACTTTGGGTTTAAGATGCACACCACAGAACCCCAATCGCAGAAACCACTTTATTTATCAACTGTAACTATCTGCACAGACCGAAAAATTCCACCAAAGACATAGAATACCAAACATATACAGAAGTGTATGAAAATAGAAAAAGAAAAATTTATAAATATCGAAAAATTTATCTTGATTTATTAAATTGATACAAATTAATGCATTTATAAGTGCAAAAAATTATTCATGAAAACAAATCAATTAAAACATTAAAAAATGCTTAATGATAAAAACTACAAAAATAGGCAAAACAGGAAAATCAATACTTTATTCCTTAAAATTTCGAATATCAACGTAAAATAGATTTCCAAATTATCAAATTTATTTACAATTTCGTAAAATTTAAAAAGCAGCTGATCTTTTAAAAAAATCAGTAAATCTTCCTAATGTATTTAACACGGTACAATTTCTAATATTAAGAGAACTCGAATTCACTGAACACTATCAAAAAATGTATAAAATTATACAATGATTAACAATAAAAATAGTATAAAGTTGTTTCACGTTATAAACTATTTAAGTTAAATTTTCTTCGTATAGAAGTATTTGCAAAACTTTTTCATTTGTAAACAATGTTTTTCATTAATCAACTGCGAATTTTTTCACTTTAGTTACAAAATTTTTTGTAATGTAGGCTCCGAATCATTAAGAAATACTCTAAGCAGAAATAACATAAATATTTAAAAAAATTCACATTTTTTAAGCAAAATACTCACAGTCAATATCAGAAATATATTTCATAACATGTAATATCATATTTAATTAATTAACTGTTCTAATCACAGCTACTGTCATTTCATTTTAGAATACTGTCAGAAGTCAAAATGTTAGAAGAATTTCCAGACATAACTGAAACTACCTCTCTGGAACATTTGCGTATTGACAGGTCAAACCTAAATTCAGTGCCAGTTGATTTCTGTAATACAGTTCCCAAGCTGAAAAGTCTGTAAGTATGAAAAATTTGAATACAAATTACAAATCATAAAATTGTTATCCTCATTTATTATTCGTTAGATGTAAACTGTAACAAAAATGTAATGAGCTGCAACTTCATTTAATTCTCTTTAATATAATACATTACCGCAAGATACATTACTCTTTAAAGTGACTTGCATGCATTATTTTCAATTTTATTTCTCTTATTAACACTTTATCTAATATGTGTGATCTTCCAGTTGTAGTCTTAAATTTTTTATCAATATATTCTACATTTTCAATTGCATCAATTGGAATTAAGGAATAAAAATTTGAATACAAATTACAAATGATAAAATTGTTATCCTCATTTATTATTCGTTGGATGTAAACTGTAACAAAAATGTAATGAACTGTAACTTCATTTAATTCTCTTTAATATAATAAATTACCGCAGGATACATTACTCTTAAAGTGACTTGCATGCATTATTTTCAATTTTATTTCTCTTATCGACACTTTATCTGATATGTGTGATCTGCTTGTTGGAGTCTTAAATTTTTTATCAATATATTCTACATTTTCAATTGCATCAATTGGTATTAAGGAATAAAAATAGTATAGATTGTATGTTACTGTTTTTTGTAAGATTTTAATTAGTCATCCTTCAGTTAATTTTTTCTCAAGAAGCATGACTTGATCGGATCTACAGATCAATACAGTTAATTTTGAATTGCTGCAAATATACCCAGTCTCAAAGTGGAAATTAACTCATCATTTATTTTTAAGGAAGATCTGAATTTCGATCTTTCAGTTTCAGCTCAGTCCACATCCAGGATGGATGGAGTCTGAAATTAAAAGTAAAAAATATTACTTCTTTGATTCTGAAAATAATTAAATCAATAAAGTTCAAAACTTATCTCTATGGCGTAACAGAAGTTCTGGGATACTCCTGACGCAGTATTTCTAAGAAAAAATACCAAAGCCAGTCAAAAGTATTTGAAAAATTATTTTTTTCAGTTAATTTTCTTGTGTATTATATTTTTGGAGAAACTTAATATTTATAGTAATTTCTTTCATTGTAGTATTACATACAAATGCGGTCAAAAATATTTTACTACAAATGAAATGAAAGTTGCTCATGATTATCAACGAGAGCACACAATATTTGAAATAAAATAAATAAAAATATTCAATCTATGGCGTTTATATAAATTTAAATTATATTGCAGTAAGTATTTTTCAGTATGCTCACTTCATAGTAGAACTTAATTATGAGTGATTCATATTTTCCATTTCTACTTGCAACAAAACATATTTATTCCTCTCAATATAACATTTTTAAACATTATCACAAAATTGAGGCTGGGAACTGAAGGAAAACTGCAAATTTTCCCAGACTTTTAATGACTGTTATAAGCTTCTTTTAATGGTAATTTTTAATGAACTCTCCTTCTACAAAATATCCTTTTATTGCCCTATTTCCTAAAGTCCAGGAAAAGAAGTGGAAAAGCTTTTGAAATAGGAGAAATGAAGATGGCGCTCAACAATGCAAGAAGGATTAATCCAATTGAAAAATAAAAATTTGAAGCTAAATTGTATCTTTTATTTCAACGTATCAAGTCTGTTATTTATCAGTCGTTTACTCCAGCTAAACTTACTCCAAGTAACTGCATCACATGTTTAGTATTAAGGTACAGGAATAAGTTGGAAATCTCTTTATAGAAACAAGTCCTATTAGACGATTGGTTTGCAAATGCACAGAATCAAAAAAATTAAAAGAATGGAATCTAGTTTCGACTATACATTCTTACACCTCTGGTAGAAGAAAAATCCTTAACGTTGAAGCTCTTATTTAAAAGATATGTGCTAAATTGCTTATATAAAAATTATAAAATTGCCTCAAGTTATAAATTCTGACTTTATTTTTTAATTTGTTCCAGGAATAAATAAACTCTCTCTCTTTTTACAATATTTAATAGCATGAATATTTTACAATATTTAATAGCATTATATCAAGAGAAAATTGCTTGTAATATTTTAGAATCAATTTGTTTCTCTTCACCTCTCGAATAAACCAAACACAATTCTTCAACACTATACCACGTATTGACAAGTTGAATCTCTGCTAATATCTTTGCTTTACACTCTTGCTCTTTTTATGACAACTACGATTGAAAATTTTAAAAAACCTGGATAAACTTCCTTTATCCTTGCTGATTTTTCTTCATTCTTACCTATTTTTTTCATATGTAAGCATTATACTGATTAATGTTATATGTTTAATGTTTCTTGCATGCGTAACATCTGGCAATATTTTTTAAGAGAGACTCTTTATCTGTCTCTTAGAAGTAGCTTGATGGCAATTTATGTACTTTCTAATCCCATTTTAACGAAATTACAAATAGGACTTTCTTTGTTAAATAAATGAATGATCTAAATCATGGGTTCCCAAACATTTTTTTCTCGTGGACCACTTTCAAAGTTTTACTATTTTCGGTAGACCCCCTGCTGCTGCATTTCTACTGTATTCCCAACACTCCTAAAAAATATCACCCTAAATTGGGTGTGTTAAGAAGAAAAAAAGTAGGACATTTTCTTGTGTCCTATTTATTAAAATAATACTGGTGGTTATACAAAATTATAAACATTTATTATTACAAACAATCAACAATTATATCAAAAAATTCAACAATGAACTCTGAAATGTAAATTAACAATAAAAGGTAGTCATACTTTTATGAAACGGCGTATGGGCGGCACTTTACAAGTCTTTACGTGTGGTGTACACTTGTACTATAATCTATTGTTCAATTCAGTTCTGTGTTTGAACTGAATCTCGAATATTTTTGAGTACCTACCTAGTAAATGATGTTTCCTGCTTACGTCGATAGGTAAATCCAAGCCAAAATTTTTTCTTTATTATGAAAACCGGAAAATTTTTTGTGGACTCCCACTTACAACTTGTGAACCCCTGTTTTCTTTTCGCATCTACGTGGACCCCCATGTAGTTTCCTATGGACCCCTGGAGGTCCACCTGGACCACTTTGGGAACCTATGATCTAAATTCTGTAACCAAAAAAACTTCTGGAGTTAAAAGAGGTAAGTATTCTCCAAATTCCACTTGAACGTTTGCTAAACATCTTGAATTATGAGTTGCGTTGTTTTTACGTTGATAAATATGATTACCAATTTCTGATAATATGACTTGGCTATTTTCACTGAGCGGATCTTCTGCATTCCACCTTAACTGCTTGAAAGTTGATAAATGAATTTCTATTTTATGCTTGTTCAATGAAAATATACTCTTTTTCAATATAGTAGATTACTTCCCATAAATATTGTTATTTTTTATTAATTGATTTCGTTTTTTCTTATTATCCTGAGGATGAATTTACAAAAACTATATTTTGTATAAATTTTTTAAGGCAGATTATTCATGATTTTATATTTAAATCTCCAATCAAATCTTAATATGTCTTACTCCATTGTTTGTTTGGCTGCTGTTAATAATAAGTGGAATAAATTTAGTTTTGTGTGTTTCTGAAAAAAGAAGTTAATTCCTTCGTGGTGTGATTTATTTTTATTAAAATAACACACACACATACATATTTGTGTTTGTTTTCAATTTTACTTTTAGTCATGCTAACAACTTCTGCTTTTCTTTTTTTTTTCCAGCAATCTCAAGTCCAATAAATTGACCGAAATTCCTGTGCTTTATGATTGTACGGAGTTAAGACTTATGTAAGTTTTATTTCTTTGAAAATGCTCATTTTTATGATATAACTTTCATTTTTTATTTCATATTCTCCTTATCACTTTGTGAATGTTTTTATAAAAATTTCCAAAAGCCACTGCTTAATTAAACTTTATATAAAAATACTAACAAATGCATTAAATAAAATTCCTAAGTCTCTTTGTATTGAGAAATATTTTATTCTTAAGGTACTAATATGAAAATAAGAATAAATTCCATTCATATAATGAATCATTTTGCACTTGATATTATTAAAATTTGTTTTTGAATTATTCTATAATTAATGAAGTATTTCATTTAACTTAAGGTAAATGTGAAAGGTTTCATAAATTTATTCACATTTAATTGTTTGCAAAAACTTTAAAGTAAAACTGAAATAAAAACTTATTGTCCATAGAAAGCGTGTTGATCAGCATGAACACACACATCAATTTTTCATCCATTTTGAAATTGAAGAGTGTTTTAATCATATGGTGTGAATATCTAGATGTCTTTCCATTTGAAAATCCATTTAATACGCGCCGGATAAATTAAAAAAAATGTCTAATATACATATATATATATATATATATATATATATATATATATATGTATATATACTAACATGTATGTATGTATATATATATATATATATATATATATATATATATATATATACATATATATATATATATATATTGGAAAACTAAGTTTTTTCTCTTTGCTTAGGTACTACAGTAAGAGAAAAACACACAATGTACTCACTGATTTTCATAAAATTGTGCACAAATATAGCTTTTAGTTAAAAGTATTCAAAAACAGGAAAAAATTCCCTCTTTTAATAATTTAAAAACAATAGCTTTAAAAATGAATTTTATGTAATTAATAAGCTTAAATATTAATAAAAAGATCAGTAACATTTACTTGCAATAAAGAGGCTAGTTTTAATTATCTTAAAATGAATCGTAAACTATGTTTAGAAATCCATTATGTAATTTAAGTAATTAAGTATTCACATAAATTTATGTAAGTTCAGATAAATAAGTTTTGAGAAAATAATAAGAACGCAGGAACTTTAATTATATGCCAATTGTACTTTTCCAACTAACTTAACAGTTTACATTATAAAAAAATGTTCATGATAATACAATGCAATCAATTACTCAAAAAAATCGCACTTTCAACTTATTAAACAAAATATTTAAATTTTTAATGCTATAAATTAAATGGAATAGCTGGTTAAGAAATGTTCGTTAAGATTCGGATTCTAATGTTTTTCCTGTAAAATGTATTTTTATGTATAACAATTGCCGTATTTCTCAATAATGCTGAAAACTAGAAAAATAATTATAATGTTATTTAATATGCATTCTCCTCTTTTATAAATGTTTATACATTTTCCAGTGATCTCAGCTATAATAATATAGCCGTAATAGAAGACAGCGCATTTGTGAACCAGAAGAAATTGATTGATCTTTTCCTCAGTCATAATTTCATATCAAGAATAACAATGAATACCTTTGTAGGTCTCGTCAATTTGCAAGTTTTGTAAGTATGATTACATTATGATCAGATATCTGTAAAATATTCAGACTAAAATTTTCCTGAAATTAATATTATATATATTTTTAGAGATTTAGAGAGCAATGAGATTGAAGATATTCATCCAGAAGCATTCATCCATTTTAAAGATCTCAGAGATCTGTATGTAATCTCTAATAATCTATATTTTTATGCAAATGTTTACATTTTTATTAAATAAGACACCATAATCATTTATTACACTCTTACATCTGCTTTATTTTAATAGAATGACCATAATTAAGAGGAATACTAAATTCACATCTATTAAATAATGGGTGAAAAATTAAAACACAAAATTAATATTTCAGTTATGCATGTTGAATATTTTGAATTCAAGAAAAGGAAACATTCAATAAGATAGAGATATTATATGTAAAGAAATTTAAAAGAATTAAGTTTATAAAAACAAAAAACTAGCATATATTCAAAAAAATATGTAAGGTGATTTTTAATATTTATAACCTTTTGGCATCTTAAACTTTCTTAAGCTTTCTCATTAAGATAATATGAAGATTATGCCAATAATTGTTTAGTTATTTATTTATTTAAAACGGAAAAACATCAATTGTGTATTAAAGAAACTCATATATTATCGAACTAGAAGGAGTAATATGTATGAAAAATTAATTTTATGTTAAATGTTACATGATAGCGGACAACAAGAACTGAATTAAACAAATTTCAGCATTATAGTTTCTATCAATGTTAAAATTAAGTTCATAACTTATTAGTAAAATATAACAAATAATTAATTTTCTTTCCTTGGAGCACATAAATCTGTAGTACTAATTACAATGAAAATGGTTGTGAATTGACCTGCAACAAGACAATCCATTGTAGATTACAAAAAAAACTGCTTTCAACTGCCAAGCTACCCAATGTGGCATGCCAAAGTGAAATAAAGCGAAAATGGTTAAAGCAAACAAATCTAAGCTATGAGCATAACTTATGCATGAAATTTAAATCATAGGCAGTTTCGTTTTTCCTTCAGAAAAATATTTTCATAAGAAATATAATGTTCACTACATGAAGCTTAAATTAATTTTATTTATATTAAATATTTTCGTTCTAAAAATAATGCTTCAATCTTTAAAATACCTAATTTGGTAATATTTTTTGGTAATAATTTGGTAATACATTTTCAAAGGATTTGTATGATGCACTGGTTCAAATTTCATTTTATGTTTCTTAACTTTCATTAAAATTTTATTTTTATTTAAATGATTCAAGAGATTTTTAAAATTGAAGAACAGCTCAGGGATTAGGAGCGGATCACAATATTAATAATTAATCCTATATTTTGAAAATATTTAGCTGATAGATTCCATTGATCAGATTCAATGTAAAGATACTGAAGATTCTACTGCCATTCAGTTTATAGTGATAAATATACCTTCAAATACAGGATATCATGTCTATAAAATGTATTATATGCATCAATATCCATAAAATTGTCTTAGTAAACGCATATATATATATATATATATATATATATATATATATATATATATATATATATATATATATATATATATATATATATATATATATATATATATATATATATATATATATATATTCTGTTATTATTTATAAAATATTTTTAAGGGACTTATATTGCTTTTTAAATAACAGCTTTTTTGTATATTACTCTAGAAAAGCTTTAATTTTATTAAAAACAATTAATTCTTATTAAGGAGAATCAAAATATTCATTATAATGAATATCATTTTTATTAAATGATAGAATTTAAAAGCGGATATCCTCTTTCCGATTTTCTTAGATAATCATAATTCACAATAATTATCGATTATACCTTAATCCTATTTTTCTAGAAATCTTGGTGCTAACCGCTTTCCAAAGCTTCCAACTAAAGGTCTCCAAAATTTGAGGCAACTGAAAACCTTCAACAATCGAGAGCTGAAAGAGTTTCCTCCAGTGGAAACATTTCCTAGAATTAACACGCTTGCTTTGTCTTATGCTTACCACTGCTGTGCTTTCATGGCATCATCAAACCACAAAACCTCCACACCAAGGCCTGGAACTTCTTTACAAGAAACCATTGTGTGGCTTTCAAAAGATGATGTCGATATGTCTTCTTGGAATGCGAACATCAGCGATGTGTGGCCAGGATCAGGTAAACACAAAATTGATATGAAACTCTTTTGTCAACCAGGTTCCACAAAATATTCCATCCAATAAGTTCTTATAAAATCTGAAATGCAAAATAAGATCTAAAATATATAAATGGCCCCTAATTACTTGAAAGGCATATCCTGCTTTGTATGGGAAATGCGTTTATCACAGTTATAAAAATTGCAGGTACTGTACATATACATATCAATCCATTTTTGCATAATTATTTCTAGTATTTAGTTTGTGAGTAAAAGGCCTCATATTTGATTTACTTGACTTTTAATAAAAATCAAAATATCTTAAGAATTTTGTATTTTACGATAAATAAAACAATCATTGACCAATTACCAATTTTGTTTCTTGTCCAATGATGTTGAAAATTCATGTATACAACAATCGTATACAAGAAATACACTTTTCATAACAGAAACTCATACGATTTGTTACCGTTATCAGTAATATTGATCGATCTGTCAGATATAGATATTACTGAAATAAAACTAAATAAAGAATATCTTTTTCTTTCTTTTTTTATTTCAACCATATAGAACTTTTTCATCCATATTGTTGTAATAACACATAAAAAAGTTATTCTTTACGTTATTAATCAACAATTAATGTTATTAATCACGAATACGATTTTTTAATTTTTTCTGGTCTGTATGGAACTTATTTTACTATCTAAGGGAAATTTTACTCGTTCCGATAATTCATGGCCAAAAAGCATTATGATAAATTTTACAAAAAGTCTGTCATGTTTTAAATTCAATAGAAGAGAAACTTAAGTTTGTCCATTCTTAAACAATCCTTCTTAAGTTCAATAGCAGAGAATCTTAAGCTCCTTTTACATAAGCATTATGTAAGTATCTCAGATAATAATTCTGTTTTCAAACTGTTTGGTATAAATTTATATCTTCCTATAATAAATTTAAGTATTATAAAGTATACCAAAAATGCTAAAATTTATTACTTTGAGAATTACTACAGTTGATTACAATGCATTTAATGATATGTTTTCAATCACAAAATATTACATTGAAGACTCTAATAATATTTTTTAGAAAAGTTAATTTTATATGAATTAGTGCAAAAATATTTTTCATGTAATAAACAACATTAAAATGTTGTTTATTACATGTTAAAACTAGTCTAGTTAAAACTAGAGAGTTACACCTAGACTCCATTAAAGAGTTACCGGACTTTTTTAATAAAGTGGGTGACCTGAGCAACTGGAACTAGGAAACATTGGGTTTGGAATACAAAATGCTGATAAAAGCAGAGGTGCCCAATGACATACAAACCCAACTCTAAGAAGAAGAACAACAACAACAGCATTTAATCTTACACTGAATTTGATGATGCTTATAATTATCAAAAATTATATCACCGATTTCAATATTTTAACAAAAAGAATTTCATAAAATGAGGCACAAAAAAACACAATTAAGGAACATGCAGACTCTGTGGGATTTTTTATTCATATGGTAACAAATTAATAGTTTAGAGTAGGGTCATCGAACCAAGAATGCGATGTGAAATATATCCCCAAATTTTATCTCTTTTAAGTTATTTATATAATTTTTTTCGATGAACATGTTTCACTCAAAAATTCATTAAAAATCTCATTCCCAATTACCGGATTACATTGCTATTAACTTATGCATAGTCAGTGAGAATTTCATTTTCAATAAATAGTGTTACTCATTTTAAAAAAAAATCAAACAAATGGGGTTTCAATACAATAGTCAGCAGAATTTTCTGACTTTTCTATTGAAATTTAAAATTACAGAAAAATCAAAAACATAACATTTTCTTTACAAAATTTCATTTCTAAAGTCTCAATAAATTGTTTTTTCACATTTTATTTTCCCAAGCAACTTTTCTCATTCTGTGTAAGATATAAATGTTAGATACAAATGTTTTTTAGTTGCATTATTCATTTGTTATTAATTATACAACTATTTTAAAAGCTTTGAATGTTATACCTGCTACAATTCTTACAATACACAAAAATATTATTCATATTCCTCATATTTACCTCCTAATATAAACATTGAAGCTACATTTTTTATTTAATTTATCATTAAGAAATTGAGCTAAAAACTTTCTACTGATGTTTATGTATTGTTTTTAAGGAAATTTTTCCTCAAAATTTGAAGAGTTTGCAACTCAGCTATGGAAAACTTTCGGAAGAGATTATGCTATACCAGATAATTTAGCTCAGTATGCCGAAGAATACTTTGAAGAAGCAGGTTTTACCAGTGATGAGAATTTGCTCGCTAGATTTAGTTTGCAATGCCTTCCCGAACCAGGTAACTTTCGAATCTTACAAGATGCTATATATTTCTAGAATTAATAAGGAATATCTCAATATCTTCCTGAAAAATTCACATGCTATTTAATTTTAGGCCCATTCATGCCTTGTGAAGATCTCTTTGGACTTTGGAGTCTACGATGTGGTATTTGGGTTGTATTTTTACTAGCCTTATTGGGCAATGGAATCGTTGTTATTGTTCTAATAATTGGAAGAAGCAAAATGGATGTTCCTCGTTTCCTGGTTTGTAATCTTGCTGGGGCAGACTTTTTTATGGGAATATATCTTGGTATGCTTGCAGTAGTTGATGCTTCTACATTGGGAGAATTTAAGGTAAGTATTTATGCATTTCGTACTTAAAAATATTCTCTAAATGTTAAATATATGAAATATTAGTTTTCATGCTGTCTTCCTAATTCTATCAAGATGCATTTGAAAACATAAAATTTATAGTAGCTTAATGTACTAATCAACGGACTGATTTAAAAATTCCTTATTAAATAATTTTTAGTTAAATGGCAAGAATTATTAAGTAAAATAGCATTGTATGAGGTAAGTTAAAGTTGGTTCACATATAACTAGTCATTAATTTTGAGGAGAGTAAAAATATGTTTTTTCAAAAACTGTATCAGCTCTAATACTTGTGTTCAAAAGATAAAATTATGTAATAAAAGTTAAAATACAAGTCTGATGAAACTGGAAAGTTTGTATAAATGCTTCCAAAATTTTTGATTAATTGGAAACATTCTTTTCCAGTGTATTTAAGCCGAAACACATTACGCTAAATTTTACAATTTAAATATAGTCTACAATCTTTATATAAAATATCACGGACTCAGTGAATTTATTTTTACAAGTATTCTTACATATATAGTCTACGTTTTTCAAAATTTTCTACATTCTCGGAAATGAAAACACAATTTTAAAAATTGTGAAAAATATTTATAAAATATAAAAAGAATTTCAATTCAAAAATTCTAGCTTAGATTAAAAAAATATATAATTATATATAGGTATAATAAAATCCAAAGAAAATTATAAAAAAACAGAAAATTTCAGCTTCCTCTTTATTTTATGTGACTTGAAAAAATATTAATAATTATTCTACTTTTTTTAAAAAATTTAGTTGAAAGAGATGAATGTAAAGTATCTAATTTTATTAATTTAAATTTTTGAATGAATTTAATCTACCTGATATCCATTATTTTTCTCCTAGTCACTTCCAGCTTTTCTTTGTAAATTAGTGAAAGCAATGTAATTTAAGGTAATATAAATAATGTAAGTAATACTTAAAGGAGAGAAATAAATAAATCTGTATATTTTATATTAACTCACCTTATAATATTGTAGAGAAACTGAAAACTGGACAGTTGAATCACTAGAAATGCTTAAATTTAAAGTAAATCATTAGCTAAGTAAATCTTTTATTAATTAAAAATATTAAAGTAAATCATTCATTAGCAATAGTTTATATACCAATCAAATGACAGTGATAATCTTAAACATAGTATTATTAACCTGGATATAGGTAAGCAAAACAGAGAGAACAGAAAATGTGAGAGAGTTCTATCTATTTTTAATTTCCTTCTCTTATTTAAACACTATTAATATTATAAAAAAAAAAAAGATTTGTCTCCAGATTTCACATCATAACTCTATTAGCTAAATTCTAAAAATAGACACACAAGATTCACTACTATATAGTCTCCATTTCTACATCTGATCCCATGAATTTTTCTTATAACTATGTAGCTCATTTTGTAAGAATATAAAAAAATCGCTTCATTAGTAGAGAAATATTTACATTTTTTTCATTTTTATCAACATACATTATTATTTTTTTCACCTTTCAACTTTCTCTTTTAAAATCCTTATGCCTAAGATAGAAAATTATGTCAAAATTACTGAATTACTCGTGGGAACAAAGTTAATATATAGTACGCTATTTTTTCATCATGACTATCAAATAAGATTCATCACAATAGTAACATCACTTTCTACATCACAAAATACATATTAATAAAAAAGAGTATGAATAAAAGGTAATTTTAAAATTAGATTTTGAAAATGTATTTAACTGTACAAAATCTTATAAGATACAACGTTTTGTCATTAATAATTATCAAAATCGTAAAGAAATAGTAGTAGAGAACATAATAAACAAAATTACAACTTTCTGCAAATTTACACATTATGTGTTGGTCCTGTTGCAAAAGAAAATTTATAATCCTTAATAGTTAAAGTAAGGTCAAAATAAGAATTAATGAATAAATAAGTGACTGGAGAATCTCGAATCTAAATATTTAGATTCAATATTCTTCAGCCACATTTATAATACAAAGTCACATTATGGTAATACAGTGGTTTTAAACGTTGATTCCCTTTTTATTAAAATAAGTTTCATGTTTCTATGGTGAAGATCATAATATAATAAATAAGATAATCTAAGTATGAAACCAATGACTTTTAAAAAACAATCCTTGTTTCAATTTAATAGGGATACAGGAAATCTGTACAAAATCATAACTAAATAATTTGAAAATAGATTTAATATAAATTCAGGGACAACATACAATATTAAATTTTCACCAAAGAAACCGAACTGAGACTTATAAAATAAAAAGTAAATCAGACAAATGATGTTTTATATAAAATGAAAATAAAGATGGGAAAAGCCACATTCATTCCCAAATAAAATAAGGTACATTATTTTTAATTATTATCTCGGGAATAGGGATTTGGAAAGGAAAAATTACTGGTAATCAAGCTTGTTTGATGGGATGTAATCAGAATTAATCTTAATAAAAGAGAGAAAAATTTATTTTTTCATAATATAAAATAAACTTCAACTACAGAGTGAGGTACTCTTGTTCAAGCTTATGAACATTTACAAGAAACACCATTAGAGCTATAGAGTATGGTGCGTAAAAGCATCATGATATTCCATAATGTATAGTAAAAAGAATACAGGATTCTAAAAAATATAGGAGTTGATAAATATTATAGTCAGTTATTGTATTAGTTAGAGACTTAAAATTGATAAAGGACAAGTTTCAAGTTCAAAAGCATTATCAAACTTAAAAAATCACCACAATTAGTTACATCATTATTTTAATCAAACAATTCTTCTTAGAGTTGGGTTTGTATGTCATTGGGCACCTCTGCTTTTATCAGCATTTTGTACTATTAACTTCAAACCCAATGTTTCCTAGTTCCAGTTGCTCGGGTCACCCACTTTATTAATAAAGTCCGATAACCCTTTAATGGAGTCTAGGTGTAACTCTCTAGTATGGATGATGCCTAAAGAAGTTAATCTAGGGAGGGCAAGGGCCTCGCATTCGTAAATGATATGCTTGGCCGTTTTCTCTTGCATATGACATTTCCTGCAGATAGGGTCTTGCTGAAACAGTCCCATTTTATGGAGGTGTTTTCTGAAATAGTAGTGCCCAATTATGAAGCCTACGATTAAACGTATCTTCTGCCTAGAGCATCTTAGAATTTCAGAGGCAATCCTCGCTGATGATCCACAGATCATACTTTTAGCGTGGGTTTGACCAGGAGTGTTAAGCCAAGCTTCATACAGCTTCTGTTTTTCCCATCTAAGAACATTGGTTTTTACGGTCTTCAAATTGATCCCACGAAAAAGTTCTGCACCGATGGGAACAAAAGATGATCCTTGTTTAGCAAGTTCATCAGCCCTTTCATTACCTTCGATACCTTTGTGCCCTGGCACTCATACAAGGATCACCTTGTTTCTAGCTGCCAGTTCTGTAAGAAGGTTTCTGCATTCCAAAATCATTTGTAACTAAACAGTTAAAGAATTATATTTTCCTTACAAGAGAACGGTGATTGAGAGTTAGTTTGTATGTTTTTGAATATTAAAACCTTTGTAGAATTAAATTTAAAAAAATATATAAAAGCTTAAACTTTTTTTACTATTTAATTAAGACACATCTGCAACATTAATCATACACTACTTATTTGATGAATATATTTAAATTATATTTGGTTATCAGGAGATATATAATTTTTTATGCTTTCAATACTGTACTTTCTTTCAGGTATCCGCTATAAAGTGGCAGACTAGTATCGGTTGTGAAGTTGCTGGATTCCTGGGAGTTTTAAGCTCTGAGTTATCAGTCTTTACTTTATCTGTCATAACACTGGAAAGGAATTACGCCATCACGCACGCAATGCATTTGAATAAGAGGCTATCACTACGTCATGCAAGTTACATAATGTTCGTTGGCTGGACATTTGCTAGTGGAATGGCTGCTTTGCCACTTTTCGGTATAAGCGACTACAAAAAGTTTGCAATCTGCATGCCATTTGAAACTGAAGATCCTTGGTCCTTGGCTTATGTTGTATTTCTTATCCTCATCAACGGAGTTGCTTTCCTCATTCTTATGGGCTGCTATTTAAAGATGTATTGTGCCATACGAGGTTCTCAAGCCTGGAACTCCAATGACTCCAGAATTGCACGCAGGATGGCATTGCTAGTGTTCACTGATTTTATCTGTTGGGCTCCTATTGCTTTCTTTTCATTGACAGCAGTATGCGGATTACAGCTGATATCTCTCGAAGTAATTCTTTTCTGGATTTGTTTTTATAAATATTCAATTGGTAATTGTTTACTTTATCGCAGCAACAAAAAAATGCACAAAGCTAAATTTTTATTTTATATATCAACAAAAGTTGAAAAAATCACATTTATTAGATAATCACAGCTAAGCAATTTATTTTGTTAAACAGAATAATATTTACGACTGCTCCATTTATTACTGTCATTTACCATACTTAGTAATAATGATCACTTAAACAATGAATTAATAATTAAATAAATTATGCATTAGAACTAAACTCTTGATTTTCTATGATAATAAATAAATAAATAGCTAAAAGTAAAGCTAAAAACCATTATTTTTTTTAAAAAATGACAATTTATGGAAAAAATTAATTATATTAGATGGAATTAAACAAATGCTTATTAAAAATATATAAATGAACTTAAATTGTACTAAAGTCACATAATTTTTATCTTTATTACTAAGAAATATTATGTTCATTTATTTACAATAAATGTTGCTATTTTTGTGAAATAAAAAAAATCATTCACAAAAGCAATAATACTTAAAAACGAGTGCTTTATCCATAAAATCGATACCCTGTTCATAAATGGATAAATGGGACTATCGGATCTCTTATTTTTCAACAATTTGATGTAATTCCATGTAACAATTAAAAGAAATAATTATTATTAAAATATTTGTGGTATGAACTTTTAATCTCGAATATTTGCCTATGTAGTTTTTTAAAACTAAAAAGATTCAAAATTTTCCAGTTATTTTAATTGTACACGCTAATAAATTAAATTTAAATTTTTAACTCGTGTCAAAAAAAGCGTGTAATAATAATATTTTTACTACATAAGTTTCCCATGATCTAATAATCATGCACTTTAAGCAAAAAGCAAATATTAAGACTTTTCATCAAAATGAAGCATTTATATTTCTCTTTTTCAGGAAGCGAAGGTTTTCGCTATCTTTGTCTTACCACTCAACAGTTGTGCCAATCCGTTTTTATATGCAATTTTCACCAAGCAATTTAAGAAAGATTGTGTTCACATATGTAAGCGAATTGAAGAATCACGTGTAACTCGAGGTATTGGCCGTGGAAGACACAGCTCCAATTTCTCCAACCGACATACTCCGGTAACTACCAATTCAGCAGCAGTTGTGGTTCAACCTGGAAGCGATAGTCAGCCACTACGCAGTGGAAATACTTCAACGGATACATGCTACTGCAGTAGAACTTCTTGGGGCTCAAAAGGAACATCTTACGGCACCTGGAAGGAATGGGCTAGGAAATATTTTTTATGCAAACAGAGCGAGACCGATGAAAGTGAACATGATAGTTTTACATATGCCATAGCACAGATCCAAAAAAACGTGGATAAACGAACAAGACATACCACTAGTATTTCCAGTGAAAATTTTTCTTCACGCTCAGATAGCTGGCGTCAAAGTAAGAAGTGGCATGTATTTACTTAAATCATTTGTAATAGTTTTAAGTTGTAATTATTTTAAAAATCTTTAAATTAAAATAAGCATGAAAAATTAAAAAAATTGACTACCCCCCTATAGTTACATAATTATTATGAAGTTTAATTTTTTTCAATGCATTACAGTAACAATAGAATACAGTAGACGAAACTGTAATTTACGAACACTCATGTCTTTACGAAATAGTAGCTGATTCCTAACATAGTTCCATAAGCGCAATGATATTTTTTATTCCTAATTACGAACTAAAATTTTGAAAATATCCCTTTTCTGCCAACTTATTTTCATGTAACTCTCGCTTGAGTTTAATTTTTTCATCTATGATTTTTTTTCAATTTTTTTAAGGTTGAAAAATTTGGATTAATATTTTATTGAAGAATCCTGTCGCCCAACTTGTCTAATGGTCAGCGTGCTTGACTGCAGATAGTGAGGTCCTAGGTTCGAATCACAGTTCGGGAATGGATGTACTTTCTCTCTCTATCTATCCTGTCTTTGTCCTTTCCTTGTATGAATGGGTTGTGAATGGTTGCTTACTCTATAAACAGGTTCCTATGGTATGTATGTACTGAGGAAGTCGGATTCCACACCTAAATATGGTTCAGTTGAAAAAGTGGAGCAACGCACCCCATAGTGCCAGCCTAGCTGGCGTACGACAACAACAACATTGATGAATCCTTAAAATTACGGCTAACTCCACTGCACAGGTATTGAAATTCCAGATATTTTAAGCAATTCAGCCTGGCCTAACTCCCATCTTGCACCATGAATCATAGTGTAATAAAGTGTAATCAATAACTTCAAGTATAAATCCTTCTGTAGGTAATTTTGGGAAGAGTAATCATGCTTTAGAATTGCGTTTTGAATTTAGCATTCTAAGCCAAGTTCACTGATCGATCTATGTTTGAAATGATGTTGCAGTCAAAACGATATCTTTTAACTGGTAAAATCTAAGAATATTTATCTGACGTCTTGAGTAAAGAATAATTACTCAGTCATGAACTTCGTCAAAGAAACATACTGCTGCCTGAAATTTCACTTCATGATTTTTTAAATGTGGTTTCAGATGTAATTGGCATTTAAGAGATACACCAGATAATGAAAGTATGATGAATGATAAGGAAAAAGAATTTTTTTTCAAAACTAAACAAGAAAAATATGACGTAGTGATTTAACTATGTGTAAAACAAGCAAATGAATGGTTAAGAAGGTTGTGTAACTTTTTTGAAAAAAAGCCACACAAAAAAGCATTCTTACATCGAAAAATAATATAAAATATTTATTTTTAAAAATGTTGAATGTTTTGAAAATTTAGCGCTTCAAAGTTTTTAAACAGGAAAAATAAGAATACTACGCATAATTTTTCATCAATGAAGGGAAAGTGAGAATTGTTTATAAGTAAAAAAAATATTTTGTATGTATTTCTCATATAGTGCATACTAAACAATTTTCTAATAATATTTGACTTATAAAGAGAGGCAGAAAATTTGTTATAAAAGTTGGTGAAATAAATTTGTTATATGTCCTAATATTTATTTTTCTATTTTACGAACTTTCTACTTACAGGTGACTAAGAGTTCGTAAAATCGAGCGTCTATTGAATATGCAATTGTTTATCCGTATGGTTTGGTTGGAATTTAAGAACATGGTTTACACACAGAAGATATGTCATGAACAAAATCTATTTACTTAAAATTTAGAAGAAATCCCCTTGACTTTTGAAGCCCTGCATCTATTCTTGCTATAACAGTTTAATGTAACCTGAAAGAAGATTCTTTGTGATTATTTTTGGAAGTCCTGGATTGCTTTCCTCCCCTTAAAATTGTTTCCTTAGTGTTTCAAAATTTTGACAATTACATGGTAACAAATTTGGTTTACATTCAAATGTTCCCAGAACTTTCAAAGGAAAATTTCTAATACCTGTGTGATAACCGTACTATGGATTTTACAAACACTGCAGGCTACTTACCGGGAGGTCTTTTCATAGGTAAAGATTAAATCGCAGGATCTGTTACGTATTACCTTAACACCATAGAAACGGATAATTTAACAGCTAAAATGTGTTGTAAAGAATTTTACATACACCACAAAATGTCTTCTAGGAGAATTTTCCATAGATGAGCCGTATTCAAGTGCGTATTCAGCCCGACAGACACAAGTAGACAGTGTAGAAGCACAACATCCATATCCTTATCTTATAACCATTTGGCTTGATACAGGGCTCCTTCTTACCGAGGTAACTTCACATTCTTCTAATGTTGTTCAACTGTGGCTCTGGGATCAATCCTAATACTTTCATTTTACAGAGCGATGACAGAGTTACTAATGAATCATGTTAAAAATCCACCATAAATATTTAAGTAGATTTTTTCCAAATATAAAGTTACTTTTTGTATTTGGAATTAGAAAAATTTGTCATTTATATGACACCGAAAATTGTTCTTTGTGGGATAAAAAAAAGACCTATCTTATAAAATATATTTATTTTGCAATAAAAATAAAATTATTAAAAACTTAACTCTTTGAAATGAAAGTATTAGAATTGATCCCTCTCTCTCAATCACAGTTGAGCAACAGGAAAAAAATGGAATCCAATTTCTTCTTTTCCAAATTTCTTCTCTAAATGCTGGTGTGAACATGAAAATTTAAGGATCACCTTTTTGGTTTATGCCCATCATTAATAGTTATGCATATATTATCGATAATCTTATCTTACAAAATGCAGCTTATTGGTGATCTACTTTGTGTATTCATTCGTCAACATAAAAAGATCAAGTAACTAGTTTCTGTGGATTTTTGTATATTCCTTTGTTTACGTAATTCTTTAATATACTGTTTGATTATTACTCCTCCACTGAATTCTATTTTCTTTATCATTTACCAGAATTACACTGTGATTGCTAACTCTATTTATCTCTTCTCAATTATTTGGTAGCAGCAAATTCTCCTAAATTATAGCATAATGGAATTTCGTAGTGGAATAGTGGAATTTTCAGCATGCATTCCCACATGATGATCAATCAATAAATATTGAAATATAAATATCCGTCCATTTGTATCGCAAATTATTTTCATAAGTTTCCTTTTTTATTAGATTTTGTAATGAAAGCTATAGAACAGTAAAAAAGCAATATTCCATTTGTAAAAAAACGACTTTTTTAAGTGAAGACCCAATGACCCAACTTGTGAGAGCTCATTTTATTAATCTTTGGAGATCATAAAACTTTCCAAATTAATACAATCATGTTGTATACATTAAGAGTTTCCCCAAAAAATAATTAGAGGCCATTGAATGACTGGATTCATGCCAAACGTTTATGTAGAAACGTAGTATTTAGTATATTCGGGATTTAGCATATCCTATACATATGCAGAATTTAGTATATGAATAAGGTGGCAATGAAAGTTAAATCAAGGTCAAATTGAAAAGGACATATTGTATTTTTTATTTGTACAGCTTGTATGTACAGCTTATATCACCAATTTTATCAACGAATATAGGAGAAAAGAGAACGTTGCACATATAATTAAAATAATTACTATTGTTGAACAAATCATATCATTGTTGATAATCAGTGTATAAAATATAGTTTACATCCTTTTCTAGTATATAAAGCAGCAGAAATGGCATGCAAAAATATGGAAAAGTGGTTTGGCGGATAATTTGATAGTATGCATGATCATTAGATGAATTTGCTTACTGTGAAAAAGAACTACAAAAAATAAAAACAAATAATTTTTACTTTCATTCTTTGAATATTATTTGATTATTATTTCTCTGTTTATCCACACTCAAGAATAAACCTGAGCAAAACAGATTATTTCACTTTGTAAAGAGTATGGTTTGCTATGCTTCGGTCATATTTTGCACACGATATAAACAAGTGTGTTTGGTCACATTTTCCTCATCAGGCACATAATTCAGTCGGAACATACGATTTTTAAATCGTATAAATGATTAACATATGATTTTCAAATTGTATGTGGATTCTGAACTACAACAAATTTTCGTTCCCAAGATGAATCCTCGGACTTTAAAACTGAAAGACAGAACACTAGTTGAAAAGATTTCAACTAGGTCATGCGTACAGATTTCTGGTTCGATTAATATCACTGCAATCTTTTCCTGGTTTATTGGCTTTTCGGAGCAAAAATTTTTCCTATTCAGAATTTTTATCTTGGAAATGTTTAATAACCATATTATGATGTTTATATGTGTATAGTTATAATATATGTAGTTTTGCCGGTGTTTTAATAAAATATTTATACAAATGAATAGTAAAAAAAGTATTGCAAAATGATTTGCTTGAATGGAAAATGTAATAGAAATAATATACCAAATGTGTGTGTGTTCGCTTTTAGGAAAAACCACACTTAGAGGTTAGCTTTGCTCTTTCATAAAATCCTATAAATTTCGAATCTGAGTATTAACTTGGAGGATTATTATGATCAAGATCTAATGCCTTAACACCACAAAATGTAATAATTTTACATAATTATTGGGACAAAATACTGCAGAAAACATGCATCTGATCGCAGTCATATTTTTATTGCATACCACTGCAATACTAATTATTTTCATTGTTATAAAATTATGCCGGTAATGCCCATGATTCACTTATTGGTAAAGAACAATAGGGAACATAATTTTTTCCAATTATGTCCCACCATATATCAAATAAGAAGAAAAATCTTCCAGGTTTTTATAAATCATTTTATGATGAGGCAGTTATTTTTTTTTAAAAAATCAGTTATAAAGTCTTCATCACAATAATTGAACCAAATTTCTTTTAATTGAATTAATCCATCAAGAATTATTAACAGTTACAAATGTTAGCATGAAATTTTATGAAGTTATGAATATACTTTTTGGCTTCAATTAATTTTTGAATCATCTTATTAGAAATGAGTTATGCAGAATCAATAGTTATTTTTTATTCTCTAATTTCCGTTCTTTATAATTGTTTGAATTTGGACAAAATGCCTAAAGAAAATTTGAAGTTGATTGGAGGCTTTGTATTTAATATTTGTATTATAAATAATCACTAATAAAATGTATATGTTGTTTGGTTGAATAAAATTTGGAATAAATATTCCGCATTGTTTCAGGTAACATTCCCATGCGATTATTAGATCAAGAAGGAAAACGTGGCTCATGGTCGCTACAACGCAAAACTTCAGATGATTCAAACGTATCATACAGTCGACAAGATTCTTCAACATCAACATTTCATATGTCTCGCTCAAGTTTTAGCAGTGATAGTTCATCTCAACCTCGTGCTTCCAGACCCTTATTAGGCAGTGGAATTCTGAATAATAGAGAATCACTTCGAAAGAGTCGAGAAAACAAACCAAAATTGTGTCGTCAAGGAGCTATCAGTGAAGAAAGAGTGCTGCCTAATGGAAGACATGAATTAGTTCGAAGTTTAACAAAAGAAAAAAATATTGATAGTCTTTGTCCTGCTTGCGCAGAAAAGGAAGACCAGAAAAGTAAGGAGTTGGATGAGAAATTTGCTTGCTTTTACAATAGATTGGTTGAAAATAGTTGCGCTGAAACGAGTGAATCCTCGAAAGAAGACCAGATAGTTCTATCAAGCGAAGGGCAAAACTCAGATGAAAAAAGTACTAACAGTTCAAGCCGACAGGATGAAAATAAATCACCAACAAGTGTTCAACGACCCCGTATTGAAGTAAATCCCATGGAAGAGGAAAAAGATAGCTGTCAAGGACAAGAGGAAGATAATTATACAGGAAGTGGTAGTTACCAGATGCAATATGATGCCAAAGATAAAAACAGTGAAAAATGCAAGAGTTGTGTGGATATAAACAGAAAAATGAATCAAAGTGAAGCAAAAAAATCCTCTTCGGACAACTCTCTCATAAAACTTTCACTAAAGAATTTGCCAACTGCATTCCAGTCTTTTTCTAGTCATGAAACATCTGAGCAGAAACATAGCAATGCCATGAAGGAAAAGAAACTCAGTGCTTTAAGGTCATCAAAAAGCGAAAATGTTGTTCAAGAATGCACTGAAGAAATGTCACAGATTCTTCTTCCATTAGAATTCAGCGACTTAACAAGAAGAATTGGTTGTGAAGGCAACGATTTACAGCGCAAAAGTTTTACAGTTGCTATTAATAAAGATGATGATACCAAAATATCTTCGTCTTCACCAAATATAACCATAAAAAGCGGTGAAACACATCCCCTTATTGATGGATAATATATATGCGCCAATACTCTTTCATATGTTCTGTAGCTAGTCTTTTTCACATAATTTTGTTTAAGTTCCTGAAGTAAACGTTTTAAATTAATAACTGCTAACTGTGTCGTGTGCATGAGTCAATGTACTGAGTGTAATAAGTGTTGTAAGACAATAACAGTGACTGTTTTAAAAACGATATACATGTGATTCATTTTCATATAATTTGATTTCAGTTTAATAATTAGTGTTTTTAATACATGTTATATTTAAGGCACGTTGTACTGACATAAAAATTGAACTTAAAATAATGCGTTTTTATCTTTTCATATTAATTTGTGCAAAGCCTGTTATATTGGAAAAAATGTCTTTTTCACATAACTTTGTATTAGTTCCTGGAGTAAGCGTTTTGTATTAGTAACTGCTAACTGTGTCGTGTCCATGAGTCAATGTACTGGGTGTAATAAGTGTTGTAAGACTATAACAGTAACTGTTTTAAAAACGATATAAACGTGATTAATTTTCATATCATTTGAATTAAATTTAAAAATCTGTTTTTAATACATGTTATATGTAAGGCACATTGTACTGAAATAAAAATTGGACTTAAAATTATGTGTTTTTATCTTTTCATATTAATTTACGCAAAGCCTTTAAGATGTTATATTGGAAAAATTGTTGTCTTTTTCATATAACTTTAAGTTACTGAAGTAAACGTTTTAAATTAATAACTGTTAACTGAGTCTTGTGCATGAATCAATATACTGAGTGTAATAAGTGTTGTAAGACGATAACAGTAACTA
Organism: Latrodectus hesperus; assembly: GCA_037975125.1. Lineage (NCBI taxonomy): Eukaryota > Metazoa > Arthropoda > Arachnida > Araneae > Theridiidae > Latrodectus > Latrodectus hesperus. The sequence goes on from CM075854.1 coordinate 70,631,890, forward strand.
TTTTAAAAACGATATAAATGTGATTAATTTTCATATCATTTGAATTCAATTTAGAAATCAGTGTTTTTAATACATGTTATATGTAAGGCACATTGTACTGAAATAAAAATTGGACTTAAAATTATGTATTTTTATCTTTTCATATTAATTTACGCAAAGTCTTTAAGATGTTGTATTGGAAAAATTGTCTTTTTCATATAACTTAAAGTTACTGAAATAAACGTTTTAAATTAATAACTGTTAACTGAGTCTTGTGCATGAATCAATTATTGAGTGTAATAAGTGTTGTAAGACGATAACAGTAACTGTTTTGAAAACGATATAAATGTGATTAATTTTCATATCATTTGAATTCAATTTAGAAATCAGTGTTTTTAATACATGTTATATGTAAGGCACATTGTACTGAAATAAAAATTGGACTTAAAATTATGTATTTTTATCTTTTCATATTAATTTACGCAAAGCCTTTAAGATGTTGTATTGGAAAAATTGATTTTTTCATATAACTTAAAGTTACTGAAATAAACGTTTTAAATTAATAACTGTTAACTGAGTCTTGTGCATGAATCAATATACTGAGTGTAATAAGTGTTGTAAGACGATAACAGTAACTGTTTTGAAAACGATATAAATGTGATTAATTTTCATATCATTTGAATTCAATTTAGATATCAGTGTTTTTAATACATGTTATATGTAAGGCACATTGTACTGAAATAAAAATTGGACTTAAAATTATGTATTTTTATCTTTTCATATTAATTTACGCAAAGCCTTTAAGATGTTGTATTGGAAAAATTGTCTTTTTCATATAACTTAAAGTTACTGAAATAAATGTTTTAAATTAATAACTGTTAACTGAGTCTTGTGCATGAATCAATATACTGAGTGTAATAAGTGTTGTAAGACGATAACAGTAACTGTTTTGAAAACGATATAAAAGTGATTAATTTTCATATCATTTGAATTCAATTTAGAAATCAGTGTTTTTAATACATGTTATATGTAAGGCACATTGTACTGAAATAAAAATTGGACTTAAAATTATGTGTTTTTATCATTTCATATTAATTTACGCAAAGCCTTTAAGATGTTATATTCGAAAAATTGTCTTTTTCATATAATTTTAGGTTCCTGAAGTAAACGTTTTAAATTAATAACTGTTAACTGAGTCTTGTGCATGAATCAATATACTGATTGTAATAAGTGTTGTAAGACGATAACAGTAACTGTTTTGAAAACGATATGAATGTGATTTTCATATCATTTGAATTCAATTTAAAAATCAGTGTTTTTAATACATGTTATATGTAAGGCACATTGTACTGAAATAAAAATTGGACTTAAAATTATGTGTTTTTATCTTTTCATATTAATTTGCGCAAAGCCTTTAAGATGTTATATTGGAAAAATTTGTCTTTTTCACATAACTTTAAGTTCCTGAAGTAAACGTTTTAAATTAATTACATTTAACTGAGTCTTGTGCATGAATCAATTATTGAGTGTAATAAGTGTTGTAAGACGATAACAGTAACTGTTTTGAATACGATATGTGATTAATTTTCATATCATTTAAATTCAGTTAAAAATCAATGTTTTTAATACATGTTATATGTAAGGCACATTGTACTGGAATAAAAAATGATCTTAAAATTACGTGTTTTTATCTCTTTCTATTAATTTACACCAAGGCTTTAAAATGTTACATTGAAGAAAATGCATGCCTTACAATGTTATATGTAAGGACATTTTACTAAAATAAAAAATGAACTTAAAATTATGCGCTTTTGTCCTTTCATATTAATTTACACAGAACCTTTAAGATGTTAAAATGATTGATTTTAAGTTCTTATACAAATCAGCATGAATTTTTAAATCTTCTGTGAATTCTTAAGAAATATTTCACTGAGATATAAATAAGCTAATGCTTACAAAAACATTGTTTTTTTTTCAAAACTAGTATTCTTTATATACTCACTTTATAGGTCAGCAAATCAAAATTTGGGAGGAACACCGTATTTGTCAGCGTATAAGATGCACCCGCTTTTTCAAAGAAATTTTTGAAGGATAAAAAAAACTTACTGATCATATAATGAACTTAAAATTTTTTAAATATAAAAGTAATACAAATACATAGCAGTACTTTCTGTAAATAACCAATCTATTTGGGAAAAACTTCCCCAAAACCCACTCATCCCAAAAGGCAAATAAAGTCTCTTCAAACCCCTTCTAAATCTGCATCTGTGTTATATATCTAATTGTTCTATGCACCATTCAGTGCCATACTGAATGGTGTTTGCCTCTTTTCTTTCATTCTCAGCAAGGAAACAAGAAAAGATGCACATAATTTTCAATAAAGGACATTTACAGAAATGAATGTAATAAAGAACTTCAGTATTGATAAATAAGAAGCAACCAATTTTTTAAAACCATCTTTCAAGGAGAAAAAGTGCGTCTCATACACTGATAAATACGGTATACATTTAACAGCTCTCTTTTTGAAACAAAAAGTTTAATTCAAAAATTATTTTCGCACTAACTTTAAAAGCAAAAGTGTGTATGGAGTTTTAAATGAAATTTTCTTAAAGATATTTAATTTATCAATCTAAAGTAATAAACTATTTTTCAATAAAATGTGATGCCACTTCATGGAAAACAAGTTATTTTTATTTATTATCAAAATATCTATTTAAGGGGCCAACTCCAAGGAGGACGCAACAGCCATTCAATAATATTCGAAAATATAGATTGTGAAAATAAATTAAATTTTATTATGTAAAAGGATTTGAATAATTTAATCTTCTTTTCTTCATATGTGAAAATTTCTATATACTTAATACTAATTTAAACCGAGCACTAAAATTTTTTTTGCAGTAAATATTATTTAATGAATATTATGCAATTTTAAGAAATGCACCTGATATCCACAAGTAAAAGCTGCAAATAGTTTTTTTTTCCAATATATAGAGAACTTTTCTTACTATCATAACTAATGATTAGTTATATTTGCACAATTGCTAGTTCAGTTCTGCCATTATTTTTTAATTAGGGATGATTTTTTACCATACTACGAATTTCAAAGTTTAGTGGGTTTTCCTTTTTGTAAAACTTTCAACACCATAAAACAATTTTGTCATTGAACTTAAATTTAAAATGACTCCAAGTTAGAATGAGAGTGAAAGAAATGATCGGAGAATTTCAGTTTAGCATAACTATTGACTTCACCATGTAAACAAAACTGCAGTAAGATGAGTCTTATGATCTCTGATTTTCTTATGACAGGACTGAGAGCCATATCACGGAGTTCATATCATATGGGATTGAATCTTCACTGTATTTATTCCCTCATTATTCAGCAACAGTTCATATGAAGAGCACTATCATTATAACTTAAAAAATGTAAAATCAATGAGCTTAAAAACACCTAAATCAGGTATGTAGTAATGAACAATTAAATGAGTAATTATTATAAGTTGTTAGAAAACATATTTGTGTGCATGATAAAGATAAACCACTCAACTTAATTTCAACAGCTAAAGAACTGCTACAAGTATATCTGTTTTAATTATTTGTCAGAACCAACTACCCTATAGCCTTGTCGGTTAGGACATCGTTTTCATTGTCGAAAAATAGTGAGAGCAAATGCAGATTCAACTGAATATTCCTACATATTTACTTAAGGCGCCTTGAAACTATTAAAAAAATCGGGGTTTCAATGCTGTCTAAGTGAGATGATACTTCTGGGTGTGGCATGTCGTGCATTGGAAGTCTTTTGCTTGGTACCAGCTTCAAAATTTCAGACTCAGACCCAGCAGCTTCCATAAAACTGGTAAAACCAACCTAAGCGTTACACACAAGAGAGTATGCCGGTGCTCACTTACTGCTATGTAAGTGTATACTGGTGTTTCTTTTTACAAAACTTCCCTGTAACACAATGCCATGTGCAATATGCTCCACTATATTTTATAATAATTAATTAGCAACATCATCATCCTGAATCTTACTTTAAAGAAAACTATAGAAATATTTGTATCCAATTAAATGATAATTTGTGATGGCTAAGTTTCATAATGCATTCACTGCTATGTAATATAAATGCTAAAGATGGGGCATTGTTAAGCACTATGTGAGTGTTCTAAGCTCTAATTTTAGTTCATTACTTGAGCAGCATTTAAAAAGAAGATTGAAAATGGTTATTACACTCACTGGCTCTAATAGAATATATTTGTTGACTGTTGAATATAACCATTATTTTAAACGAAAAAATTTGCTTGAGAATAAATTTAATCCTGATAAATTACTATAGCACTGCAATTCTCATAAGCAGAATTTATACAAATTAGAAGGAAATTTTCGCACGCGGAAGTTTAAATTCCAAACTTCCACAAACTTTCTAATTTAGTTATGAAACATAAGTTTACATTACAAATGACTTTCTGGTAGCGAGAAGTTAAGCGTAGTTAAAAATTCAGCTTATAAATTATTTAGTTATACATCATTAGTTGTAGCAATTCTTGTGAGATTAAATAAATTGGCAAATTCAAAAATAAGAAGCTTACATTAAACTGTCAAAACACTTAATATTGTAATCTATCAGAAAATTAAAAAATGAAACAAATTAAACAAGTTGCTATATTTTATTGCATTGTAAGTCAGAAACATTTTGCAAAATTCAAAATACAATTCAAGAAAAAGTGTATGAATATAGATCTATTAATGTTTTACAAGTAATTAATTATACACAATGATAAAATTACTTCAAAATGATTAAAATTTTAAGACATAATTAGAATTTGATACTTCAAATTAAGGGAAAAAACTGCACAAATACATCTTGGTATTTTACCTCACTGAAAAGAATTAACTTCAAAATATTTGAATAATGAAATCTTAAATATTTAAAAAACATTCCATTAACTACTCAAAAAATGAAATCAATTAATAAACATTGAGCTTTTGAAAAATGAAATCAATTAATAAACTACTGAGCTTTTGCATTTATAAACGTAGTACACATTAAATACATAGATTTTATTTTAATCACATTTTTATCCAAAAATAAAAATATTTGATTACAATTTGATACAAATACCCACAATTTTAAAGGTTCAATGAAAAATTACACAAAATATCTATTTTAAAAAACTTTTTTTGGGGTAAGTTACATAAAACATTGAAAAACAAAATAGCTTTAAATACATCAAATTCATATTTATTATATTTTTTGATAAAATACTTGTTTGTTTAACAAAATAAATGCAAACTGATAGAATATAAGGTGAAAATACCAATAAAATGTGATTTGTTATGGAGAATATATATTATATATATATAAGGTAGAATAACAATACTACTTAATTAAACAGAAAATTCATAAAGTACAATATTTTGTACACATTACACATACTATTTTTGGAATTTTCAAGTTTTACTATACATAAATTCATGAGTCACTAGATCAAACTGAAAACCAAAATAACACACATAGAAAAATAAATTTTGGGAAAAGAAATAATAGTAACTATAGGCGCCTCAAATTTCACATTTTGTATAAACAAGTGCATAAAATCAGCTATTAAATTCAAATAATGAAACATATGGTTTAATGCTCCATTATTTATATTAACATTTTATCTTATGAGACGACTTACTGTTAAATCCAAACTATGAGCAACAAACAAATTTTAAAAACTAATTAAGTAAGACATAACACAAAATTACAATATTGTCTATACAAATATTTTTATCTATATAAAATTATATTCTTGCAAACATTTAAAAAAATTCTTTACAAAAGTAAAATATTACATTTTCTGAAATATATATATATATATATATATATATATATATATATATATATATATATATATATATATATATATATATATATATATATATATGCACATACTTCATCATTTGGTAATTGTATATCATTATAAGCATAATTTAAATCCATAGAACACTAACATGTTTTTTTTAATATGATGTGTAATATATTGCCAACTGAAATTTCTACATATTATTTCAGTAATAAAGACTTAACTGGAAAGAACTTTTTGAGTTTTTAAAATATAATCAAACTTAATTTACAGATAAGAAAATATATCAGCATGTTTGCCAAAGACTCTTTGCATACAATGAATATAAGACTATATATCATAAAATAAATGCAAAATAAGAGACATAAAATTAAATATCATAGCTTAAAACTCTGTACATTAATATTACTTTTCTCTTAAAAAACCAATGAGTTTGAGATTTTCAGATGTTAAATTTTCCAAGTTTGTTAAAATTAATGTTATCAAGAAACTAAAGTGATAATACGATATCTTAGATCATTCAATATTTAATTACAGTACTTAACTAATAACAAATTTCAATAACAATATGAGCAAATCTTGTGATTTACACATTATTTGCAACTGTTTCATACTCAGTAAAATGTAATTTTAAATTAGCATAATGGGTTTAAATTTGAAAAGTCACTTTACTGATACAAAGCAAACTAATTATCCAAAAAATTAATTTTCAGAGAAAAAATTAAAACAATTTTTAATGAATCCAGATTTTTTTTTAAACAAGTTAAAGAAATATTTTCTTGGTGACTGTCAATAAATAAAAATGTCCTTTGAAATTACATTATAAAAATATCAATAAAATTTTGATTACCTTTCCTTACACACACACACACATATATATATATATATATATATATATATATATTAAAATGACTAATAATTAGAACACTAATAGGCTTAAAAATGTCTGAAATTCTTTCAACATAAATCGGCTGGGGCTAAGAACTTAAAATCACTAAATTACTTCCAAAATAATAAACATCTCTTTAAAAAGGCTTTTATTGGTGGTAATATATATACACATTCTAAGCACTACATTTTACAAAGTCATGATGCGAAAATTTATAGTAAAAAGTATTGCAAATGATTATGTGCTAGGAATGCACGCCATTTCTTAAAACATTCGTCAAAGCAATCCTGGAAATCATTCAGGGAATGTATTGAACATTGATAATTCTTCAAAAGAAGATGCTCCACTTTGATCAAGCATCTGCAACATATCTGAGAGTTCTTGTTGCTGGGGTCCACTGCCACTAGTACCATGTGATTGAGGGTGGCTACCAGTTGATGTAGATGGCCCATCTGGAGTGCCTGGACCTTGCCAATGTGTATGGCCCCACATCCCTATTTAAAAAAAATGAAGTTTTAAAAAGTAAAAATATATTTGAACATAAAATATATATTTTTTTTCAAATGAAGAAATTATCAAAATATTTAACTAACATATAAGTATTTGATATAAAATCTAAAATATAAAAAATATTTGGTAACAAGTTTAATGTAAGCTTTTTTTAAATATGGGAATTTTTGTTTCCTTGCTTATTGTGGAACTTAAATGGATCCTTATTTAAAATATAAATTCAAAATAATTTGCTACCTCTAAGAATTCCAATTTTATTTAATTTCTTTCCTTTATGAGAAATACATTAAATATTTTCAATTATAAATTATTTTCATATTTATTTATAACTGACCATACATACACCATCTACAGAAAACCAGCTTTTGTATAAAAATCCTTTTATTTCATTGGTTTTAATTAATACTTAATTGAAACTTATTTTGCACAAATACTTAACTGAATTGAAATAATTAAATATTACATGTATTTCAATAATCAATAAATAATAGTTATAAATAAATTCCACATTAATGTTTAAAAAATTAAATCATCAATATTTTTAATAAGGTATATATAAAGTAGAGGGTAAACAAATTTATTACCTCTAGGACCCCCAGGCGTAGATCCTAGTTGAGTATAAGTTGGTCCTGAAGGACTTCGTGCTGGTGAATTCATCTCATTATAATTAGGACCAAAAGCTTCTGAATTAGCCTAAGGAAAAAATACATCATTATAAGCACATGAAAATAGTGTAAACCAAATTTTTCTATTTTTATGCACAAACTATAACCAATAAAATCAAAAAAATATCTGCTTAAAGTAGACAACTTGTATTTTATTTATATTAAATCTAAATGTTAATTTCATATGCTTAGTCTTATTATAATTAATTCATCATGTATATGAATTCGTAACAAATATATTTTCTGAAAACTCATTTTATTCTTCAGATCTTTAAATCAATGAGCTAAAATCTGTTTGGAACTTTGTTAAAGTCAATTTGTCAGCATTATTCAAGGACAATAAAGCTTGGTGGCTTAGTGGTTGCGTTTCACACTACCAAGGCAAAGATCTGAGGTTAAATCGTTGGACTAAGCAATGTCGACTCTGCCTTTTATCCCTTCAGTGGGTCGACAAACTGAGTACCAAGCGTACTGGGACTAATGACCATTTAATCAGGACATATGGTTAGCACCTCAGAGCCTCTTGGTCAAGAAACAGAGGTGGACACTGTAGGCCATTGCACACATGGGCTGTCATGCCATAGAGTTTAGTTTAGTATTCAAGGACAATATTTTGGTGTATAAAATATTCTAGTTTCCCAACAGAAAATTTTAGTAAATACTGAAGTGACAAGAAATGTATTACAATGCTAATTAATATTCAAAATGTTAACATTTCATACTTATTTGTTGGTTAAATGAAACTGTTTGAAAAAATGTGAAAGAAAAACTGTCATAACTTATCATTTTATAAATAACTTATCATTAATATTTTAAAAATGATATGAATAAATAAAGAAACAATGCACATAAATCTTATTTTGAAACAATTTTGATTACATTAACTGACATTATATAAGAAATTTTTAAATAGTTAATACATAATAATAATACAGATACTTAAATGAAAAAAATAGAAACATACAAACACGACAAAATTGACATTTTTAATGTTTTAATTAAATTTCAACATCATTTTTTATTAAATCTTTTAAAATAAAATATGAAAAAATACATGATTTTTAATTAATTAACATTTTAAAAAGCAATTTGATAATCTCTAATTTGGTACCTGAGCAAGATGTCTCTGAACCCAAACTGCTTGTGGTGAAGAAGATGATGATGTAGTTGCTGAAGGTTTTGATATTCGTGAGGTCAAAACTCCTCCACCAGCACTCACTGCTGATGGTGTTTCAGCAGCCATTGTGCTTATACCTCCTCCACTTCCAACAGTAGTACTCGGATAATTTAATCCAGAATGTTGTGCTGCACCACTTTCATAATTTGCATAAATAGGACCAGAGCCAGGACGTCTTTCTTGTATACCTGTAGATCCTGGAAAAAATTAATAAAATGGTTAAAAAAATTAAACTAATTTGCATGAGATTTAGGGAAAATTCATTTAAGTTGGTGGATAAAAAATGAGTACCTTTACAACACTTAAACAAGCAAGATTGCAACACAATAACAAAAATACTTGATTTGACTTGAGAAGTATATTTTATAATTATATGCACATTTTTACACAGGATATGAATTCACAATTTCTCATAATATATAAGCCAAACATTACTTTAGAATAGTTGTCACAGATCAGTTGGTGAGTGAAGAGCAGATTGCACTATAAATTTTCCAAATTTAAATCCAATCTAACATGCAAATAAAATTTTTGGGAGATGTTTAACAATATGCTACTAATCTCGCCACTTTTTTTAAACATTTTTGTTGAACTTTTAAACACATGTTTAGAGTTTCACACAAGAAAAATCACTGTTGATTTACAGTTGTAATTATTATAATTTCAATTATAATTCCTTATTTTCAGGAAATTAATAATTTTTCTTACGTGGAATGACAGATGCATAAACTTCTGATCTTGGTAAACTATAATCAAGTCCTTCTGGTTTTGTCTGAGCAGGTAACAAATTACCAGGTCCCATAGCATGATTGTATTGATTCATACTTTCAGAACTCACAGAACCCGACTGATCTGATGAAACAGACACATCTTGTTGGTGATGAAGACTTCTGCATATAAGAAAGTAAAATAAAGCTATTCATAAAAAATTCAATAATCATTTAAATTACAGTACAGAAACAGATACAAGAACTAATTAACTATGACAGAAATTTCTTTGTAAATCAAATGTGTCCAACCATTACCCTCAAGGGAGCGCTTCTATTTAAAAATAAATGTTTACAAAACTTTTTCTTAATTATTTGTTGATCTTGTTAAAATTTTACCAAAAGATTTAATTTTTAATATTATATAATTATATCATGGTAATTGGGGTAAAACGAATGAAATGGTTAGTATTAATGCAGTATAGAAGATTATAGAAATTACAAATATACAGAATGAATAAGCAATTTCTTTGCACATAATAAGTAAATCCTCAAATAAAAACAACAAAAGAATTTAATAAAAAATTGTACAATATAATCAACTATGGCAACAATACACTAAAATATAAAAATGTGACTCTGTAATCATTTTAAGCAGCATCTGAACTAATTTATTTTGTATTGCATATTTATATAAAAGTTTAAAAGCTGTTTATAGTCTTTATTATAGTTTTGATATTTTCTAATCATTCTATTGAGCTCATACTGCTCATGTATTATTTTAGATTATGAGCACTTAGGAGCACTAAATGAAAATATAATAGAGACTCAAAAAGAATTATAAATAGTAATTATGTACTTCTTATCAATGTTTAGCTCAATAAGATTATGAAATTGTACTTAACATTAAAAATTAATAAAAATCAAGCAAAGAATTTGATTGATTTGTTAATCTTATTCATATTTTGATACATAAGCAATATCTCAAAAGTGAAAAATATATATCAACACTAATAAATATTTTATTAAAATAAGCTTTATGATAAATAAATACATGAAAAATTGTTTAAATCATGATAATTTAAATATGCTTTCTGTTGCTGCAAGAAGCAAAAGGAAAAAAAATCTTTAAAACTAATGGTTTGAAAATATATACCTCTCTCATTATACATATATGGACTATTCATATTACTATTACAAGAAACATACAAATATATTATTTTAAAAATTACATCACACACACACAATTTCTATTTGATATTATTTATCACATTTTTTTATAATTTACTGATACATTAAAATATTAATTTTCTAAAAAAAGAATCATCAGAGATAAACATGAATAATCTTAGTAAAGGGCAACTGTTTAGTTTCCTTTTATTCAAAAATTATCACATAACTTTTATTAAATTACACTGCAGTTGTACAATTTTAATTAATTTTTTTAAAAATTTGCTTATTTAACAGTCTGACAAGAATATTGTTTGCATTGTATATTTTTTAAAACAAAAAATCTGTAGAATATACACAATTTACTTCTCACATATATTGCCTTATTCTTTGTATAATATGAACCAGTAGAACCTCAAAATGTTATCACAATGATAATATAATCGTATGTTTGCCTTTTACTTTTTTTTGCATTCTCATTTTATTATTGTAGATTGCAAAACTATTTCATCTTCAATTATTAGTCTTTTATTTAAACGAAATACCTGATACATTATTTATTAGCACTTCATTCAAATGGAATGCCACCATGTAAAAGTCCAAGAAGTAGAGAGGGATTTAAAAAAATTCAAGTAAAAACATTAGAATGTTAGAAAAATTGAATTCCATAAAAATATTAAAATAATATGAAATTTACAGATGAAAAATTATAAATAAAAATTCAAAATTAAATAAAAGTTTTGCGTAGAGTACAAATATAATAAGTCAAGTTTTAAGAATATTCAAATAAAATTTACGCAAGTACAATTTTAATCTTTTCAATTATTTAGAAATATAATTTTTCTAAGAATTAGTAATTTATATTTGTATGAAAGATTTAAATTTACAAGAAAAGTAGAAATAAACATTCATCTCCTATTGCTTGATAGTGAATGCTATTGAATGTTTAACCATAAACTCTGAAAAATTTGTCTTATTACAAAGGAATAAGCAATTATATGAAATAATTGTGCCACTGTGTGCTGTGAATAAGCTGAGTTCAAGAGTGTTGAGAGGTATTCTAACATTCGATAGATGGCATTCCAAATAAATCTTGAGAAGATATACTTATAAATTGATAAACAAAAGAAGAAATGCAGAATCCCTTTGCAAATGTTCAAGCAAATTCTAATATCTAAGTTATATTTATCACCTTTTAAGGAAATATCTTAAAAACAATATTGCAAAATAATTTTACTTTGTTGATATATAATAATTTTTCAGAAACACATCTTAAAACGAACTTATTTTCTTCCATTCCGATATTTGAATTTCAAAATTGTCTTTTTTCAAAGACTCTCAATGATATTATTGAAAATGGAATTTAGATATTAATTAAAAAATATTTCATTTTCAAATGTAAATTTTTTGCAGAAGGATCCTTATTTGAGAGAAGCCCTCAAGGATATGATTACTTTGAAGATATATTATATTTAATGTTTTTATTCAACATAGCATCCTTTTCAACCATATTTCACTTAATTAAACTTATTTTAAATCATTAATAATTCAAACTTACTTTGCACATGAGTTGGTACAAACAATATATTCTATTTCATTTGAATATGGATTCACAAAAGAAAAGCTGCTAGTTCTTAACCAGACCCAATCACGTTTGGCAGCACGAAAGCGATACATAACAGACATAACCTGCCCTTTTAATTTGAGAACTTGCTCAAAGCTTTCTTTCATATGAGTTTGATCTTCAGGATGAAAAAAATCAAAAACTGTTTTTCCAAGCAGTTCTTGAGGTTGATAGCCAAGAACATTAGTCACGCTGAAAAATTATGATAAGCATTAAAATTTTGTTTTGTGAATTCTTTTTGTTTTTAATATTGATGAATTGTGTTACAGAGATCAGTTTATTATAAAGGACAAAAAATCAACAAAAAAATTTGAGTTGTGGTGACTGTACGTCTCTGTTATTATAAGTCTTCTATTTATGAAAGTAAATACCAAACTGATTTGACAGATAATTAAAAGAGGTTTTACAAATAAATATATCCTTAATCTTTGATTTTTATGAAAATGGGAATATCATTACATACACTACTGGTTATTAAAATTGCTACATTTGTGAATGTAAACAGGTGGCAAAGATATGCATTTCGTGGCAACCCATGCCGTCATTCCAGGTGATGAGCCAATTTGAGGATGTCAAACACATTCTAGCAATATGTATTTAACTTAATGCTATGAAACACAAGTACAACATTGTAATGCTTTGGTTGAAACTAGTTGCTTACATCAATACCCTGGTATTGTTTACAATGACAAGCTGTTAATAAAACTGAAATTTGCTTGAAAATATGATGTAATATTAATCTTTGGTCGAAGTTTGCTCTTGATTGCACCATTTAAGGTGCTTAGTTTCTGCAAACTGATAACTCATGTGGGAAATGGTGCGAAACTTGGACATTCTGCTTGCAAAACAACTTTATTTCTTGATTCAAAGCTTGTGATGCAGCTCTATGATTCATTAATGTCATGTGGCTAACATATTTATTTTATTGGGTGTGAGTAACAGCTGCTCAATTGGTTGCAGTCCTGAGTTTTGCATGACTATTTCAAATCTATTGACACCATACTCTACAGTTTGATTAACTGCAATTCTGAAGGCTACAGTTCGTCCTCTATGAAACTCTAAAACATACATAAGCATTCCTCTTTATTACAAAGACATCACAGCAGCTTTTCACTAGGCTATTTTTTATAAGAGAAAACAGGTGTTCAATTTCTTCATATAAATAAATAAATTGTAGCTATTAATACAGCAGCCTATTTAACATGAATGCATTAAAAGCTAATCATTTCCATATCACGATTTTCTTCATGTCATGTAAATTTTAAATGTAAAGCATACAAGCATCTCTTTGTAGCAATTTTGATGGCAGTAGTGTGTAATTTATAAAATAAGTAAAAGAGCCTGAAATTAGGTACCTAAAATAAGTAAGTAGATGTTACATTATAAATTATTAAATTTATAAATTTTTAATATGACATAATAAAATTATAAGGAGATACTTAAGTGAATTGTGTTTGAATGCATTCCATTTATAAAAAGCCTTTTTTAACTAAAAAGATAAATACAAGAGCTATTCAATTGCCCAGCAACTAGTTTGTCAGTTACACAAAGATTTGTAGTAAAATATAAAAAAATAAGCACACATTATACGCCATAATTATTTTTGATAAATGTGATTAACAATATGAAAAGCAATACATTAATCATTCAAAAGCAAAAGACAACACATTAAACTAAATTGATGTGAAGTTTAGGCATACAAGAATAGCTCCAATCATATCTACTTTTTACTCTTACATCATTAATTTTCCAATAATTTAAGCAAATCATGCTTTCACAAAATGTAAAACAGTAATTTGTAAACATTTCAAATGATTTATTTTTAAACTGTGAAATGTATTCAACCAACAAACTTCCCTACAGCAGTTAATATGTAGTTCTACAAGAGTTAAAGTAAGTATAACTACAATACAGCAAATTGGAAAAATCTGAAACTTCAATTGAAAAAAAAAACTTTAACAATGAATATCTTGTTAAAAATAACATGAAGTGGTACAATGACCTTGAGCTAAAACACACTTGAATAAAATTTTGGGAATACAGTTGATATTTTTAAAAACCATTTAAAACCATTGATAGAAAGAGACTGAAATATATAATTTGTCTATGACATGTGAAACCTCAACAGACTTTAAAAAATCAATAATCTCTAGTATACTCATTCAAAATAATGACCTAGCCCAGAGTTGGGCTCTACCAATTACATGGACAGAATGTAATTCTAATAAAGCTCTATGACATTTACAAATTATAATTTTAATTGAAATTCTTTTCCATTGAGAATTATATAATTACTCATGAGAATAAGAAATACAATCCAATAATGCACAGTTAATTTTTGTATACTGTTGAATTTTTCTTATTTTACACATACATTTTGTAATGAAATAATAAAATAGCAAATAAAATAATGGAATAGGTGGTGGTACATATTTTTTATTAGTCATTACTGAAAAGTGTTGTATTTTCCACAACGACAGATAATGAGTTTAAGACTGAAGCATGAGTGAAATACGGAAAATAATTCCCCAATGTTAGAAATATTCTATGCACAAAATATCAAAGCATCTTGAATATTTAACTTCTTGAAATATGATTTCAAAACAAAAACATTTTCTTAAGAAAATGTTTTAGTAAGAACAATTTTTTTATATTAACAGCTCATAACACATCACCTTAATGACAAACAGAAAATCAAGAAGGAAGTAATTTTATATTACT
Organism: Latrodectus hesperus; assembly: GCA_037975125.1. NCBI lineage: Eukaryota > Metazoa > Arthropoda > Arachnida > Araneae > Theridiidae > Latrodectus > Latrodectus hesperus. The sequence continues at coordinate 70,647,175 of CM075854.1, forward strand.
ACCAATATAGATTAAATTAACTGTAAAAAATTTTAGCCCATGTATAATGCTTAAAATTGTAGCTCACATATAAAAACTATAGGCATAGAGTATACATCAGAACAGCTTATTATAAAAATTATGTTAGATAGTGTTCTTATAAAATTATAAAATACAGTAGAATCGAAGTCTTCTAACATACAATGTTGATTTGAACTACAATAAATCGAATTATTTTTACTTATCATATAACAATGTGACAAAGTTGTTAAATGATAAAAACTATATTTTTGTTTTTTATTTGTAAATAAAAAACTTGGTAACAAAAAAATCTCTGGAAAAAAAGTTTTAATAAATATTGTTACTATTAACTTTAATATTTTACTTTTAAAGCTACTTTGCATGTTTTAAGCATGGAATTTATAAGATGGCGAATCTTATTTACATTTATAACTTTTGACTTATCCTTTCATGTAAAGCACATATATTTGAGATTTCTTGATTCAAATTTTTCTCAAAAATGGTACATCAGTTTTATGTATGAATTACAATCATTTTAAAATTTAAGCTTTTTAATGCTTTCAATTTTAACTTATGGTAATTTTTGCATATGATTTTACCGAGATAAACAGACTAAAGTAATACCTAACCACTACAAACATCCATGGAAGATGTTAGTGTCTAAAAACTGAGCTGTTGAATCAAAAGTCATAGCATTTCCACTGCACTAATACAGTATGGATATACAATCTTTTTTAAAGACAATTGATACAGCATAGGTTTAAAAATTTTCTTCATTCTCACCATATTAGGGGACTTAAATTTTTTGCAATTAAGGCTCTTGTAAATATTTATCTTATTCAATAAATGAAGCAAATATTTCTTGCAGTTTGATAATAATTTCGTCAAATTTCTTCCCAATTGTACTATTAGAAGATGCTGGCATAGATAAAGAGATATTGGTAGAAATCATTAACATTAAAGCATTCCTTAAATGCCCCACCATCCAGAAAACTGACAAGTTCATAGATAAAAACACATCCAAACTGCTCTGACAAACCTTTCAACTCCTTAATTTTTTTATTGAGTCTAATTGTTTTTATTTTTTAATTATTTACCATGATATTGACAGTAATATAATTCTTCACCTTTTTCAATATCAGTTTAATCAGAATTACACTTTATATAGAGAGAAATTCGACAAAACAACTGTAGTTACTTAATCAGAAAAATTTTAAAATATCAATAGAATTTTGGACGATTTCTCAATTATGATATAAAATCAAAATTTTTAAGGCCTGATATTGCAAGAAAAAATATCAGATCTTAAATTCTAAAAATGTTTTTAAAATTTTCAAAATAAAAAATCTTTTTATCCTAAATGCCAAATTCTACTTGTTTTAATTTTTATTTATCTTTATTAAACTCTCTTGCATTTTAATCAACATTATTGAACAATTAGAACTTTTTTTAAAATGTATAATTGTCTTAATTCATTGCCTGTTTTTTTAATTGAATGTTTTATTGCATTTTGAGCAAACAAATTTAAAGTGTGGGCAAATCAAGGTAAATATTGTACATTTAAAAGCGATGTGGATAATTCTATACTAGCAACATTATGCGCTATAACTGATGTAATTTTAGGGATTACAACCTATCCAAAATTTAATTTTAATATGTTTCTCCAGTATGTTTTTCATCAAAACTGGAAACAACCTTATCATTACTTACTTATTTATAAAGGTAATTGCTTCTGAAAAACCCAGAATTTCTGATTAGAGAAAGTTCAGCTGCAATTAACTGTTAGAAGTCCAGCTGTTATTAACACTTTTGATAGATAGTATTGAAAAAAGAACAAAGAACAGTAGTGGAAATCAAGTTGATGACTGAGCTGGACCTATTAAGAATTAAAGAGCAATATAGTCAAAATTGAAAACTGAATATGTATAAGCAGTATATCAGAATAGGGTCAGAATGTGAATTCTCGAAAATCAAGACTAGTATCACTGAGTGAAAGAGCGGGAGGGGAAAAGTCGCTTTTTTCATAAAAGCAGAAGAGTCAATGGTTTTACAAGAATGGAAGAATGACCTGAAGTACCCTTTCACTTGATCCTTTCTTCCAGTATTCTTTCCCACACTCTCCAGAAGTTCTTAAGAACCAGTTTGCAAAGGGATTACCAATCTCTTTAACCTATTTATGAAAGTATAATCAACTGTTTCAATTAAAAATACTTAAAAGTACTTTTGACAGGAGTAATCATGGCTTGAAAACTATCCAAATACATAGTTGAAATGTGCTTAATGAACAGAGCCTGACAAGTCAGGGGCATATGGAGCAGTTGCCACAGGCCTCCACATCAAAGGGGCTTTTAGATCGAATAGAAAGTTCCTTTTACATTGTCAATTGAGTGGAATCATTTGCCAAATGGAATAGAAAGTTAGTTGCATTGAAGCAGAAGGATCCCCCAAAGAAGTTCTTGCCCTGTTTAACCTGTTAATGAAATTTATATTCTAAGTGCAACACAGTAGTCAATTTATGCTTGGAATGTTGCAGAAAAAGATCCAATATACAGGCCATTTTAATATGCAGGATTAAATAAAAAAACCACTGTAACTGAAAACAAGAACATTTACTTTGTGTCTTGAGTGAAGATAAATTTTAATCCATCAACTCTTTGACAAAGAAATCTATTGCAGTGAGAAACCTATAGCAGGGAGAATTTCATTTCAGGCTTTCTGAATGTGGATTCAGACATAATTTGCATGCAAGAAGTATCAAATTATGAGAACATAATGAATGAGAAGGAAAAGGAATTTTCAGAATCAAATAAGAATGTGACATAGCATCATCACAATCTATAAAATGATGAATCCCTAACACAAATGGTCTATTTTTATGAGAAAGGCAAAATTAAAATGATTTTTTACAGTGAAAAAAATGTGTTTTTAAAAATGTTATTTTGAAACAGAAAGAAAAAAAGACTACTTTGACCGATTTTTCCTCAATAAAATGAAATAGAGAATAGCTTTAAAGTATGAATTTTATTTTGCATATTAAATAATGATTCTATGATAATACTTAAAAAAGAAAAAAGTTTGGAAAAAAAAATAGTTGACATTTAATTTTCAATTTCATACATTTACAATTTTCAGAACTATTTTACTTTTTCTTAGGAGTAAGTAAATATGAGTGCCTATTCCATTACATAAATTTTATAAAAATAATGAATTTATAACAAAGTAATCCATTTTTACGTGAAATCACTTCTAATCGTCAAAAATTAAAACTTAGAAAATAAATACTATTAAATTTTCCTATTTTCAGTAGAAAAATAAAGAATTTACTTTTAAAAAAATGAGACAAAATTTTCCATAAAAATAATTAACATGCTTAGCTGCAAATGATATTTATGCTAGAAGACTTTTGAACACAACAATATAAAGCAACTAGAACATAATGTTAGGCTAAAAAAACATTTAACTGACTGCTTTTCGGAGACAATATGATAATTTAAATAATTAAAAGTTCAACTTTTAAGCACTTCTCTAAATAAAAAGATAAATACACCGCTGATCAACAAAGGTGAATCTTCCTTCAGCATTATGTCGGGAAATAAATTCATTTGATGAATTGGACCCCATGAGATCAGAACTGTTGGGACTACTTGTCACTTGCAGCCTGCCAATTGCAACAAGACAACAATGGCTACCACCATGAGTATCTTCTGGATCTAAGCGTTCAATTGGAACACCTGGTGGGAGAAGATCTAATCAAATAATTTTAATGTTTTATCTGTATGACAGATAAGAAAATTTATAAAACAAATATTGAATAAATGCAAATACACAATTTAAATTTACATAGCATAAAAATAAGGAGAGATCTCATACACATAAATAATTTAACTTTAAACATACAGTAAAATCAAGTAGTGTTATTTTTTAACAGAAATGGAACTAAGAAAAGAGTGAAAATAAACTTTAGAATTTGTAAGCATGTTCATTCATATACTGAAATAAATAATTGGCTATATTTTTCAAAAATATAAAGACTATTTAATAAATTCAAATAAGTTACTGTAAAACATTATGATAATTTTTAGTTCTGTGTACATACATCTAGATGGTTTTTCATAATAAATGGCAGAAACTGATAAAAAAATTTGCTTCACCATAATATTGTTTAAATAAGATCAATATTTGAAAATTTTTTTTAGTTATTAAAATTAAGATAATAAGAAATTATATATATGTATAATTGAAAATAATTTTATAGAGCAAATGTGCACAACAGTATACATCCTTTTTCCATAATTATGTAATAATTCATAAATTAAAATTTTATTGATTTTCAGTAAAGCCAGTAAGTAGGTGTATAAATTGCTCTATGCTCAGTTTTCAAATAAGTACTAATTAAACTAAAACTTATATTTTAAGGTGAATTCTGAAATGACAGACTAAAAATAAGCATATCTAATGTGAGAATCAAATCTATGAACTGTTGAATTGAATGGCAGATAACTGATCATTCAAATATCACCTCATCAGAATCTTTGGAAGTAGACAAATACTAATACAAATTAAAAGCACATTCTTTTTATTGAGGTATAATATGTAATCATGTAGCATACATGATTTACAGACATAACCAGTTTTTATCACAAGCACTCTTATGCTGATATATATTTTATAAACTTTTAGATTACTCAAAAAATAAAGTTCATTTAAATATTTCAAATACTATTAAAATCTAAGAATAATTTTGCAAATAAAAGTACTCAAATTATTTTGACTTTGGTTTACAATGGAAGTTTAAATAGAGAACTGTTTTCTGGTGTTTAGTAGTTTTATTATAAAACGATTAAAATTTTATCAGAATGAAACAATTTGTTTCTACAGGAATAAATGAGAAATATCATAAAATAATATGAACTTAAGCAATTATTTCATGTCATTGATTTGTCCTAATTGACAATACAACCTATCACAGCTTTGTACTTATGTTATTTTTCAGGCCATAACCAATTTAAAATATATATTTTAATATTTTGGATTAATAATTAAATAATTTTATAATTCTTTTGGTATAATAGTAAAAATTTAACAAACTCATCACCAAATAAAATGTATAAAATTTTGTGATTTTTGTAATTAAATTTTGTAATTAAATGTACACATTTAGCTTGTGTATTATTTTAATATTCAATTCAAGAAGCCAATTAGTTTTAAAAGAAAGTCTTTTTTGATGAAATATCCACATTTCAATGTTTATCAAGAAAAAACATTTTTAAACAGAAGAGTGCATAAATCAAATGCTCAACTTCCTAATAAGAATTAGCAACATTCAGCGATAAAAACAAACTTGTCAATTATCTGAAAACTATATATTGGTTAAGTAAAAATACAGAAAATAGATTAATATTAATTTTTGATCATTTAAGAACTTGTCATAAAAATCTATAAAAATCCAGTAAATAATCAATGTAAACTGTCATTTTACTACAAACATTTATACAAATATAACAAGAAATGCTGTGAAATTAAAGGAAAAAGGAAATGATAAAACAAATATAAGCATTTTACATTAACATTTGACAATTGGTAATAGAAACGCCTTACAAATAACAAATATTTTCTTTCATTTTTCTTTAAATTACAAAAAGAAAAAAAATTACTATTTAAAAATATGTTATTTCACAAATATTTTATGCATGAAATTTTATCTATGAATAATTGGAAAATTTGTTTTAAAACAAGATTCTTTATTTATAATAGGAATTTTTTACTAAAAATATCAGGTAAATCTCATTGTGAATCACTAAGTTAACTATAAACTAATTTTTTACACACCATATTATACTTAAAAATTCAAACATTATTTCATTTTATTAAATAATCCTAATATAAAAATATATATTAGCACTAACCAGAAGGTGGGTAATTTTTAATATAGCCAGTTGAATGTATCACAGCATATGCATTGCCATCTGTTGATGGCCCAAGACTATTGCGTTCTCTTATGCGATGCAGATGGCCAGAGCACATAGTATCAGGTTGCAAATTCCCAATTTTCATTCGACATATGAAACCTCTTCTAGAGCCCATACACAAGCGCATGGAAGCTAAAAATTAAAATATCAAAATTGATTAATTTGGTGTACCGAGTAATGATAAAAAAAAAACTAGGTATAAAATTTCACCTTTAATGCATTAATTTTCATGCAATAAATTTAATCATAGTAATGAATAATGATTTTTCAACATTCTAGACTTTTACAAAATAAACTAAATAAAAAACGCAATTCAAGAGAAGATTATTCTTAGATAAATGAAATTTTTAGATTGAAAAAGAAAAATTAATAAAAAGTATTTTTTATTAATTAATTTCATAATATTTTTTAAGTAAAATGATTCTAACTTTCATAATATTTCAGTAGAAGATAAAAGGTAATAAACTGATAGATAATACTGAATAATTGAAATTTAGAAATCACAAGTAACCAAGTTAAATTTGAATAATGAGAGTAAAGTTGAGAAAGTCTTGTGAAATATGAGAATTTTGTCCTTTAATTTTATGAAAATTTATTTTCAAAATGTATGTAAAATTCTTCAAGATATATAAATCTTTATATTATAATAAGGAAAATGACATCCATTTTCATGCATGTATCTAACACAGATGATACAAACAAAAGCAACAAAAAATATTGGTTTTAGTTACTTTTGTTTAAACATTTATTTTATTTTATTCTCTATATTTAGTCATTATAATAAGCTAGTATTCATTATACTTAATCAAGTGAAAAATTGTTAAAATGATTTCAATTATATAATAATCATTCTAAAAATACAAATATCTGTGTTTCAAATCTTAAGAAATTAGGAAGCTTTTTGATAGCTTTCACAGTTAAAATATTATTTAACCGAAAAATTGTTAAAAAAAATTTTGTAATCGATTTGTCAAGCTAATTAATGCAATAAAATTAAAATATATAGGAAAAAACCATTATCTTCTCCAGCTATGAAAACATAAAATGCACTTTTTATAACAAAACAGAAAAAAATCAAATTCACTTATTAGTTCACATGGACCAATTTTATTTTGTTTTATAAAAAATGCATAATTTTATTCTCCATGGAGAATATGAATCTGTATATCATTTTTATAAATATGAAATTTAATTACTTATTATTTTATACTGGCTTTCAGTAGAATATTAATTGAAAACAACCATACTGATAAAAATTCATTTAATCATTTTTAAAGCCATAATATAGGAAAAAAGAATTTCTTGATTTGAAGTTTTTAAATGGATCTGAGGAAAGTAAAGAGGTATTTCTATAACATAAATTCCTTTCATTATTTAAAGCTTATCTGCCAAAACAATAAAAATAATATGTAATTAAAAAATTTAAACAATATGCTGAATAAAAAATAAACACAAAATAAAATGTTACTCTGTGTGAGAAAAATAATTTTTCTCAGATACCAAGAGTAAAAATAAATTGTTGATGGAACATTTATTTGTGAAAAAACACGCAACTCTCCCTCACAAAAAAAACCTCTTAAAAATTTTATTTTGATAACTCTTGAAATTTCAAAAAGAACATATTCTAAAAATCAAAAACTTATTAAATCATAATAATTATTCATTCAACATGAAAAAAAAATTATTTTAATTTAAAATTGAAAAAATAAAATGAAATTTCTTAAATATTTTCTTTTAGATAACATATATTAGGAAAGATCATAAAATTAAAATGAAGACACAAAGAAAACTGTGAAAAAGACTTCATAAAATTAAATGAAAAACATGTATCAAAATAAAATGTAGTTATTTTTACATAAAAAGGTATTTAATATCTTTGAACAAACTTAAATTAAAAATGCAATGTTTCTATTTTTTAAACTCAATTTTAAAACCACAGTTAAAACAAGTATTTCAAGAATTCATTATAATTAATATTTGACAAAATATATAATTACTTACACTGGTGTCCTTCCTTCTTAACAGTACCAGCTATAAAGTAAAATGAAAAAATTAGTAAAACTCTCTAAAGCATAAAAGCTGCAACACATTGAAATAAATACAGAGAGAAAAAAGTATTTTGCATAATTTATAAATTAATTTTTTTCTTAACATAGATACTTATTACTAAATACAATTTCTTCTTGCCATTTGACACAAAGCAGTTTGAATGAATAATAAATGTTATGTTCATTAAATTAAAATAATTACTAAGTATAAAATCTCATTTAAAACAAATTTTCGTAAATTTAAAATGCTTTTTTATTTACTTATTTAATAGTTAAATTTACAAAAATTTATAAATTTAAATAATTTATTTTTTTTAAGTTAAATGTCATATAAATTCCGACATGATTTAATCTAGAATCTGATTCTCACACAATAGCTTTAATTTAGGCAGAACTGGAAATTCAATACCTTAAACTATCATTGATAAGACAGTGGAAATGTGATGTCTAAAGCAAGAATAAAACTGTCTTAAGCTAGAGAGTCTATAGTTAAGTGTATAAAATATTGTAGATCTATGTAAGTATTTTGAACTGCCCAGTTGGTTCTCAGTTTATTTTATGAATAGCTTCTAAATGGTTATCATGCAACACATGTTTATCTTGAATATTGGAAAATTTTTCAGTTTGGACTATAATTTAGCTATATCTTTATATTAAAATTATATTCAAAATACATCTAAATTTTTTAAATGAAATAAAACAGAATTTTGAACAATCAACAACTTTTTTATAGTTTTATTTGTAAGGATTTTCAGAGAGATTTTCATAAATGGGATCCATTCAATTATAAGAGAGAAAAGTTTATAAAATTCAGGAACACCCACTTTTAAAACAAAACATAAACATCCACTTTCATAAACACCCAGAAGCAACACAAAACATATTTTTTCTATTGACAGGAGAGCCCTAATGAGCCAAGTCCTTCCCAAGAACTTTCTCTGCAATTAATATCCAATAAGTTACTACTTTATGACTATGCTCAGACAAAACAGATGCAACTAATAATCAGTAGTTTAACAGTGATGAAATCTAATTACTACATTTTCAATAAAAAAGTAATCTTTCCCCTTAGATACAATAATACAATGTAATTAAACAGCTTTTATCTGTTTTCTGAAAAATAGTTAGGAATTTAAAACTGCATTACTTCAAAGATAATTAACATACACATAAATAACCAATTGCTTTATTTTCAGTAGACTGTTTTAAGAAAGATACGGTTTGAAAGAGAAGTATATTTCATATATTTGAGGTGAAAAAAAAATTCCATATTTAATGTTTAATAAGCATTATGGCCTCTTTTTTAGTTATAAAAATCAGTAAGTTGTAGTAAATGACTGATATCATTCATATTTAAATATGTATCTTTTCAAAATTTTAACACTTCAATAACTTTTTAGCATTTTCAAGAAAAATAGAGGAATTATTATTTTGAGCAATAGAGCAATTCAAAAATCATATAAAGCTTACTCTTTAAATCCAATATTCGTCCAGCATTTGGCGATTCTTGTGTAGAGAGTTGTTCTCGAACTTTTTCAACATCATCTGGATGTACCAGATCAAAAATGCAAGCATTGAACCAGTCAGCCTGTATATTTTGAAAAAAAACTAATTAAAAAAGAAAATAGCCTAATGAACAATCAGTAAAATCCAAAATACAAATTCAATTCAGACTATTTTTTACGTTAAAATTAGAGCATTCTAATCTTAAAAAATGTAAGGTATTTTTTGGAATTTGCTTTTTCTAAAATGGAAGAAATTTCCAAGTTTTTTATTGTTAAATCTAATTTATAAGTGTTTCTTTCAGAATTTTGTAATTTATAGATTCTTAATTGATTTTAAATCCACATAATTTTGTTTTAAAAAAAGGAATAGGAAAATTCTACATCATTACATGAATATAAATTTTGTTTACCTGATGAAAATTATGAGACTGTAAAGAAAACCTTGAGACTACAAAACATATTTAATTCCCAAAAACATTACTTTTATGACAGTCAAATTCAAAACATGTATATGGATGGTTAATACATTTTCAAACAATTAACATAAAATTTCTAAATTTTTCTCAGAAATTATTTCAAATGTAGAAAAATATATACATTAATATTATTTTTCTAATGTAATTTTTTATTTCTTAAAACCTGAACATATGTCATATTTTAAATATAACATTGTCTTAGTTAATATAATTAAATGTCTATGAAAATATGGATACATTATCTTTGAAGGGCAGTGTTTATAATAAAAATTATTATTTCATATAAAAATAATTTGTTAATTTCAATCAAGAATACAAATTAAGTTAAAAATGATTAAATTAAATATAGCCAATAGATCTATAAGTATTCATAATGTTATATATAATAAAAATTATTGAAAATTGACTGCGTGTAACATATAATGCACATTATTTTTATAATTTGCTGAAAAATTTATGACATAAAAATGACTTCCTTCAAAGAAAATAGTTTGTAAAATATTGAGTTTGAAAATTCCATTTATACATCAATCAATCATATACAAGGAGAAATACTAAGATTATATTCAATAAGTTTTTTTTTTAGAAATATTTTATCTAAAAATTAAACCTATTTTTAAACCTAATTTTGCGCTACATTTTTGTTCATATATGACATTTGTTAGGTTTCTATTAACAAATTTTAAGCATGTTTTATTTTAGATTCATGACATTACATAAAATGTGTTTTTATTGTGATTGACAGCATGGTTAATGGCTCAGGCATACATGAATTAGTGTTTTCCTGAAAATAATGCATTTTAGGCTATTACTTTCTCTATTGTCCCAAACTGCATAATACTGTCTTGGCAAACTAATCAAGAAGACTAGTAAAGATGTAATGTATTTGCCAGTAATTTTGAGTTCAACATTTGATATGATTCTTTGATTATTTTTGATTATCCTTGTGAATAAATAAGAATACGATTTTTCTTAAAATTTTAAAACTTTTACAAATAAAAATATTTTTAGTACTCACTTGTGATTGGTTAAGAACAGGAGCTATAGAATCTGATACATAAATTATTCTTCCAGTATCACAAGCAACAACAAACAGAAAGCCATCTGCAGCTTCTAGCACTAAATGTTTCAATTCTTGATCAGATAAAAAGGATGGTTTGTAGTTGCCATCAGAACTTGTGTTACCAGTACCTGGAAGCACATGATCAATAATCAGAATTCACTATATAGTAATAGTCATTGATGATTGAAAATAACACAATGTTAAGTACCACTTAAACCTGTTTAAACTTATTAATTAGAGCTATACAAGGCATCAACTAAAAAATTAATTAAGACTTCATTTTGATAAAACAAAGAATGGAAACACATCAGTCTTTGTGCCTTAATTACACTACTTTTCATTAGAATGCAAGGTTTTATTTTGTAAATCATATTTCAGATTTGTAGAAAACATTGATCATTATTGAATTGCAGTGATACTACCTTGTATAGTTGAGTATGCAATTTATGAATTTTGATATTTTATTTAGCAATTTTGTTTTTTACAATAAATATTTTACATAGCACATATTCTAAAACATATTGAATGCTTTTTTTAAAATAATACTAGGAAATGACAAAAATCAACATTTAAAATTCAATATGAGCAATTACCTCGTAATGTCTTTAAATGTGCCACTGCCATTCTCAGGATTGTTAACTTATCAGGTTTCCGAGCAAGAGCATTACATGTTGGTACCATTTCTGACAATTCACTTATGAAGCTAGTCATTTTATTTCTACGCCTACGTTCAATCTCAGAATGATTTTCTCTATAAATAAAAGCATAACATTAATACTCTTATGAACAAAATTTCATGTAAGAAATACACTTTAAACTACAAATGCCATATATGAAACACTATTGAACCATAGTGTATTTCCAATGAGAAATTTAAAAAATATAATATCAGGTGAGCAAGTATAAAAAATTTTAAATATTACAAATATAACTTGAAAAAAATTAAAGAAAACTTTTGCTGGAAATTTTGGATTTTGAAATTCAACAATAAGAAAAGGATTTGGAGAAACAACAAAAGAAAAGGAACAAAGGATTTCTTCCTACAAAATTTAGCCTTATGAAACTAAACTAGCTTTAACTTATTTCAAATAAGGCTTAGTGTTAGGCTAATGTTAATGAGAAAAATTTATAATAATTGGAACATCTTTCAAATATTCATTTCTGCAAGGATTAATTCCAAATTAAAATATTGTGAGGCTCAAATTTAGTTCCTGAAAATTATTAAAATCAGGCACCAGATCAAGTTAGTTACTCTAATTATAATTTAAAAAAAGTTTTGATTAATTATTAACATTTTTACAATTTACACGAATTGTAAAACATTTGAAATTTAAGCAAAAATATTTATAACAGATACAAAAAAGTTAAAAATTTTTAAGTATTCATATTTTAAAATCGTTCATGTTCAACATGTGGTCAATAAAATAAGAAAAATGATAAACAAAATTATTTATAGAAAACATCTGCCCATCCATGAAATATTTAAAAAAATGTTTTCCATGTGAAAAGCTTGTAAAAATTTTGAAGAAGCATGTCATAAACAAATAACTTATTAATTAGATCTAATAAAATTGACTAAAAATGTAACTTTATAGTTTTGCACTTATTTTCGTAAGCAAGTATAATCATCAACAACTTTAAATTTTGACTCTATTAAATTAACACTTTACATAGTAATAAATTCATTATAATTTGGAAGCTTAATAATTATAAAATAAGAAACTGGTGTTCAAAAAAATTTACATATTTAAATGAGTTTTTTTTTTTGTGATGTATTAAGTTAAGCTTATAAGTTATACTACAAACAAAGATACAAGTATCAATTAAATAGACCAACACCAGCATACAAGCAATTCAACAACACTTTAAAAACTACATGTGTGTAAATTTCAAAAAATCTTATCTAATTTTAAATCTTGACAAGTTTTTTTGAGATCTTTGCAACAATTAGGGTAAATTCAAAAACAAACAATAAACCTAAGTAATTGCTAACATGTAGATAATGAAATGGGATGGCGATTTTGCAAGTAAACTGTAACAAGATTGTCTTGGTTAATAACATTTACCTAAGATGTATAATACAGATTGTTATACTTAAATTATAAATACATGTATTTCCTACCCTTTCTTAGAGCGATAGTACAATGAGATCAAATCTATAAAGTGGAAGACTAGAAAAAATTATCCAACAGCCATAATGAATAATAAAAACAATCGTTTTCAAGACTTGAAAACTGTTGTTGGAAAAGTAGGATCAAATGTTCTATGAAATCTTAAAATGGACAATTTCCAGCATGAAATCATGTAAAAGTTATGATTGTATAAGAGGGGATTATATATATACTCCCCCCTCATATTGCATTTATCATATTTTTTCTGCATATTTTGTTTCATCTTGGGAATATATAATTTATTAAAATCCACACATTGTTATTTCAATAAACAACCTAATTATATGAAATAATCAACAAATAAGAATTACTAAAATATTGATTTGAAAATGCCTATTTCTATCAACCAAAGCTACTAAACCTTGCCAATCACCATACAATTTCGGGCCACAGTCAAGTAATGATGTTGACAACTGACCTGGATCCTCTTAGCCCTGGTACACTAGAGAATGGATATTAGATTCTAATGAATATTCAGAGTATAGATCCTCATACCACAAAAATTTTTCAGCTGGGTCAAGTATAAAACCAGATATCACCCAATTACAAAACTGAGGTTTTTCCCATCTGGTTCCTATCATTAGGATAAATTAGGTTTTTACAAATCAATTCTAGCCAGCTACTTAGATTCCCTGAAGCCACTAAACTTAGAAAACCATCTTATAATTTTAAACAATGGTCAAGTATCACTCTTTCACAACATTCCACACAGACAGAATGCCATTTGAAGAACTAGAACTTAAAATTTACATAATCCCAGCATAAGGATCTTCAACTGAGTCAAGTATCAAACCTGCTACTTTATGGATTTAATTGAGTGATGACCATCTTCACCAGATTAATATGTTCTTATAAATAACAATAATTCAAATCATAAGTGAAGTTTAATAAATTAAAGCTAACCAGAAATTAGACCTGCATTAAACATGATTATACAAATAAAATTGGTTTGCATCTATTTCAAATTGTAGAGATTTTAAAGAATGGCATAACATTATACTTTATATAATGAAGAAATAAAAAAATTGAATACAATAAAAAGTTTATGTAGCAAATAAAATGCTTTAAATTCATTAAGTATTTTGAAAACTGCTTCAAAAATATTTTGTAGATGAAATTTTTTTAAATGTGAAGTCTTAGATAACTTTTTTGGTTATTAGTAACACAGTTAATTGAGATATGCACAAACAACACAACAAATGATTCTTATTAAAAAATGTGGCATTTTTATTGGTATAAAAATAATATATTGAATGCAGGGTGCCACTTTAAAAATAACCAAGGTGGAAAAATTTAAGTTTATATATTTATTAGTCGTTTTATACAGTTTCACAACATGATTAATTTGCATTATAAATTAGTGTTTTTTTTTTTAATATATTGTAATTTTTCATTGAGAGATATAAACTTTCTTGCACAGCTTTATTTTTTAACACTAGACTAAAATTTGATGACTGTTTTGTAAATATTTTATTGTTCACAAATTATTTATATTTATGTGTGGAATTAAGGTTAGATTATAAGTAAAAATACTATTTGACTGACAATCGATGTCACTTTCTTCAGAAACAGTTAAATTCTGATTGGTTTTCTTTTTTAGAGAAGCTTGGAAATTTTTGAATTAACTTTGGCATCTGTACTTTTTTAATTTCACAGACATTTGATTACAAAGATATTCCCTAATTTTTGTATTTAATTTTTGAATTTGAAAGATCACTCAACTAAATGTGTTGAAAATACAGTCATAAACCTTTCATTAAAATAGTTAAAAATTTATATTTTTGAACACGATCTTGAGTTATTTGAAAAACATTAGACCACCATATTAATTCTAGTTGAATTATCTCAATTGCATAATTTAACATTATGCATTTCATTTATCATTTCATCTAATACATAACCTTTGACTTCTTTAAATAGATAGCCTAATTTTTCAGAGATCACAGAAAGTAAGAATTAAGCTAAATTCACAAAATCTGATTAACTTGCATATTCTTTTCTGTATTTTGGATGTAATGCAAGGTAAATCAAACCTTTGTCATTAAGTGATAAGTTTTTAGTTAAGTATGCAGTTGTTTCTTTGTAAGTCGTTTAGAAGGATTCATAAAATAATTTTATGAGGGGACAGTTTTTTCCTTAACTTTACAGAATTTTATAAGCAGTTATACCAACATGTATAAATTTGTCAAAATATTTCTGTACAGGATTTTTTAAAGAGACATTCTTTAAATTTGAAATTTCACTAATTTATTCAAATGTAGTAAAAATACCACAAATTTAAAGAAAATAACTCTTTTATTTTAGACTAAATTATGATACCAAATAATATTTTTCCTAAACTGATTAAACTTTTTCTCACAGTTTAGACACAATACTTTTTTTTTTTATATTTTTATATTACATAACTATATGAGTTCTTTCTCAATATGATAAAAACTCGTATATTTAATTATCTATACATTATATTTAATTTGTGAAGTTTTTTCACACACAGGAGCATCTGTGAATATCTATTTCGAATAGTTCTAAGTAAATTAAGTTTGCTTTAAAATTAGAAAGTTTTTTGAATGAAGTGCAGTTAATGCTTGCAGTTCAAGAAATAAGTGCTTTGTTTTAGGAAATTCATTGATATCATAATACAAAACCCAGGAAAATTTATTATTTCGTTCAAAAACAAAAGAAAAGTTTCGTAAAACTAAGCAATTTATAAAAAATATTCCCAAATATTTCAGAATCCCAATCTGCTATCAAAAGATATTTATTTCCTTTGCAGGGAAACTTTTCATTCCTTTTTATCCCAACATTGTTGAGTAAATATCGAATATACATTACAAATACTAAGTCTATTTTCATTGAAAGTTTTTTGTTTTACTTAAGCATATATATTTTTTTCAATTGATACATTTTCTTTTCTTTTGGAATCGAAATATGCATAATAAATTTGTACTATTCATCAGAAAAATCATATCATTTATTATTTTATTTCCATCTTTAATTTTGTAGCTTCATAAATATTTATTGCAAAAATATAACTTGACTTGATTATTAAATATTCCTTCTTTTACCTACACCATGCTTTTACCTACATTATGATTTGCTATATACGTTGCACAAATTCCTCTCTTTAATATGGGCAAACTAATTTATATCTACCTAATGTCTGAGGAAGTTCAAAAAGTTTTGGAATAAAAATAAAAGTGTTATTACTAAATATGATGTGATGATTGTTTTGTGAATAACAAATCCAACGCCTACAAAAAGTTTGGCGATTAATTGGCTTTTTTGAGAAAAAAATCTCTGAGGTATCTTTAGCCAAAAAAATTATATATTATTATTATGACATTTGTAGTATATGCTTATATATTTGAACTATGTATTGCTTGCTGGTTACATATTGTAATGATGTATCATTATTACAAGTGCAGCACAACCACTCGTTTTTATAAAAAATGAATAGAATTCTCAATTATTAAAAATAAACGTATCAACTTGTTTGTACGAAGTTTTACAACAATCACAAACCATTTGTGGCAGGTAGGAAAGTCCACGCGCGTCAGCTCTCCTTTCTCCTTTTTGATAACCTTAATCGCCAGTACGTCGGAACGCAGGTTTTCGGAAAAGGATAATAAATTTCGCACCGCAGATCAGCTTAATTTCGTCTAAAACTCGAGCGGTTCTTTAACTGAATTATTTTCGCATTATAGATTGCTGGCAAATTTTAGACTTAATTAAAAAAATTTCTTAAAATAACATTTTTTAAAAATTCTCAACTTTGAAAAATTTTAAGACAGAAGAAATCACAGCCCCTAGGACTGAAAAATGGCAACCCTGTGAATGTGAGACATTGAAGGATTTGGTGACTACATTGAAGATTTCTTAATGAGGCAGACGGGAAACAGCAATATAAATAAAAATCGATGTCAGCAGAGATGGAAAATAATTATAGAAGACCAAGTTTAAAACTGAAGGTGCATGGAAATTTACAACAGTTTTCAAATTCTTCTTACAATATTTTCTCATAATACAATACATCCAAATTTTAAAGAATAGATTTAAAAATTACAAGAACAAAAGAAGGTACTTTAAAACTATCCTTTTTAAGGTGTAATATTTTCTCACAAAATAACCTTCAATAATGAAATATGACAACCACCATTCAGAGATATTGCTAAAGGTTCAAATATTTAATGACAAGATTCACATACAACAGAAGTCAAATAAAAAAAAAGTTAAGGTAGCTTGT
This sequence comes from Latrodectus hesperus, assembly GCA_037975125.1. NCBI lineage: Eukaryota > Metazoa > Arthropoda > Arachnida > Araneae > Theridiidae > Latrodectus > Latrodectus hesperus. Next base: position 70,664,650 of record CM075854.1, read on the forward strand.
ATTTTTTAAAAAAATTTTTTGAGATCTTTCTACTTTCCATAAAAATATGAGGAAAACAGGAAAAGAGAACACCTCGTATTATTTTTTTAATAATTTCTTTTGGAAAGCTTCTCTGGTAAAGCAAGACATCGATTTGTTATATCAGCAATACGATTGAAACTAATATTGTATGGGAAAGAAGTATTCGGTAGAAAATGGAGCGACTTGAACTCAGGGAAATGGAAAACATTAAAGAAACTTCCGCGCAAAAACACGCAACTCAGAGATACTTTACCTTACTAAAGTAACAATAACGAACACATTAATATTGTGACCTAATTATTGTTAGATTGCAAGAAAAGTTGCTCAAACGTCCGATTCCAATTTGATACAAATGCAAGAAAATGATCAATATTGAATTATTTATTTTAATGAAAATAAACAGGTAACGAACTTAAGCGATTGATCATAATAACTTTTTTGTACATCGCGTATACACAGTCACAGCTGAAATTATGGTAATTTGTTAGTACTCATATTTCTTTTAATAGTTTGAAAAAACGTCTCTTCAATTAAAAACTAATTTGTACAATAAAGTTCTACAGAACTTTCTTTTAACCAACTTTCAGAGTACATCAAAATATACAAATAATTATTTTTAGACAGGAAATACAAAAATATATATAAGAATAATAGCTATGAACAAAAAGTATTAGAAAACTCTCTGGACAAATTTGTCTAAATAACCATATTGATCGCAATGAAAAGATACACATTACTCATCGTTCATATAACTTCAACGCAAATTTATACAATAGTACCTATTGAACATAAAAAATTGATTTAAAAGAACGTAAAATAGAGTAACGTTTTAAGAACAGTGGATAGAATGGCGTGTGTGTTGAAAGGAGAAAAGACTATGTTGCAGCACTATTCGATACGGTCACTTGACAACAGATTAGGATGTCAATTATACTACGTAACAGGAAATTTATTTTGTTCCGTCTATATTATGTGAAATGTTTTGGAATTATTCAGATGACACATCCGTTTCCTTTTCAAAATAAACGCAATTATCAATCTCAACGGTAGAGGTTATATCCAAAAATATGAATAATCAATAACAATAAGGGATGAGTTGGAAAAGCGATTGGTTTGTTATTCCACAGCCCATTTTACACAAAAGAGCAAATTTGGTCGGACCCACTGGCAAAATAGGACATAATATTGGATTACAGAAAGTCTAGAAATGCATGAGAAATCTTTATAAATGAATAAAAATAAAGACCATTATATGTGTGTTGTTAGTACGACAAATTAGTTAAAATTGTACACCCAGTACAATTGAATGGTTAAATGAAGAGAATATCTCAGTAAATTTAGAACACAAAATATGAAAAGATATAAGCTTTGGTTTATGATACATAAGTACTCTCATGATTAAAATCTATGTATTCAAGAATATTTTTTCCTCCCAATGCCCGGCTGAGCTTAGGATTAATTCATTCAGTGCTTACAAGGAGCGAAGGTAATGGCATCTTATAAAGTGGGGCACCCAATGGGTGTGCCATCTTTGCCCTGAAAGAGGATAGAGAAACAGACAGAGGGAGAGAGAAAGGAACATCCATGCCCGAACCAGGGATCTACTGCTTCGAAGTTAGGGAAGCTAACCACTCCGGGATCGGTCGACATATTCAGAATAAAAAGCCGTCCAACTTGTCTAGTGGTCAGCGAGCCTGACTACGGATAAGGGGGTCTTGGGTTCGAATCTCGGTGCGGGCATGGATGTACTTTCTCTCTCTCTATCTATCCTGTCTTTGTCCTTTCCTTGTACGAATGAGGTGTGAATGGTTGCCTACCCTATAAACGGGTACCTATGGCATGTGTGTAGAGCAAAGTCGTACTTTCACCTACATGGTGCTCTGATTAAAACGAAAGACGCTCCCAATTGACTTAAATTCGCATAGCCAAGGCATAGCGAGCTTGGCTTGTCCAAGTGTCATTAGTAACAACAACAACAACAACAATAGAATAAAAATTTATATTAATTTTGTTTCTTCAATGAACATCTATAAATTATGGTAATTCTCAGATTATTATTGCTTCAGACAATTATAAACAATTATAATACAAGCGTAAAAACACTTACACAACTATCGAAGAGTCATGCATTTTTGTTCGGTTATCATTTAACAAAAAATGTGCTTTCGAATTTTGAGAAATAAACAATACATTTTTAATAATTTCGGAAAGGGCAATTATAATGTATGTACACTCACACAATAACAAACGTCGTTATTAATCAAAGAGAAAAGATATTTTAACACATTTTTCTATTATAATATGAGAAAGCAGTTCTAAAATTTGATACAATGAAAGAATATTAAAATATTCTTTATCATATTACACAAAAATTTAAATTAGCGCAAAAATAAGTATTAACACTATATTTTAATGCTTCAATACCTACAATAAAATGACACAACAAAAGCAAATTTTCTTTTTTCTCCGTAAATGAAACAGTGTGGTCTAAGGGTAAAACACCCATTTTGATGCAAAAGTTTCATACATGTGATATAATATTGTTGACCAAAAGATGGATGTTACACGTTTGATTCGTGCCTGACGTAACGGTAGAGGCAGATGCTTAGGATATTTCGATATTACGCGGGAGACATTAGGAAAGTTTTAAGGTATTAACCAATTAACGGATTAATATTAAAGATTTTAATGTTGTTATATATATATATATATATATATATATATATATATATATATATATATATATATATATATATATATATATATATATATATTATTCCAATAGCGGGCACCTGTGAACCAAGTCACGGAGGCGAGTAGCGTTGGCCGCGCCATACCACCACAAACCCGTTTATAGGGTGGGCCACATTCATACAACATCACAGAAGAAAGGACAGAGAAACACGGAAAGAACAGAGAAGGAAAGAAACATCCATGCCCGAACCGGGATTCAAACCCGGGACCCACAGCTCAGGAGTCAGGAACGCTAACCACTCAGCCATCGGTCGGCATATATATATATATATATATATATATATATATATATATATATATATATATATATATATATATATATATATATATATATATATATAATATATATATATATATACCCAATAAATAATTTACTATCAACAGATTATTTCTTCAGGGATAAGCATGATTGATTTAATGAAGTTATATAACAAATTTTATATATAAAATAAATGTGAACCGCTGAAAGTGACCGCTGAGTACTAATAGTAAATCAAAATTGGAGTTAAAATTAAATTTTTAAAAATAGACTTTTCGTTAAAGTATGAAGAAAAAATCACAACTGAAATTTGCAATGCAATTATAAAATTTTAATATTCTGCAATTTATAAAATGGCTGAATTATCTATCATTGGCTGACGATTCTTGTTCTACTTTTCTTACAATATACGAGAAAAGAAACCAAAGATATGGATAAATTAATATCAAAATATTTATGGGTATTTCAAAAAAATAACTTGCACATATAAAAAATTATAAAAGAATGTAGCTGCATAATATTAATTTAGCATAAAGTCGTTGATTAAACACTAATCGCATTCTTTCTAAACATTTTGTATTTTATCCCAATTTTCACCATTTTATGCAGAGTGATTAGAGCAATAAATAACAGGACTAAAATAATTCCTTCGAGCTAAAAGGATGAAATAAGTGGAAGGAATATATATATTAAGTTAAAAAGCTGAAATAGGTTACAGGAATATGTAGTTGGTTAAAAAATTAAAATAATGTAAAGGAATACGTAGTAAGTTTGGTTTAGTTTGTTTGTCTCTCATCTGTCACTTTGCACACGCGGGCTATTCAGATCAGTACCTAGTATTTGAAGTAGGTTCTGAACCATTACAAACATCAACACCCAAGGCGGAATTCGAGCCCACGAACTGTTGAACCGAAAGCAAGAGCGCTAGCCATTCAGCTATCAGCTCAGCATACAGCAAGTTAAAAAACTGAAGTAGCGGAAAGTATTTCTTTTAAAGAACTTCTGCCGATGACTGCCTACATATCAAGGCATTAAAATTTGTTTATTCTTTTCTGCTGATATCTCTCCTAATTTTAATCCTATTTTTAATCTGCAGTAAGAGTTAATCTATCAAATACTTATTTACGAAATATGAGGATATTTAATACATTTGTATATATATACTTTTTTAAAGTGTTGAATATTAGAGTTACTATATCACTTTTCGAACTGAGCAAAAATATTGAGAAGTAAAAATATTTTTTAATTCAATCACCGATATATTTTTAAATGTATTTACCATATATGTTCGTTTTCAACATCTCATAGCGAATTTAACAAGTTTATATTATGCACGTGTTATTTTTTTAAAATTTCAGTGTGCTTCATAATATTTATTTATCCAATTTTCAAATTTAAAATAGTAGATAACTTAAATAATAAAATAAATGAACCACTGATCTTGGATTTAAGAGTAACCTGAATCAATAGAAAAAAATCTCAAAAAATGTAATAATAAAGATATTTAAAAGTCTCTCTTGCGTTAACAAAATCAAGCACAAGCTATTTTTCAATCAATGGATCCGTTTCAAAGCACAAAGTGGGCGAATTTTAAAAAATTAAGATACAAAGAATTCATATGTAATTAAGAATGCCTCAAAAGATTTTGAAACAGATATAATATTGTATAAGCGAAGGTGTTGAAGAAAAAAATCATAGATATGGAAATAAAGCAAAACTGGACATGTGTGGATATAATGACATTTTTAGCGTAAATGCAGCAGACATTTTTTATATAAACTAATTCTTTATAAAACTTAAAATTACGGTAAAAAAAATATTCGGTGCAAAGCAATCCAAAAAAAGACATCATATTACTGTTTGTGTAAATGCTAATTCATCAGAGAGTGAGTAACGTAAATTAATGGTTGAGATGAGAAACATTTTTAGCTAAGTTACTTTAAGAATATGAAACTTTACTTATCACTAACACAGCAAATTAGAAAGCATGAAGAACATTCTGACATTACGGAGACAGAATTAATAAGAAACATTATTTTGTTTATAGACAACCACGTAGCTTATCGTATCGTTTTACCCCAAAATACAACATCAGTCCTTAAACTTATATGAACATTTATAAAATAGAGGTTTTAAAAGGTACTTTCTATTTTCCAGATTTATATGACTGAGAAAACTTAGGAAAATTTGAATTAAAAATCAATATTCTAAAAGCAATTTATAAGTTTGTTAATCCAAGAAAAAATTTAACAAATAAAACTAATCAAAACTGCTACTAAAAGTTTAGCTGTTCTGACTAAGAAAATGGATAAAGAGAGAATTCCTATAAGTGAAAGCAAGCAAGAAAACTCACTGTCTTACTAGAATAATTGATAGAGATATCTGAATTATTACGAAGAAAGTACATTGGAAGATTACATGAACGTAAAAGCTGAAAGAGAAACATTGAGCCTTTTAACAAAGGAAGATATTTTATCGAATACCTGAATCAATAATGAAAGTAGTGACGATGGTAATAAAAAATGAAAATAGCCCGAGAAACTGAGTAATTCTAAGAAGTATTTTACTTTATTTATAAGATTTTATTAAGTACGAGGAACGTGGTAAACAATAAAAATAAACCTTATATGCACAGATGTACATGAATTAAAAGTGAGAGCTATGTCAAAGCAATTTAAAAAATAATTTTTGAATATTATTTTACGATTTAATGATGTGTACACAAGATAGTTTCTCATGGTAAAAATAGTATATATAATAATTGTAAGTCGCGAAACTAAATATATAAAAATATAATGTAAGAATTATTAAAACAGTACACTCATCTTAATTTTAAAACATAAAATATACTTTTATTGCACGAGTTTTACGGCTAACAACTAATAAAAGTATTTACTCTAGATTTGATTCATCATTCTTACTATCAAAGTTCAAATTATGTGAAAATTTATGAATTCATATACTTCATTTGAAATGAATCTATTATAGTGTTCTGAAAGATTATATTTTACAGAGAATTCAATAAACATAATAGTAATTCCATATTACATATTATGTATCATTTATGTTTAATTTTTAATTAGTATTTTAATATTAATTAAAATATTAAATTATTAAATTTACTTACTTTATCATAAAATAATTAATCTACATTATTTATTTAAAATAATTTCTGAAAACATTTTACAACACATAATACTACAGATTATGAAGCAAATCAAGACTAAAAAAACTTTCGAAAAACATAACTCTACGTAAGAAATCGAGATTAATTTTTATTTCATACAATAATTCCATTTTTGTCATAGTATTTAAAATTTTAATATGCATTGCAAGACTTAATTTAATTTTTAAAAGGAAATTAAACAATGTCTTTCTTTAGTTGCTTGAGTCATGTGAACAATGCATTTAGTACAGAAATTACATAATTGTCATAAGGTGCTAGATTAAGTTTCTAGTAAAATTCCTTCTAAACAAACATAACTTCACAATGAAATTATTTCATCACTGTCGAAAATTAGATTCGAGATTAACACAGTTTTCATTATTTTCAAATGCCATCATTTTCCATATCACCTACACGGATCCTAGCCTACAAAGTTGCATTTAACTAAACTTGAATTCAGATGTTTCCACGCAAAAGTGTAACCAATCAGTTGAACAATCCTGAAAACTATGGATTTGATTCTGTTCTCGGATGTTTTGGATAGTTTATTTTCCATCACTATTCGCATTAGCAATGGGGTTAAATTTGAATTGATATTAGGAAGGTCACACTATTTCACACATCTCTAAGCGACAATAAATCAAAAATTAATATCGATCATTTTGAATATTTTATTTTTCCCCCGGCGTTTGTAACCCTATAAACAAACATGAATTCAATTTGAACTTAAATGGTATTGGAAATCATTCTCAATTCATGGAAGCGTCCTAGAAAACTCTCTCTCTATGAAGCTATGAATTTATCACTCATATCATTAGCTTTTTTAAATATTTGTACCCTTCTCACATTTGCAACTAAAATGGACTGGTAAGGTGTTTTACCTCCACAATACTTATTTTTTTGTGCTAATTCATAAGCATACAAAGTTAGGTTGAAATTGCTGCGGGCATTCTAAAGTTAGGCAGGAACATAAATCTACTCTTTTCATAAATATAGATGACAACATGATAATCAACGCTTCAAACAAAGAATACAAGGGCATAGAAAAAACAAATCATCAATGCTATGAAAAATGATACATAAAAACAAGAACAATAAAAGTAAATTACTTTCAAAAACCGAGCAGGTCAAGAACCGAGGCAAAATTTACGGTTCATCGGTCAAAATTTAGAACTTCTTAAACCAATTATCAAGAACTACGTTTCTCTCTCGGAAATAATTTGCTTCTATTTTGGTAAAACAAAGCGTTTTTGAATACATATCTTTATTCCATGATCTACAATTTCTATTTCCCAGGATTATAATATTTCATTGTGAATAGTTAACATATTTAGGTACTATATTAAATTTTCGTATAAGACACATATTAATTTCCTCGTTTTCTATTTAAAAACCATTTGAAACTTTTTAATTCAAATTTAATACAGTGACTTCTTAGATATACAAATCACCTTTCTATACACCATATTGTCTTACAAATACAACCATAACATTACAGAGCTAGTAAATAATACTGCCAATAAGAGGAAGTAAATTTCTGTACTCAAAATTAACTACAGGAGTAAAAGGTATCAAAATACATAGGTGTTTTTAAACGGGGACCAACTATTATATATATATATATATATATATATATATATATATATATATATATATATATATATATATATATATATATATATATATATATATATATATATATATATATATATATATATATATATATATATATATATATAAATATATATATATATATATATATATATATATATATATATATATATATATATATATATATATATATATATATATATATATATATATATATATATATATATATATATATATAATATATATATATATATATATATATATATATATATAAATATATATATATATATATATATATATATATATAAATATATAAATATATATATATATATAAATATATAATATATATATATATATATATAAATATATAAATATATATATATATATAAATATATAAATATATATATATATATATATATATATATATATATATATATATATATATATATTTCTGTACAATACATATACACAAGTAATGGGTCAGCACCAAAAGAAATATGTCTCTAACCTCTGTAAGAGGAATTTGAATAATTGTATAAATTTTTGACATTTTGTTTCATTTTTATTAATTTATGCTGGCTTAAAAATCTTAAAAAGATTCATAAAAATCAAAAATAAAAATTATATTAAAACTCACAGAAATTGATGAAAAACGACAAGTTACAGGCATTTAGTGAAATGCGAATATGTTAGTGTTAAAAGGATTAGGATAATAAAATGCAAATTTTTGCTGTGGGAAAGGGTATAAATACATTTTGTGTTATCAGTATTTTCAAGAAACTTCTATGCGAGTCTCATGACATGTTTCGCCATGTGTCATTGTCTTCCCTCTGTTAATATCCCAATGCTTTTTCACATGTTATAGCAACAAGACAGGAATTATCAGATTTCATTCGTAGAATGATAGAGGTAAACTGATTAGAACATTCATTTCTGAACAAATATTCAACATTCCTCAAATGACCAAATTCAAAGGTACATAAAAGAATACATGGAAGAAATTATGTCCTACTAAAACAGTACGATTCTTGACTTTTCAGCATAAATTTTCGTGCCAAACAAAAAAGTAACAAGAATGAAACAGCATCTATAGTGACATAGATTCCCTAAATTAGAATATTTTAAAAATATAGGTTCTATATAAAAAAAAATGGTTCGTGATAAGTTTTCTCATGATGTTATTTGAGAATAGAAATATGTATTACTAATGATTGTGAAATAGTATGGATACAAGTAGTAACTGTTGACAAATATCAAATTCAGACATATAAACTCATGCATTTCAATATGTAACGGAAAAGTAAGTGTTGTGGCTTTCCATTATATGTTTATCTTTTTTAATTTAAAAGCATTTAACATATTCATAAATTCTCAATATAATTGGGTTCATGTTAAATTCTTAGGTATTCGTGTATTTACATCACGCTAAATATTTTAAATGAATTTTTGGTATACATTGGTACAAATATTAAATAAACTTTTTTAAGCAGATTTCAAATACACCATAACTAATGCTGTACTATAAAAGTAAAAGTGCGTGTAATGGATTTATAAGATATATAATATTAACTAGTAATTGTGTGTGCATCACCAAAATGGAAAATAAAAGGTGGATGTCCAGCGATTTTTCTTCCTTAATATGATTCTCAATAAAAATAAATATTTAAAAACCGCTGCCAGATTGTAAATAAAGGTAAATTACAGTAAAGAAATATCTATTGTTACTACTATTTGACAATAGAAAACCAGACAATAAGAAGTTCCTTAGTAACGTATGTCATTTCAAACTTGGTTTCCGATAAATTTATGAGTGCAAAGATTGGATTTTAGATGACAAAAAAATAAAACAGAGCAAAGGTAACTTTTTGAATGATATTGGTGTAGAATAAAGCTGAAGTCAGGAATCAGGGATTCAAACTATGGAGAGTACACTGATCAGGATTATTGATAACTAATGAAAGTGATAAAGAATGCATTACACGAGTAAGGCTTTTCATCGAATTGGCACTAAAACAGATACAACATTCATTACCTATATTCAAGAATTCGGATTGAAATTCTTTTTTCAATAGACAAAGTATTATCTATTGTGTCAGTTTTTTTAATGTCATAAGTAAAATTCTCTTTCACATACACACATGCTTTTTTTTTCTTTTCTCTTTAGAATAGGAATAAACAACTTTCAAATTGAATTTCTAATTACTTTTCTGTAGTATCTTAGCAAACCTATTTCCAGCAGTATGGTACATAGGTAATGATATTCAAAATCACATTCCAATCTAGCAAGATAAGAAATTACAGTTTATAACATTCTAATGGAAAAACTAAGGTTTTAAAAATTATGTTAGTAAAAAAATTAAATTTGAGTTACAAACATTTTTTATAAATCACTTTTTCCATCATAAAATTAGTCCATTATATAATCAAAAACAATTTAAAATTAAAAAAATATGAAGACAAAAGCTATATGGTGCAAAACTGATGCAAGAAACCCATCTTAAAGCAAAAACCTTGTTATTTCTAATTCTTAAAAATTCACTATCTAGTTGCTCAGGTTTAAAATGGCTATATCGGCAATATTAAAATTTTTATTCAGCTTAGTAAATAAATCATAAAAAATTTTGCAAATAATTAAACTTGATGCTTAGTTTTCAATTTATAATCTTTGTCATTGTTAGCAGCCACTTTTTAAAATAATCAGAAAAAAATTTAAGAATATTAAAAATAAGCAACAAGATTTTTCATGAAGATTTTTAATGATTTTTAATGAAGAAAGTTTAAATTTTTACATGAATGCGAAAAAAATTGTCTTTGATGATGAGTCAAACGAATGAAATATGGCAAATTAAAGTTACAGATTTAATATCATTTTCAAAATTTCTTCATAATCAGTGAAATTACAATAAGCTGCAATCACATAACAGACGAAGAAACTATAAAAGGAAAAGAGTTGACAGCTCTGCAAATAATAAGAGAAGGAATGCCCTAAGAACAGTTTAGATTCACATCTGAGGAAAACATTAAAAGGCAGGTTTTTCAATGAGATAGAACTGAGTATTTTTAAAATGTTAATTTAGCTTTGAAAATATTTTTTAAAAATTATGTAATAAAATCATAAATATTTTTAATCATAAAGAAGAAACTCTATTAACTAATACTTTAAATAATCTGAAGATGCAAGATTATTTACCCATGAAGTCTTACTGTGTGCAATTAGTATTGTTTATTGAATAATTTGATCTCACAATTTACACTTTGATTTATATTTTATGAAACTATGAAGAATATAATCTCAAAGTCAGTTAGCAATTTTCTTAAAACAAATATATTGATAACATTAAGGATAATTAAGTAAGGAAGAAAATGATAATTAATATTAAAGATACATATTAAAAATGAAAGCAAAGAAAATGAATAGAAAATCATTTAAAAAATATTTTTCATGAAACTTTTAATTGCAGTCTTAACAGAAAGCAGTCTCTTTACACAAAGCTCATAATCCAAAAAATTATTTAAACTACCAAATTACGTTCTTTAGCAATTTTATTTAAAAAAAATATTAAAAATGAATAAATAACAAGCAAACTCTTAAAAAACAAACATTTCGAGAGTAGACGGAATGAATAGTACATGCAGTCTCAAAATATTACTATGATATGGTAAGAAAATGTTTTTTTTTTCTTTATTAGTTGAATAAATGTTTTTCTTTTTAAATAATAATTCTGCATGTGTATATATGCTATTATATTCAGAGGTATAACACATTTAAACATCGCACATCATGTAGAATCTCATAAATTCAGAATTTCAAGCTATCATGCATTTTATTCATCATTCGAATTCCTATTATGAAAAACAGCACCATCTGAAGTGAGTAATTTCAAACTTAATCTCATACACTGCTGAACAATGTAAAGAGGATGTTGCGTTTTAGTCATCTAAATGGACATTTGTCGAGGTGCGTGCTGGAAGTTTTCCGCGTTTTCTTTCTCGTAACAGGTAAATATAACCTATTATCTATGAAACATCCATCGGAAGGCAATAACGCGGTAGGTACCAAACAGCCTTAAGTTGTGTCTGATATCAGGCTATTCATTCCGGGAATTGATTTGTTTGTTTCTATACGATCATCTTTTGTAAACGAAGTTTAACATGACCAGGATCTACAGTTTAAAAAGGATTCTGACTCCTACAGTTACCCACGTTCACGGTGAGAGAAGAATTCAGTTGAATGTGTGTGATTGATTGGTTCAATTGCTTTTCAATAGTGATTTCTTGTACACGATGTCAGTTTATACCGAGACTTGCAGTTTAAATGGATTCCGAACCACAGCAAACACCTAAGCACCAAGTGGAAATCGAGCCCATGAACGGTACAACCGAACCAGTAACCATTCGGCTGCCAGCACGGCAAATGAATTGAGAACTAGATAAACAAAAAGGCAGAGATCTCTTCAGCTACTAGTTCAATCGCCACTACACAGTATTACGTATTTTATTTCTATTAATGAAAATAATTTAATTAGACGATCTAAACCATTATTTTCATCTAGTTAATAGTGGTGTATGTGTATATATATATATATATATATATATATATATATAATCAAAAAAAAATTATATCAGCTAAGATTTGTTGATTACCAGCGTATACATTGTTCTCGATACAAAAGTGTAATATATTTAGAAAAACTTCTTTTATTATAGTTTTTACAAATAATTAGTACACTTATGTGTGTTTGTATAAATATTAAAATTATATAAATAATTTTCTGAGTAAATATAGTAAAATTATGCTTTCATAGATTTAATCAAAAAAAAAAACGCTTATAAGTGTTTATAATTTTAAAATTTTCTCACGTCGATTCATATATATGTTTCAATGTTTCCAAATAAATCCATTGGGTATGGCAATTAGACTGGATGCAGAAAAATATTTTTAAAGGCTAATAATTTGGAAGAAAAAAAAATCAAGATATTTTATAAATAAAATTTTCAAGGATATTTTCCTATTTGAATGGCCGTATTTTTAAGTAATTGTTTGAAATCGAAAACTTTTTTCCTCATATAAAATGCAAAAAAACTGATGAACATAAAATTATCTCATTATAAATGAAGGGGTGTATTTAAAATACATTATTTAATATTTCATTGGGGAAAGTTTCTAGATTAATTTTCCTACAAGAATTACCCAAATAAATACCATCTTATTTTGAAAGTATTTTATTTCTTTTCTAAACGATAATGATCCCAATTTGAAATTCAGTCATTGCATGTCTCGTTTGAATTATATTTTCTCCAATTATTAGTTTTCGTAATTATAAAAAGATTCATATCATTAGTACATGCATGCATATATATTAAAGAATCTTAATTCAAATAAAGTTCTTTTTCTTTAAAATAAATTCATTATAAATAAAAAAAATTGCAGCTTTAAGGAAAATAAACTTCGCGTCATACATATCACTATGCATCATTTCACTCGAAAAGTGGGAAAGAAAAGAAAGAAAAAAAACGTCACGTTTAAATATGCTAACAAAAGCGCAGAACCAAATGTTATCGTCTAGTTTCTCAAATGACAGAAAGAAAAAAAAATTAATTGGTAGTTAGTTTATTTAAGAACAGGGCAGAATTGATTTTTGGATTTCCCCTGATGGTAGCATCGCATGCCGGTAATAGCCGGAATAGTTCTGAGCCCTTTTTTCCCAGCTAATTTCCAAGCAGGCGAGGCCTTGTAATTGGCAGAGACCCCATTAGGCGCACTTACAACACACCAATAGCCGAATCAGAGCTCTTTAACTCACAAAAAAGTCGATAATGAGATTTTCATAGAGGCACGCGAACCGTTTCGGAGATTAATTATGAACCAAGAATAAAAAAATTTAATGCAAAGTATGTAGTCTTTTGTACAATTTGGGCCTCACTGGTTTGATAAGAACATTGAATTTTGTACTATTCTTTTTAATCCGCATAACTTAAAATAATTAAGTAATAAGAAAAAAATAAAAAATGAATCCACCTCATTTGGTTTTCTGATATTATTATTCCTTTTAACTGTAAAATCTAGACTTGATCAAGATATAATCATGAAATAAAACATCAGAAATTCAGATGACAATTCTTTAGCGTAGACAAAATTTACTTAGAAATGAGTAGCAACATTTCATTAGTTGTCCGTGCTATTGGAACCTGGTGATATATCAGTCAATAGAAAAGTATTGCATTAATTAATATACCATGGGAAAAAAAGGCTTAGCAACTAAAACAAATTTATAAAACTAAAATCATATCAATTTCATAATAAGAATTAAGCTTGTTACATCTATTGAATTAAAATTTATTGCTATTACTCCATTACATAAATTAAGATTGAAAAACAATATTGCAGATATAAATAATTTTTACCTTTATTCTCCTATTTTTAACTGTAAATATTATATAAACAACTTCTGAGAAATACAATATTCGTAAATTTTCAAAATTAACTACATTATTTATACACTTAAAAATAGAGGTTAGTGTAAATTCTAGGGGAATATAATATTAATTTGAGAGTAAAAAAAAAATTGTAATAAGATCAGTACGAAGAAAATATATTAATAATAAGAGTCAAATATTGAATCACTGTGTGTGATAATTTGAAGATATTTAACCTAAATACATTGATAATTTTGGTTGAATATTTTCAAACCTAATTACCGATTAAAATTTCAAAGATGAAAGAAACTCAATTTTAGCTTTAAATTAGGGAAAATTAGTCAAACAAGAAATACCTAGAACACTAAAATATAATTAATTCGCCGCTGAGCAATGCTTACAATTTTTGTATTACATTTTCAAATTTCCCAAGGAATTCCACACAACCCTCCAAATTTGATCGACTACCAACCAGTTCTAAGAGAAAATTTGGTTTTTAAAAATGACAACTTGAAGAGAATAGATTTTCAATATACCAGTACAGAAGAATTCCCAAAACAATTCACAAATAAATATAACAACCAAGGACGTCGTGAAGAGGGGAATATTTTTTTTCACAATTTTTATCCCTGTTCTTTCATACACAAAAACAAACTAGCACTCACAAAAAAGGAAGAAAACCAGGTTTGAAGCGGCCAAAAAATGTTACCACTAATTTAATTAAGGCAAAAAACTAGCTATTCGACGAATTAAAATTTAGTTCCTTTGAAGCAAATGAGACTCGATAGATGAAGTAAAACATTTAGAGAAAGCAATATTAGAAGCATAAGTGCATAAATACGTCCTTAGTAAAATTTATATTTTACTGAGGACGTATTCATACACTAAATCCCAGTAGGGTATGCTATTCAATAAAAGTAAATCCCAGTGTTTTCCAAACATAAGACAAAACATGCTACAAGAAAATCAATAAGTATTCAAAAAAACAAACATACAAAAAAATGGCCAATATACTATTTTAGAAAATCTACCGACTCGAATTAAAATAAATTCTTAAAGAAGCAAATATATTCTTATCAAAAAATAAAGAGTCTTCATTGTAATTTTTTATAATATTTTACATTTTTATAAAGTTTTGTTATTTTGGTTTTAATTAAAATCATACGACGAACAGATTGAAACTTTGAAAATGAACTGACCAAATAGACTAAATTCATATACATTATGGAAATTCTCTGACTAAAAGGGAAATATATAATTTAAAGCACAAATTTTTAACATAGTTGCAGAATAATTTACAAAATAAGAAAATCATTGAAAACTATGCGCATAAATTGTATGTTTCAATTTCTAATCGTCTACCGGTCTATTTAAAAAATGCTGCTAAATATTAACTATTTTTTGTGACAGAGAGTTTTAAATCTGTCTTCTATACACATACACAATTATGAAATGTGTGTTTATTTTTCGCATAAAAACTCCACAATAATTTCATCATTTTTTCAATAAGAAAATTGACATACATTAATTATAATGTAGAAGAGTTTTAGCATTAAAATATGAATATTACTCAAAGTAAATTATATATATATATATATATATATATATATATATATATATATATATATATATATATATATATATATATATATCAAGTAACACTGATCTGTGTAATCACTTAAAGAAATTTGCGAATGTAATTTCCAGCGTATTGTAATTTAATTTAAACATATCCTAGAATAAAATTCTAAATTTTTTGCTTGTTTATAATGATATTTTTTCCTTCCCAGAATTTTGTTTGCATAATACTTCAAAAAAATTTTTTTCGCACTTATTGAAAGAATGTAATATTAATAATCATGATGCATATAAAATTATTTAAATTTTGCAATCCATAAAAATAAGATTAAGATCATAAGTGAATTGACCATTAAGGGACATTTTCTCTTTATGTCAAAAAATATTCCAAAAATTGAAAATAATTTTCTTAAACTTCTTATTATTACTTTAAACTTTTTGTGTTAACAAGAATGTTTTGAAAACTGCGTTAATAATTCAAAGTTCCAATCTCGTCAAAAACAAAAACAACACAACAGTGTTTTTAAGCAAATGATAAGAGTTCATGTAAGATAATGTTATAATGAAATATTTTTGTGTACGCGATGGAATATTCGATATCCTTCGCATCAATTCGCAATATTAAAGCACAAAAATAATATTTATTAAAATATATTCATTAACATGAAGTCTGACAATTATATATATTTGATTTCAAAAAAAAGTTTTATATATATATATTATGTTATTAACATTTTTCAATTTTTATAGGTATGAGTCTAGTAAACATATAGTTCCGGTATCTATTATAAATATTTTCTATGATGTATAAAATTCAAAAATAAGAAAATCCCTACACTATTACTTTTATTGTAAAAATTTCATGCAATATTTTTGAAATGCTATTAATAAAAATCCCAGAGCCCAGATGGCTTAATGGAATCGCTTAGCGCCCCCAAGATGCAGGTCCGTGGTTCGTTTCTCGGGCTGGGCAAGGTCGACTCAGCCTTTCATAACTTTAGTGGCTCGATAAACTGAGCACCAAGCATGCTTAGGAACTAAGCACCGTGGGTTTCGTGTTAGGTTGACTACTAAATCGGGACATATGCTTCGCCCCTCAGGGGCCCTCAGTCAGGAAAACAGATATGGGCACTGTAGGCCTTGGCCCACATATGGGCTGTTGTGCCACTGGTTTCGTTTTAAGTTTATTAGTAAAAATTGGAAAAATAATAGCTTGTTTATTAAATTAAGCAATTAATTTTTATTATCAACATTAACGGACTAAATAACAAGATTCCGTAAACTTGTTTCAATTTTTTTTACGAAGCACTACAGATAAGTTTACTGTGCCTTAAAAATGTGATGTTGAAACAATGAAAAAATACAAAATATAAATAAAAATTCATTGTAAAAAAAAATACTAAAATGGGATGGCAAAGAAACTTATTATGTAAAAAATATTGCACAAAAGTTATCTTTTTAGCTTAGCAACCACAGAATCAATATTAAAGAAAGCACTTATATATTCATGCAAGTGAAAGGACAAATTGTTTAAATGAGCGCCATTAAAACTTACAGTTTAAGCCTAAACAAGCGATAAGCTGGTTTCTTCAAACTACTTTTTCACACGTCAATAAATCAGCAGTTTTTTTGACAGATACCAAAATGATTTAATGATATAATTGATAAAGGAAAGGTTTTTAATGGCATTGATGATGACGGATATTTTATACAATGAAAACGGAACAAGATAAATCTTGCAGATGCAGGGAATTTCTAAATGAAACGAAATTTTGAAATGCGATTTTTGTTGTATTAATAAAATACTTTTATCAGTATAACGATGAATATATATGGTAAAACAATTTATGTAAAATAATTTTTATAATACTTTTCCTTTAATTCTACTTTTTTCATATAACTTGCAATTTTACTTTTTATTTTTTGCACTTAACACGTGTGAATCGAAATAAAGTTAATAAAGAATGTAAAAATGTGTCACCTGGCGAAACGTTCTTTATCTTGATGAAGATCGTCATCCATTCGACTGTACTTCGCTTGTCCTTCTTCTTCATCAGAACTAAAAATTAAAAAAAAAATTTCATATAAGTTTTAAAAAAAACGCTATTAAATAAATTTTGCTTTTGCTATTAATACATTTAAGCAATATCACTAAATTTTAATGCTTTATCTCTACTCAATAGTGTTTTATCATTAAAAAAACGCAGAAAATATAGATTTTTTTATTTCATAAGGTAATCTAAATGCTTAAATAATATTCTTAATTGCGATTTTTATTAAACAAGTAGTTAGTGAAACAAAAAATTATCAAAATTATCATATCCTAATTACTATCTGACAAAGTATTATGTAATTAAATAATGCTTTCATCGTTAAAAAGACAGGTTATCTCTCTATCAACTAAAATTTAAAATATATCATTGAAAATTTCAATGTTTACTACACAAAAAATTACGCAGTGTTTATATTTAAGAAACGAATGTTTTAAGTAATAAAGGAATAATTATTTAAAATTAAAAAGATTAACTAACCATTTTAAAAATAGCTTCTACTCAGGATGAAACTATGTCAAAATAGGATTAATTTTTCTTATATAAACAACAATAAAACATTCACTTATATTGTTAAAAGCAATATTTACAAAAATACTTAATATAGTCATTACCATGATGCAATCGAATTATAATAAATTTCAATCAATTGCAGCTCAAATGATTTATCAGAGAGAGCATTATATCCACAAGAAGAAAAGTAAAATATCGGTCAAACAATAAAACAGAAATAGTTATCTTCTAGTAAATGAAATAGTATAAACTCAAATTTTACATGTTATTTGAGAAATACAAATATTTTTCGTTATAAAGGTATTCTTTCCTAATTGTTAGTTTTACCAACGCTTTTTTTTTTGTATCTCCCTCGGTAAAATAAAAAAAAATCAATTAAAATATTAAACAGTAAAACAAAACTAATTCACGAAATGTAAATAAATAATAACGTATTTTAAAACAACAGCAAATTGCAATTGAATAAAAAGAAAAGTGAAAAGAATATTCTGATAAATCATTTTCAGCTATATATCAAGGACTGATGGAATGAAATCGTGAAATCTTAATTTCAATACTGCTTTTCATATGCATCTAGAATAGCACAATTTTAAGTCATCTTATAAGATAAAACATCAATTCACACACATAAAAACATTTTTTTATTTTCAAACTATGAACAAAACTACTAAATAAGATCTTATCCATTCGAAAAACTCCGGTTTAAATAAAAAATAAATGGACTAATTATAAAGAATTTCCATTCAAAAATTTTGATAACCATTCACTAACATATTAATTTCTTGAAAGCAGCGAGTTAGTAAATGCAACGATGAAAATAAAAAATCAAACAAATCTTTATTTCGAATGAGATTTTCAGAACCTGAAAAATAAAAGTTTTCATTTGGAAAATAAAAAGAAAAAACTAAAAACATTTTTTGACGAAACTTAATTAACTCGAGAGAGATAAAACATTTCTTAATTTATTTTGTTATTTATATATTTATGCTTTCGCTTGTTTCCTTTTTAATAGAAAGAAAACAGAATTAACTTCGTATATAGTTTAAAAAACCTTCACAAATAATTTTTAATAATTTATTTTACTATTCATAAAGGAAACATATTATTTAAAGAGGAAAATTATTTGACACAAAAAATATCTCATTTTGAATGAAATCAAATGATTATAGATCAAAATATTTTTCTTTTAGAAAAGATGAATAATATTTACTTAGATATTAATACTACTTATTTTATGTATAGCAAAAATTCTTATACTTCAGAAAAAATAACAAATGTTTAAAAGAAGGCGCTTTTTTTCCTTTCTATACATATATTTTTTGATAATCAACACATATTCTTGAATTAAGTTTTAATCCCGTAAAAAATACAAAAGGGAAAAAAAATTGGAGGTAGGGGAGAGTCAGTTCCAATTGAAATGTCACATCGAAAAATTTATTACAAATTAGTACACATGCAAATTTAAAAACTAAAAATGTATAAGGACCTAAACACATAAATCTTTTAAAAACATGTGTCATAATAATCAAAAAGATCTTTTACAATATAATATGGACGTTTTAAGCATGCAATTTTAATTTATAAAATATGCAAATTCGTCAATATTTGATTTGTAATGTTAAATAAAAAAATATGTTAAATAATTTTCATACAAATAGTAGTTTTGCAAGAACTTTTTTCAGTTAGGTATATAGAACTTTTCATATCACCCTATCTAGTTTATCTTTATTGCTATAGCTGAAAATTGCTTTGTTTCCTGAGCACTGACATCATAAAGAAAGACAAGTAGCCATAGGAAAATGAAACGGCACTCTACATCAGCATGTGAAACACTGCATCATATCATACAAGACAAAAACACTTTAATAGCAGTATCTTCCAAGTAAAATCAGACCGTCGTCAGATTTTAGACAGTACCAAGGTTTATAGCAGTAACCTTGGTACTGCTATACACCTTGTACAATAGCGTTTCATTAAATTGTTAGCTAGATTTTGATGGAATTTTTTTAATTTGTCGCTCTCTCCTAATAAGCAATTCGAAGGAAGAACGGCGGCGTTGTTACTTGTGTTACATTTGATGACACAAACATTTCAACAAAGAGGAAACATCTCTCAGGAAACACACAAGCTAATCCACTTTTCAAAATGAAGACTTTCAACAAGACGACATTCTTTCATGGCCTATGTAATACCTAGATTGAATTTTCATCGAGAATTTATAAGAATAATAAGTATACAATTTAAACCTATTTATTGTATGGCTGGTATAAATCCCTATTTACACTGTGTTTAAAAATGATGAGACCATTACCATTATAGCAGATTACCATTGATGTTACCATTATAGCACATACTGCATCCAATATTTAAGTTAGAAGTTGCATATCAAAATTTTAGAACCACCACTTCATTTGTGAATTTTTCAGCAAGTAATTTTTCATTTGATCTGACATTTTATGCAGTAGCTAATATTGATGGCATCTGTACACTAACAAGTAACCCCCAAATTTTTACAACTCCTACTTAGTAATGCAGTTTTTGATTTCAACACAGTGCATGTACAAAGCCATACATTTCACAAGCAATAAAACTTTACATTAATTCAAATTCACTTCAATGAACACTTTTGTTAATTGCTAATTTAGCTAAAATTGAAGTTTTGATCTAAAATATTGAGGAATTTTCAGATAGTAAAATTGGTGGATTCGAGTTAAAATAAAGATTTTGTATTCACAAGGTCTCAAAATATCATTCATAAGTAGCAATTGTGTAGCCTCACATTTTTTTAAGTAAAACCTAAATAAAGATGAGAGTTAACACAAGAAATTTCAACACTCTCTCAATATATATTTAAAAAAAAAACAAGTCAAACATAACATTACATTACATAACTACAATTTTAATCAATAATTTTATGACGTATTACGAGAAATGAAAGATTAGCCATCTGTAATGAAAATTAAACTTTCTTATCCCGAGAGCGGAAACGAAAAAGCGATGGAATTTCCACTGCAGACACGGAAAAAAGAAAATGAAAAACGAGGAAAAGAACAGTAGTTTTGAATATATATATTATAAAAAAAATTCTTTGAAATAGAGAAACAACCAGCTAGTAACTTTGATTCGTGAGTTCGTTTTGTAAAGCGTGGGAAACAAGCACGCAGCAACAAAGGCAGAAAAAAAGCAATTGGCAGTCGAATCTGTAAAACAATGTGAGAAGGAGGCTTTTTTCGGCAGCGATTACAGAAAATAAGCAAATTTATTAAGCAAGTAGATGTAAAAAGAATTGTGTTCTGTTTGTCTACTTTAGTTATTTTACTTTTGGATAAAAAAATAAAAAAATAGATCCCCAACCCATTTTTCAGTTCTTTTATTTCACTTAATTTCGAGGAATGTGCCCTGATTTTAGTGCCTAGAACTTGCAATGATTCATGTCTCATTCCAACTTATAAAATATACAGATCAAATACAAAAAGGCCGAATCTGCTGTAAATTACGTGGCTGACTGTTTTATAATCATCGCACAAATATAAACTATTGACATCCATATTTTCTATTTCCATTGAAATATAGTGAATTCAGTGACAAAATATATTTCGGATGGCACATAAATATTTATTTTAAATAAAAAATTTCTCCTAAGCACAAATATTTAAATAAAATTGATTTTATACCGAACAATCTCATAGTGAAATATCAAGTAAAAAAAAAAAGTAAGCACACACATTAAAGTTTTCAAATCATCTCTCTTTCATTGAATATTTTTCAAAATTAACATCTTTATATGTAATAATTACATCAACAATTATATTTCTGCTTGTAACATCAAAAAACTAAAAAATAAATTAAATTTTTCAACTTTTATTAAATTTCTATTTTTTAATACTTGTAATACTAATTTTTCAGACAGGAAATAGACACACACACATATACACAATACTAAGATAAACAACATACTGCAATCCTTTTTCTTTTGTCAATTCTAATTAAATAAATTTAAAATATGTAAATTATCAAATACGCTTATTTCCTTTGAAATTTGATATGAAAGCAGATTTTAATGACAATAGAGGTCTGGTTGTGAGAAACATAAAACTCGTGACTTGCGTTATTTTATAACAAGAACTTATAAAATAGTTATTAACATGTTTAATAATTTATTTGATTATTGATAAAAAAAATTGTTTATATGAAACTTATAATCAACGAGTAAATCTTTTATGAAATACGAATTTTACTTTAAGATGAAATTATTGCTATTTATATAAGAAAGAGCTATTGTAATAAAAAAAATTCAGATACCTTACAAAATATTTATTTTTTTCCATTAATAGCAATGACTTTATGGAAGATCAAGTTTACTAAAATATGGGTAATGTAAAGGATCATAAAGTAAACTTTATAATTGCATCTTAGACCAGGATAAAAAATTTTTTAATAACATACATTTTTAAATTAATACTATAAAATAAAATAATCTCTGTGTGGTGTTTAAAAAAGGTGGTTACAAGACAGAATCAGCACTGCGCAAAAATATTTATTTCATAAAAGTGTATGCGAGAACTCTTTCTATTCTTCTTAATTATAAAAATCGAGAAATAATTATTAAAAAAAGACATAAAAGTCTATATAAATAATCATAAAAAAAATCACGCATGCGTATATAAATTTTCAATTACTAAAATTACCATTTAAATATTCGAAGAAAGTCAAATCTATACAACAAATTATCTTAGTTGAAACAATATCATTATTATTGTTATTAAATGTATCCAATTATTATTATTGTTATTAAATGTATCCATTTAAAAGCAGTATATTGTCAGTTTAGAGACGCATATCTTTTGAACTTAATGCTCTAACGATTGTCAATGACAATTTAAATTCACAGCACGTCCGCGAACTCAATAAACTCCGTGGTATGAAAAAAGATCTATAACCACGTCTACTGTATTGCATCTTATATTATTTTATACTTTATACTATAAATTATCACATGACGTACACTAAATAGTAGATTATCCATGCTAATAACAAAAAGAAACTGGAAAAAACAAATAATACAGAAAGGTGACTATTTATATTGCTAAAAATTAATGCATTTAGTATCAGATTTTAAATGTGTGAACAAATGTTAAAAACAGCTCTGACAGAAATGAGAAAATTACCATACAATTAAACTCCAAGAAAAGTACATGTTCATTTGAATGTGCTGATATTTCTTCGGAGAGTTTGAGAAATTATTGTTTTTTTTAAACGTTAATCATATTCGAAAAGACTATATTTGGTTTTGGTAATATAAAATGAGTATTTTGATGGGAAAAAGCATTTGAATTTTGAAATATAGCAACCGGTGTTCAGTTAGAAAGTTATTTGTTTAGAATTTTATTTTTGTTATCAACGTATAATACGCAAAATGGATAACCCCTTCCCAGATAATCGAGTGTTAAAAGAAAATTTTCCTTTATTGAGCTTTTCTATAATTTCATTACATAACCATACACTCAAATTTGTCGTAATATAACATCAAAAATTGTAATAGCATCCCACATGCTCCTGCACAAGAACTAAGATAAAGATATTTCATCCCTATTAGTTTCGCATCATTATTAATGAGTGTTAATACAAATGAAATCGCTATTTTATCGCTAGTTTTTAATTTCTTGTTTCTGTGATCTATGCCCAACAGTTGAAAAAGTCGTAAATCTCAGAGACAACCGCAATTATATGAGAACTTGGACAGGTGTTCGAAATAAGCTTCTGTACACCAACAGCACTTTTGCGGAATTTATTGATTTTCTTCCTACTTCTAGGTGAAAAGATAATTTTACCTCTTCTAATCTTATTACAGGCATGAAAAAAAGTGATGTTACTTATAAGGAAATGTTACAGTAAAATCATAGAAAATTATTTATTTAGACATTTATACATAGAAACGTTTTTTGTTGAACTTGTAGAATTATGATAAAAGCTACAGAAAGTGGTACGATGGATAGATCAGACTGTGAATAAATCCAAAGTCGTGAAGACTAAATCGCAGATCAAAAAGTGTGCTTTTAATCAGTGTAAGATCAACTTTCAATAATAATAATCAATATTTTAATGAAATAAAAGAAAATGTTTAGATTCTGATTTTTGAAAAAAAGTGATTTTAAACAAAAAAATTTTAATGAATACATATTTGAACACAATTCTAGTCTAATATTTCTCTCTACAATACGAAGAGATAACTCTGCCTATTTTTTTAAATGAGCGAAGTAGAGAATTTAGTAGCTAATGAACGAGTTATATGAAGAATATACGCAGAATCACACAAACAATATATTTTGATATTAAGAACAGAAATTAGTAGGATAATAAAGCAAAATTTCGATAAGACTATTTGACGCAAAATCTAAAAAGTATCGATGCATTTAAAATTGATAAGAAATACGAATTTTTTATATATTATAGCAAATTAATTTTCAATAATAAAATTTTTTGGAGTATATAAAAAATTATGTAGCTAAAAATTCGAATTTTAAAAATTTCATTGATCATTATACTCACATTTCAAAGTTTAATAAAACAACATTTTGGAGAAAAATGTTAAAATAAAGTACTTTTGAAGTAAAAGTGTTCAAGCGGAAAAAAGTTCGCATGAAACCTTGAAACATATTTCCCATGATATTGTGAAAGAGATTCACGACAAATGTATGAGGAAGTACAATTCAGAACAAAAGGTCTTTTACTGTCATGAACAGCATTAACACATTATTGCACGCAAGATGTTCCCAAATTTTAGAAACACATATGCATTATAATAAATTACAGTGTTTTTCCCCTCAAAATGGAAGATATGACGAAGCTCAAATTTGCCGATGAGTTTATGTTCAAGAAAAGTACTTCATACACATTTCAGGTGAAAGAAAGATAATATACATACATACATACAACCAAATGCATTTGATTTTTCATGCCACAGATATTTGAGTACACGTCAAGATTGAAATATTTATTCAAAATAATTTGTGGAGAGATATTTGTAAAATACAAGAGTAAATATAATTTTATTTAAAAAATTAACAATTACTTTGCAAATCCAAGTAACATATTTTAGTCGCATTTTATATTTATTAGTATACAAAACGTAAGGATAAGAGTTTTTCGAATCTGATAACGTGCAGATTTGTTCAATAACGACCGAAATCGTCAGATTCCCAAAATGCAGATTTAGAATGAATACGGAAGAATGAACGTGAGAATACGAAGATCACAATCATCCAATCAATAAATCAAAAGGATACAAATGCATTTTATTGGGAGGTAATTTTGATCACAACTGGACAGAGACGGAAACTCCAAATGACCGAGCCTAGCAAAAACTAAATTTTCTCAGAAGGGAATACAACCACCTCTACAGCGTTACATGCTTTAAAATGTTTGCCAATCATGAGGATGGACTTGTAAAGGTGCTATTAAGATATCACAGCCCATATTTCTTGCAATGTGAATCGCAAGTACGGAATCGTAATCAGCGGCTGATGTGATTCTACCAAACTTCCTCCATGATGTCTCACATATTCAATAACATTACAGTACTAGGAATAACTAAACTAGTCCACAAGCAGAATATTTACATTGTAGAACATAACGGGTACAGTCAAAAAATTAGGTGTAGCGTTTAAGTTTTATACAATGTCTGATGCCCTATTTCAATTATGTAGAATTGAAATATATTAAAGAGCCAGGAACTCCAATGAACAATATGTCAAAATATTAAATTACAAAAAATACCTTCAGAAATTTTAATAGAAACCAACTGAGAGGATAAAACATCAAATACAAAGAAAGAAGTTGATATAGTTCCATGATTTGAAAACAAAAATGAATAGTTTCCTGAATAAACAGGCCTACCGCCTAAATAAATACTGTTCGTATTCAATTCTTTCGATATTGCTTGATCTGTTGACAGATGGCAGAGCATAATTTGAACTTTCATTGGCGAATAAAATTTACAAAAGATTACTCCTCAATATTTTGATATTAAAAGAAAGGCTATATAATGCTCGTATTTCAGTTACAAAAAAATAATTTTATAAAAGATAGATACATTTAATTAATCAATGAGAGTTAAGACAAAAAAGAAGAAACTATATTAAACAATAATTTGTGAACACAATACACAAGACAGATTGAATGTAGTTTGCATAATAAAAGATTATTTTTTGCCAAATAAAAAATTTACACTGTCGAAATTATTTAAAGATGTGGTTTAAAAATGTTTGAAATGCCAACTTAAAATATATGTGCACAAACTAAAAATATTATTTCACTGTAATTAAACGTGTACATAACGACATACACTAAATTACATGAAGCTTTTTAAGTTTTTAAAATATAAGTTGTATCTAACTAACAGCAATTTTAAATACCTGAGAAATAAAGGCATTATTTATTTCATATACATGAACATCTCGAAGACATTGAAAGAAAAAAAATTGAAGATTTAAAATTAGCCATACAAACATATATATAGTAGAATAATTAAACACCGCGGGTACATGCATAAAACTGATTTATTAAAATTTGTACTAAACGGGATTTATGGTAGGAAGTTAATCAGACACAGAATTTTTGTCAAAGAAAATATTACGGAAAGTTATTTACTTTGTCCCGTAACTGTAATATTTAAAATTACTTCTGTTTGGTGATCCTTTACACTGCATGTGTTTGTGGTGAAAATGCGATTCAAAGATATTACTTTTGTTGATAAACATATTAATATTCGTACTTAGCAAGCATGTGCAAGTCGTATTTTGCGGAAATTTTGTAAACGTACAAAATTCAAAAGTAGTGAGTTAATGCGTGCACTAATGCGTTTTAAAATCCCTCGGCTGAGTCAGCCATTACTGGAAAAGCAACAGAAATTTTCTACTGATGGATGCGCATAATCCAGCATTGATAACGCCGTTCAAATAAATAAAACAGCAGCTCCCTCAACTCATCCAATAATCAGGAAAATCACCCTGTCATTTGTTTTTCAGCCGCCCCATCTCTCTCGCCCCCACGTGGGACAGGAAACAATGGAAATCTATCGTAGCCCGAACTCCGCTTCTATTTCATTTTCGGGAAAAGCTTTCTCACCATTTTCTCCGATTTTGTGCTTTCCCTTTGAGGGGAGGTACAGGGGGGAAAACGTGAGATAGTAGATGAGAGACACATTTCAATATTGCTAAAGCAGTGCTTGCGGCTCGCCACGAAATTCCTCGCCTCCTAAAAGTGGGGAAAGAAATTGAGGCGAGACTCAAGTGAGAAACAAAAGAAATGTTATAAATTATCCAATAGATTTGAGCCAATGTGAACGTGGCTCTCCACAACCCAAAGGGTAATTATGAAAGTAGAATCCAGGTCTACAGATTTCTCTTCACTGCGCTATTAAGATACGGAGTAATGGAAAAAATCCCCTGTAATGGACGAAGAGGTAATTTTAGACTGACGACATTTACTTGTTTAATAATAAATGCTGAAGCAGACACTATACTGAATCTTTAGTAGTAATGGTAAGTGTGAATAGTTTCCTCTTTGTTAAAGCCCATTGTAACAATCGATAATGAATAGTAAAAGAAAGCTGTAAAAACGATACTCACACTTTCTTAGGCACAGAATTCGTAAAAACATCTAAGAAGCAAAGAAAAAACATTTATTTATCCACACAAGAACTCATACATTCACAGAATAAAATTCTAGAAGTTTGTGGATCAATATAAATTATATATTATCAAGTACTTCTACACTGCTTCGGGATCTGCCTAAACAACAGAACAGTGTTGTTGCAAGGGTTTCTTGAATGCTCGAGTATGATATATCGATACAGTCAATGTTGTTGTTGTTTGTTGTTTTCCTATGACACTTGAACAAGTCAAGCTCGCTTTTGCCTTTGGCAGTGCGAATTAAGTCAATAGGGAAGCGTCTTTCGTTTGGATCAGAGCACCACGAAGGTGAAAGTACGAC
Source organism: Latrodectus hesperus (assembly GCA_037975125.1). Taxonomy (NCBI): domain Eukaryota; kingdom Metazoa; phylum Arthropoda; class Arachnida; order Araneae; family Theridiidae; genus Latrodectus; species Latrodectus hesperus. The sequence goes on from CM075854.1 coordinate 70,693,013, forward strand.
TTTGCTCTTTTTTAAGGTGCCTCGTAATTTTGAACCACGGTCAGGTGACGAGGCCTCACCTGAGCTGGCACCCTCCTCTCCACATCCACGCCACACCAGCGGAAGGATTTTGGACGTCACAGATTAACGTGGACACGTCCCCAACCCACGGAGTTCCAGCAACCCAGTGAAGAAGAGTACACCGTGGTCACCCTCCCAACCACTGCCCGCGGCAAATGATGCTTCACTTTGCTGAGCTTACGGGAAGCGGCGTGAAGCTACTGAGCCACTGGAGCTCACTGTCAATGTAATCGCATTAAATGAAAATTTCGAGAAAAATTTTTTTCACTTTCAACTCGGGAGACGCGCTAACAATAGTAGAAATTCAATATATATTTCTAATGTATAACATTGGAGGAACCAAAACATTTGATTATTCTGAAGAATGAGGCAAAGTATTTTTTAAAACTTTTTGTAATAAGTAGAATAAATTAAAATTTAAATCTACAAACGAGCATGGAATTTTCGAAGCAAAAAATTGGCCCAGTTCATTCTCATTTTCACTCGTACATATCTTGTAGTTAACTTCATAAATATATATAAACAAATAAGTAAACTTTATAAAGGAATTTCCATAAAAAGAAAAATGCAAATTTTGATGAACCTCAAAAATTCATTTTGATAAAGGAATATTACATTTGCTTGACTATTAGAAGTTTTAATAAAATATTTTCTTTCGATTGATATTCAATAGATAAAAATATTGATTTCCTGAAAATACACTTGCATTGCGAAAAAAAAAATAAGAGAAAGTATTACTTCTAAATAATGAAGACAGAAAATATATAAGCAACATTAAACTAAAATTTTCAAAACCTTAATTTAAAACAACAATATCTATCCGTATTCATACTGACGTCCATAATCAATATTAAGTGTTTATGAATTTAATATTGCATCAAATGTTTAGAAATATGACTAGGACTATTAAACAACATGGAGGCTTGCACTTTCGGGCATTTATGCAATAAAGCAAAACTTGACGCTGTTTAAATAGCCACAGAGCTGTTTGCTTTCAGTGCGTTCCAGAGCTCTAATTTATAGCCAAAAGTAAACGTGAGTATTTTTAAAAGAAGCGACTTGAAATTCCTGTCTTCTTCCTTTCCACGACAAACATTTGCCACTGAAGACCTCAGGTGAACAAAAGCAATTACAATCCATTTTTTTAAAGATACTTTCAATCTGTCTCAGCTGCCTTACCAAATGAAAACAGTTTTCATTACGCTGGAGTTGTTTTAGTATTAACAGCTCTCATGAATATGGATGACTGGTCTCGGAGATATAATATCGCACAAACTTTGCACTATTTACGAGTTTTGGTGGAGAAGCATTTATTCATGAAGTGAAAGATAAAAGTTCAGATGACAAATGATTGCGGAACAATGATTTTATCCCAATCTCTAAACCATGTGCTCAGTAAATTAAATAGATAAGTAAACGTTATATGTATATAAAACTGAAAACATATCTCGTGTGAATGTGTAGGGCTCTGTTAAAAAGTTTATGAAGTTACAATACATACGTGATTATGTCACTATAAAAAGAATGCTTATATATATATTCAATTGCATGTAATTCACGAAATAGATTTTTAGAGTTTAATCCGATTATTTATCAACAGGATTTATGCTTTATGATTATTTTTTAAGAAAAAAATACTTTTGAAAATGGAATCACATACAAGAATTGAAACAAAGTTGAAAAAAATGATGATACAATTTCAATAATGGCATCATGTTGATCTCATTGACTAAACAATTTTAAACGATAGTGAGAAATAAGTTTTAATCGAATATCATATATAAATAAAATAATTATTAAATTTACTTTTCAGACATCCTCAAAAATTTAGTACTATATTAATACTCTATCATCCTGTATTCAGGCGGATCAGGAAAAAATTGCGGATAATTTGATCTATTATTTTCTATAATTTTATTTTTAGGCAACAAATATAGGATTTTTTTTTTTTACTTTAATTAATCCAACACGAATAAGAAGTATTTCAGTTAATGCGACAATAAAAATGAAAGGTTTAAGAATGATTTCTTTTCATTTTCATTAAAGCTGTATAGCTATAGTACAGTATACAGTCATGTAAGACATTTGTTTCAAAAACTCTACTTCCAAATTATCAAGGCAGTAAGAATGGTCCAACGTATATAAATCATATTCCATTCATATATCATACTAAAACATTATAAATCGATATGAATAAATAAAACTTGAACAACAAAATTCATTAAATGACAATAAATAATAACATGCTTTCCTAAAAATTCAAAGTTACGCAAAAGTATTTTTTACTGAGGTAAAGAAGATCCTCCAGATAAATTTACCATCAGCTACAACCGGAATTTATTCGTGTTAAAAAGATTTTATAGGCAAGCGCGATCGCTGAAAAATGAAGCCCAAAAATATTTATACTTCGAAAATTACATGCAATATGTAAAACATAATTTGAGTCAAAACATGAGGGTGCAAGGCAAAGAAAATAAACATAAAAACATTAAAAATTTCATACGTTCACATCCATATGAGAATATTCGCCAAATATGAACTGACGCAATTCACTAAAACCAGTTTCGGAAAAAAAAAGATTCTTCAAAAATATTAAATTAAAAAAATAAAACAAATCCAAATTCACATTTTGTAGCAAATGTGCTCATGAGAAAAAGCAAGCATCCATTAAATGCCGAGTTTTCTGCACGCACATATTATAATAAATAAAAAAAAACATTATAACAATAAAAAAGCGACAGTTTTATAAATGTTCCCACGGAGAAAAGTGACGATTGACGAAACTAATAATCGAAACTGACAGTTTTTTTTTAAGTGAAAAAGGTAAAAGGAAAATAAAGTTTGAAATGTATTTATCTTAAAAAAAAAAATTTTTTTTTTCTGTTCTTCCCTCAAACATTTTTATATGGCAGAATTGAATAACTGAATAACTACAATGGCGAAAAGTAAAACAAAATCAAAGAAAGTGGAAAAAAAGTTTATTTTTTATCAAACGTCGTTCACAAACCCCATATATTAATGGAAATACGGCGTTTCAATAATCTAAAGCTCTGCAAGACTATTAATTACTCAAATATACTTCCGGTGCACGTCAGATTACATTTTATGAGTAAAGAAGTCAGTAAATAATGATATGAAGCAGATGGAAGTATAAAAAGGGGTAATCTATAAATTGCTTAATATACCTACATAGGAATGAAATTTGGTAGGTGATCAGGGAAAATATTACTCAATAATGCATAGGCAAAAGACATTTTTGCGATTAAAATTTTCTGTATGTATTTCTATTAATTCGTAATATTTATATATAGAGAATATATAATTAGTAAGAATTTCTATCATTTCATACTAATTATTTCTCTATATAAATATTTTACGTGTTTCTTTTAATTGAGGAACAGCATATTTTCAAAAATTAAAAATCGAATAAACAGAATCGCTTAAAATTAGAAGTTTATAAAGAAATTTATATATATATATATATATATATATATATATATATATATATATATATATATATATATATATATATATATATATATATATATATATATTATATATATATATATTTATATATATATATATATATATTTATATATATATATATATATATATATATATATTTATATATATATATATATATTTATATATAAATATATATATATTTATATATATATATATATATTTATATATATATATATATATATATTTATATATATATATATATATATTTATATATATATATATATATATTTATATATATATATATATATATATATATATATATTTATATATATATATATATATTTATATATAAATATATATATATATATATATATATTTATATATATATATATATATATTTATATATATATATATATTTATATATATATATATATATATATATATATATATATATATATATATATATATATTTATATATATATATATATATATTTATATATATATATATATTTATATATATATATATATATATATATATATATATATTTATATATATATATATATTTATATATATATATATATTTATATATATATATATATATATATATATATATATATATATATATATATATATATATATATATATATATATATATATATATATATATATATATTTATATATATATATATATATATATATATTTATATATATATATATATATATATATATATATATATTTATATATATATATATATATATGTGGTGGGTGAACCACTTAATAGCTGACGTCACTATTTCAAGTGCCCACTTGAGATGGAGCTCGAGAGGCGCAACAGCTTCCCCAGTGAGCGGGGCAGAAGAGAAATTATCTGAAAGACGCTAAGACGTTCCTTTTTGATAGCAGCAAGACGACTGCTCCTGTCCCCCATAACTTTAAACTTGAACTTTAAATTTCAATCTATTAAGATGATTAATTGTAAATATCTCAAACTTGTATATATTTATATTTGTAAATACATGTTAATTAAATATTAGGCTTTGTATAAGAATTGTTAATTAGTTAATCTCGCCTTGGCCACTCCCCGTCCCACAAAACTCAGAAGCGGGATTGAGTGAGATTGAAATGATTAGCTGGATTACAAAAATTTTGTAGTGATTGGAATAATTATCGCATCAGATAGTTAGAAGGATTTTCATTAGAAGAAGACGTTACGTTAAGCATCGGTTTGGAACGAGAGAAAGACGTGGATCCTCATCGAACATCTTTGAGAGGTACGTGAACATTTTTCAAAGTACATGATGATATTAAACGATATAAAAGAAATAAGCGTTGCATTGAAAAATTTTAAAGCAGATAAAATCACAATTTTGCATAGATTGATTTTTGATCATGATGGAGATAGATTAAATCGTAAAAGAATTAGAAATTTTGATGGTTTTGATTTTGATATCGAAAGTAATGAGTATCGAGACAAATTAAAAAATATAAACAATGAGTTTTCGCTTGGCGAACTTATTACTGCATCGAACATTTTAAATATTTCTTTTCAAGGATCCAAAGCAGAACTCGCAGAAAGAATTTTGTCTCTGTTATGTGACCTTGAACTCTTAGCTCAAAACACTAAAGAGGATTCGGAAACTGCTGACTCGGAAAGTGAAGTGGAAGAAGAAATAAGTAGAAATGATTTTTCAATGCAATGCAATATAAGTAAAAAGAAAAGTGCATCTGACTATTTTAAGAAGAATGAAAATGTTTGTGAAAATGATTTTTATGCACATACTGTTATTCCAAGTGTTAATATTAATTATGAAGATATCGAAAGCACTATTACTAAATTTAATGCAGAATCACATGAAAATGTAATTAATTGGATTGATCATTTTGAGGATATGTCGAAATTATTTAATTTATCAGACTTACAAAAATTTGTTATGGCTAAAAGATCGTTAGGAGGAAATGCTCTATTATTCGTTCGGACAGAACCACAAATAAATTCTTGGAAAAAATTGAGACGAGCCTTGATCGATGAATTTTCGTTTGAAATAAACTCAGCTAACTTACATGAGCTTTTGCGTAAAAGAAAAATGCATGATTATGAATCTGTTCAGGAGTATTTTTTAAAAATGAAGGAGTTGTGCAATTGCGGTAAAATTGAAGAATCTGCCTTAATGCATTATGTTATTAATGGAATAAATGATAAACAAGAATACAAAATTGTTTTGTATGGATGTAAGAATTTAAGTGAATTTAAAGAAAAACTCAAAGTTTATGAAGTAATAAAAAGTGATTCTGTTAAAAGTAAAAATGCTTTTGATAAAACGAAAACAAAATATAATTCTCATTTTAAATATGATAATTTCGATAAAACGAAAACAAAATATAATTCTCATGATAAATATAATAATTTTGATAAAACGAAATCAAAATATGAATATAGTAATAGAGTTAATTCTAAGAATGAAAATGTAAATAAAATAAGATACAATGATGGTTTTGGAAAAATGAAATACAGTGATTTTGATGATTGTAAAGATAAAATTTGTTTTAATTGTGGTGAAAAAAATCATATTTCTAAATTTTGTGAACATAAAGAGAAGGGTATTAAATGTTTTCGATGTAATAATTTTGGACATAAAGCTTCATTGTGTCCAGTAACTAATTCTAAACCTGAAGTAGCAACAATGAATGTTAATGTTAAAACAATACTGAATGATGTAATTATTAATAATTTGAATGTTAATGCATTAATAGATACTGGAAGCCAAGTAACTTTGATTCGTAAATCTGTCTTTGATAAATTAAATGTTGTTGAGTTATTTTCATTAAATTCTTCTCTAAGTGGTTTTGGTAAATGTGTTGTAAAGCCGTTGGGCTATTTTAAGGGAAATATTAAAATAGATGATTTTAAGTGTGAAGAAGATATTTATGTGGTTGAAAATAATGTTATGTCATATGATGCCATCATAGGAATGAATGTACTAATGCAGGGTGAAACCTTAATTAATGAAAACGGAATTAAGATTAAAAATAAATATCAATGTGTAAAAGACATTAATACTTTATCAATTCTACCTGTTGATTTAACTTTTAATGAAGTTGAACTGAACATTGAACCTAGTATTCCAAAAAATTTAAATATAAGTTGCAACAATTAGTTTCGAGTTATGTACCACATAAAACAAAATCAACTAATGTTCAATTAGATATTTTGTTAAAAAGTAATGAGCCTATATCTAATCAACCCCGTAGATTACCATTTTCAGAGAAAAAGATAGTTGAAACCCAAATAGATGAATGGTTAGAACAAGGTATAATAGAGCCCAGTTCTTCAGAATATTGTAGCCCAGTAGTAATCGTAAAGAAAAAAGACGGAACACCTCGTTTGTGCATAGATTATCGGAGATTAAATAAAGTAATTGTAAAAGATAGATTTCCCTCCCATTGATTGAAGATATATTAGATAGATTGCAGGAATCGTGTGTGTTTAGTACAATTGATCTCAAGAATGGATTTTTCCATGTAGATGTAAAGAAGGATAGTAGAAAATACACTTCATTTGTAACTCATGAAGGACAGTACCAATTTCTTAAGGTTCCTTTTGGACTGTGTAATTCCCCAGCCGTGTTTCAAAGATTTATTAATACTATTTTCCGACCACTGATTAATGATGGTATTGTTTTACCTTATATGGACGATATAATTATTTTGTCTTCCTCAACTGAAGAAGGAGTCGAACGGCTTGAAAAAGTCTTAAATCTTGCGAGCGAATATGGATTAGAAATAAATTTTAGAAAATCCCATTTTTTGAAGAAGCGCATTGAATTTTTAGGCCATATCATCGAAGAAGGGAAAATATTTCCATCTACTTTGAAAACTAAAGCTGTGCTTCATTTCCCTGAGCCACTTAATTTGAAACAGGTCCATAGTTTTTTAGGATTGACTGGATATTTCAGGAAATTTATCCCAAAATATTCCATTATTGCTAGGCCATTGAGTGATCTTTTGAAGAAAGATAGGAAATTTAAATTTGGTGAAGAGGAAAGAAACTCTTTTAATCAATTAAAGTTAATTTTAGCTCAAAAACCTGTGTTAGGTATATACAACCCAAATTACGAAACTGAACTGCATTGTGACGCCAGCATAGAAGGATATGGAGCTATTTTATTACAGAAATCCCCAAATGATAAAAATTTTCATCCCATCTATTTTATGAGTAAAAAGACAACAGATGCCGAAAAGAAGTATTCCAGTTACGAGCTTGAAGCTCTTGCAATTATTGAAGCGTTAAAAAGATTCCGCGTTTACTTATTAGGAATTCCATTTAAAATTGTCACTGACTGTTCCGCATTCGAAAAGACTATGCAAAAAAGAGATTTGTCAACTCGTGTTGCTCGTTGGGCTTTATTGCTCCAAGAATTTAATTATAGTATTGAGCATCGCTCCGGTACAAGAATGACTCATGTTGACGCACTAAGCAGATCCCCTGTAAACATATTTTGCATCTCAAGCGATAATATCATACCGAAATTAAAATCAGCCCAAGATAATGATGATGAAATAAAAACGATAAAAGAATTATTAAAAATCTCTAGTTATGAAGATTATTTTGAGAGAAACGGAGTTCTTTATAAATTTGTTGATGGTAAGGAGTTAGTGGTTGTGCCAAGAAGTATGCAGATGGAAATTATTAGAAGTGCGCATAAAAAGGGACATACCGGAATCAAATATACAGAGAAAAGCATAGAGGACTATTATTTCATTCCCAAACTTAAACAGAAAGTAGAAAATATCATATCTAATTGCGTTCACTGTATTCTTGTAAATCACAAAAGAGGAAAGAAAGAAGGCTTATTACACCCATTACATAAAAATGACGTACCACTTTATACATATCATATTGATCATTTAGGACCTTTAGAAAGCACACATAAAAATTATAAGTATATTTTAACAATTATAGACGCTTTTACTAAGTTCGTTTGGATTTTTCCTACGAAGACCACAACATCTGCTGAAGTCATTTCGAAATTAGAAACTCTAA